>ML677349.1:39599159-39689459 GCA_007922305.1 Dermatemys mawii | reverse complement strand
CTAAAATTTTAGTTAGTCTTTAAGGTGCCACAGGACTCTTTGTCACTATTAAAATTCAGTGTCAAAACTCATGCTGGTTTTCAATGGGAATAGGATGAACTTTCCTGGGCCTGATTTGGCTCATGCTGAAGATCATGGAAGTGGAGGTAGTTGGAATGTCTCAATCAAAAATAGCTTTTTTGATTAAAAATATTTTGTTTTGCAATTATTTAAAAAAATGTATTTTGTTTTACTGGGGGTGGAGGAACCTCCAATCTTTTGCACTAAAAACGGGGTGGGGGGGGGGTTCCCACTGAAACAAAATTGTTAATTGAATTTTTTTTAAAAAAAATCATGAAACATTTCAAATGAAATAAAGAATACATTTCTTTTGATATTTTTCACAAAATATGCTTATTTTTTGACCAGCCAGCTCTACATGGGAATTTTGCCATTGACTTAATAGGAAAAAAAAATAAGTCCCCTTCTCTGGTCTTTCATAGAAAGGCAAGATTTTCTCCTCCTCCAGAGTTCTGCTCAGCCCAGGGCGGAGAATGTCAGGGAACTGATCCTAACTCCCTATTTCTGAGGGTCAGTCCCAGCTACAACAGCAGTAGGCCTTGTCTATATTAACAGGGTTTTGCCAATATAAATAAAGTAGTATAGTTAATGTGGTAAATCCTTCCTAATGTGGATGCAATAATAGTATAGAAGTGCTTATACTGGTATATTTTATGCTGGTTCAGGGAACTGGCATCAGATATAGTGGTATAATTGCAGTTGTACCAGTATAACTACATCTACACTAGAGCTTTTACTGGCTTAGTTATGTCAGTTACCCTTAAGTAACAGCACCACTGACATATGGCCCTTAATGAACCCAATGCCAATGGAGGATTTGTGAAGTGGAACTCCATCACATTCCCTTCTCATTCCTACCCTTTCCCCACCCTGCTCCCGAGAAGCCTACCATGCTGAGAGTGGGATGGGGCTGAAGAGCCACAGAGTGGGACATGGCTCAGCAATGCCCAGCAGAGTGTTCCTTACACGGGGTGAATTTTCTGCTGGTCATTTGCAGCCAGATTATGTCCCCATGATGCCACATGAGTAATGTAAAGGGACTATAAATTCACCGGAGAGTATGACCCAAAATATTTTACCATTGGATTAGATTTCATGAGGTGAACTTTCTGTTCTAACACTAATTAATATACACAATTTTGTGGTGTTCAAAGGCTTCTGCTCTCTTCTCTCCTCCACCCCCCCCAGCCCTGTGCTTCTCTTCAGGCAATCTGGTCTTGTTTATTCTTACGTTATTATCTAACAAGAATTAATTATAGCTCCGCATCACTTGGTATGTCTTTAGGGAGCACAGGCAAGTTGTAGAAGCCAGCAGCAAAATGAAAAACACAAGTTCTCTTCAAAGAAAGCAGCCTTTTCACTTTATGACCTCTGCAAATCTGCTGGGGGCCTATATTATTTAATTAGTTATTTGTTTTTACAGCTTGGCATTAGAAGGACCCATTCAAGGAACAAACATTTAAATGTCCCCGAAGTCATTCTGGAGTTAGTTTAAAGGACAGTTAGAACACTAACCTTCAGTAGAAAAGCAGAAAGTATTTAATAGTAAAGGCATTTTTGCCAAAATAAATTTTCAATCAAATAAATATCTATTTATCTTACGCATAGTTGCTGATGAAAAACTGGTATTGTAAGGCTAAATGAGAAGATCATTGAGTAAGTGTTTGGACTTGGAGAGTCATCAATGAAGCACTTTAAAAAGAGATTGGAAACAGGAAAATAAAACAATCAAGATATCCAAGTAATCTTCCTGAAATTTGTGGGAAGTGGTGAACAAAAGGAAAATCCTGTCTAAATTCAGTATTTTATTCTGAAGTGTACAGCTTCAGCTCCTGTATTGCAGAATCTAGGCTCATATCTATATAAACTCACCTGAGTGTGATGTTCAGTCACAGATGCTGAGATGTCACTCAATATCAGAGATCCGTATCTGGCCTGATTTCTAAGGGCTTGTCTACACAGCAACACTCGGGAAAATTAATCCAATTTAATTGTTAAAGTGGATTAGTTAAACTGCATTAAATTTCTGTGTGGACACACTCATTCAGAATTAAAGTGGCATTACTTTAATTTAATTCACTTAGAAAATGAGTTAAGATAAACTGAATCAAGGCCACTTTAATTCTGAAAAAGAGCATCCACACAAAGGGTTAATTCAGTTTAATGAGCCTCTGATGGTCTGGTTGGTATAGGGATGAGAGCTGAGGAAGCGTTGTTCTAAGTCAGCCATAAAAATTTTGGCATACTGTGGGGCCATGTGGATACCCAGACCCCAAACCTGAAGAAAATACTCATCAGCAACTATACTCCATGCCACAGAAACACTAACCCAGGAACCAATCCCTGTAACAAACCCCGTTTCCTTCTCTGTCCACATATCTACTCTAGGAACACCATCATAGAACCCAACCACACCAGCCACATCATTAGAGGCTCATTCACTTGCACATCTACTAATGTGATATATGGCATCATGTGCCAGCAATGCCCCTTTGCCATGTACATTGGCCAAACCAGACCGTCTCTACATGAAAGGGTAAATGGACATAAATCAGACATCAGGAGTGGTAATATACAAAAGCCAGTAGAGAACTTCAATCATCCTGGACACTCAATAACAGATTTAAAAGCAGTCATTCTTCAACAAAAACCTTCAAAAATAGACTTCAAAGAGAGACTGCAGAACTACAATTCATTTGAAAACATAACACCATCAATTTGGGCTTGAACAGGGACTTGAGAGTGGCTGGCTCACTACAAAAGCAATTTTCCCTCTCTTGGTACTGACACCTCCTCACCTATTATGGGAGTGGACCACATCCACCTTGACTAAATTGGCCTTCAACATTGGTTCTCCACTTGTAAGGTAACTCCTTTCTCTTCATGTGCCAATATATAGTTATGCCTGTATCTGTAATTTTCACTCCATGGATCTGAAGAAGTGAGTTTTTTATCCACAAAAGCTTATGCCCAAGTAAATCTGTTAGTCTTTAAGGTGTCACCGGACTCCTCATTGTTTTTGTGTCTATTCAGAATCATGTCTGCTCTAGAGTGACAATCAGTTACACCTGACAACATTTGAATTGTACAGTTGTCATTGAAGGCATAATCTGAAGCCAGTGAGTTTGCACAGATATACATGAGGGCATAAACTGGCCTGCAGAATCTTTATTACCAGAGATGATACATGAGAAAGAACCCTTTTATTCTCATGACTGGCTTTGCAGAGCTGCTGGTTAGATCTCCAAACTCCCCACTGCCTCCACCCTCTTTATATTGCTTGTAAACTGTTCATAGTTGATCTGGAGTCACTGAGTGACAATAAACGTGGAACCCACTGTGATGCCAATTTTACAATCACTTCACACGGTAGAACTGCATTTTAAGGAATAATGATTTCTGGAGAGGATATTGCCTCACTATTCATGACCAGTAGAAGGAGCTGAGGGTCCCAGGTGAATCTCATTGCTCTTAATCCAGATTTTCATTAATGACTAGGGAAATACCCTGTCCAGAGGTAATTACTGCTATTATAACAAATATAGTTAGTGAAGAAAAAAAAGTTTACTATTATAGTGCTGGAAAACTAAAGATTAAATCACACAGTTTCTGTGCTTTAGTTTATTGAAAACTATTCAAATTATAAGCTTGTCACTTTACATTTCAGGGTTTCTTGGTTCAGCTTGTAGGTTAGGGGGCTCTATAGGGAGGTGGAAGATCTTAACCTAGCAGCAGACAGACAGATCACCTAGAGTAAGGTGGGGGTGAGTTTTGCCTTTTTATTTGAGGAAGCAGCCTGCTCGTCTCCCGCTATTTTGGGATTATTGTGCGTTATCCACCTGAACCCTAACAAATAAAAGCAGTGTTATGTTGCAACCGTCTAGCAAAAGTATTGTTTTTATCTAATGATTCTGTGTGTATGCTGTGGACACAACAAATACCGGTCTTTTCCTTGCAGCTAAAGACTGATACAATAACCAATGGAAAAGTAGAACAGCCCAGTGGCTCCAGTTCAGAAAAGAAGCCAAGCGTATGCGTAACCTTCAGAGTGTACTTCAGTCTCATTGACACCAACACATGCCAATGAGCTTTGGTGAGTAGGGATGGATTGCTAAATCAGAGCCTATAAATGTGCCATTAAACTGATAAATGTAGACCAAGACTAATAAACATGGAAGATTCATGTTAAAATATCATTGTTCTCTCAGTAAGCCAGAAGCACAAGAGTTCATCCTTAGTGGTACTTATAAATCTTGGAAAAAATTACAAGACTCACTTTCCAACATTAACAGAGAACAGTTCCCCTTTGTCTCAGGTTATGAATTTCTCATTTAAACTTTTAAGCCTTGTGGGTGGGATGCTGGTAACTGCTGCTGCATGGAAAAACATTTTACAATATGTGGTACTATTGTTGCTTTGTGTTATGTATTAAACATACACTTTATCCACTCAGCTATAGAAATAGAGCTTTCAAGTCTCTGTTTTACTGCTTCAGACCTTTCCACCTGCTCCTTTGAGCCCTCTTGGATCATTCAGCAGTTGGAAAAGCAGCTTAATTAACAAAATACCATTTTGAACTTGCTTTTATTTCACAGGATAAGCATTAGAACATTTTTACTTCTCAAAATATTTTTTCTACAAAATTTGAAGAGTTAAAATTTTAATTTCTCCTTTTTGCTTGCTCTTGCTTTTCTTTCTTTTTTCTTTTTTAAGGAAATGTTTTTTCTGTCTAAAAACTTCAACCATCTTTATTCAGAAGTTTTCTTCAGCATCTCTCTCTATGTTGCTGCTGGCCTCCACTATCTGTGGGATTCCATTTCCCTCCCCCCACAGCTGTTTGGAACATTCCATTTCCTTCTTTCCACAGTTAATCATCATCTTGAGAGTCTCCTCTTCAACTATTCTGGACCTCTCTGATCAACGTCTGGCTGCTTTGCACGTCTTCCATTCCTCCTTCCCAGACACTGTGGACCTTTGTAATGTGAAAACTGCACCCACTACAGGCCCCTTCCGATGTTCTTTTCAAGTGTTTAGGGCTTTTCTGATCTTCTCTCAAAAACTATAATGTAAGGTGAGCATCTCAGTTTCTTCAGGCTTCTGCCCTCCTGCAATAAAATCCTCTTCCAACCTCTGACTGCCCTTGAACTCTTTAATCTCTTTCCATAACTGTCACAGTTCCCCCATATTCCTGGATCTATTCCTGGATGTATATAATCTCCCCTCAGCTGCTATAGGCCATTCCAATTTTAAGCACCTCAGCCTACCTCCTTCCCTTCTAGCCATTCCTGGCAGCCAGACCAAGTTTACTGAGCCTCACTAGGTATATTTAATTGTTAAACAGCTATACAGTCCAGCAATAAATGGGATATCCATGCCAGAAGATCTACAAACAGGATTTACTTGGCTCTTGCAGCAATGAGGTAAGAGGATTAAATGAGTTTGTGGTCACACATAATCAGACCACCATCAGAGACACAAAAAAAAGCTTGGCCCATTGTACTAAGAAAAATATTTAGATAGTTCACATTAAGAGAAGCATCTCTGTGGCCATTTATAAAACCTGCAGTTTCTGAGGTTTGTTCCTGGAGGTTAACATCTCACTGCCTGTGAGATGATAAATTAAATGCCATTGCAAACCAACAGGAGAAATCTATGGCTTGTGTTCTATAGGAGGTCAGACTAGATGATCCTAATAGGCTCTTTTGGCCTTAAAATGTATGCATCTATGAATTTCCATACAGCTTTAAAACTGATTTACCAATAAATAGAAACTTACTGCTTAAGGGTTTCTTACTGAAGTCAATGTGAGAGGTGAGTTCTCAGCACCTCTCCCAACCAGGCAAAATGGTCAATGTAGTTTCATTTTTGATTTTGAAACTGCTTTAAATCAAGGGGGAAAGTGGTTTGTATTATTTGACACTGATCTCCTCTCATGGCATTGTCACACATCATTTTTCAGCAAGAAGCTGTAGTCGTACAGTCAGTGAAGGGCTCTAACTACAACTTTAAAGACTTGATTCAAAGGTCCTCGAATTCAGTGGAAAGACTCACCTTGCCTTCACTGGGAGGCTGCTTTAGACCAAATTTTTCCCACATTTACTTCTTCATACTCCTCATCCATGTCAGTGTGACAGCACTGGCCTGAGATCAGAATTTGGCTTTCTATTTATACAAATGGTAAGTAGGCCTTGAAGATGTAAAGCACTATATAAAGCACTATAAAAATGCCAAAGTGATGTAACTTACTGTACAGTGTCCAAGAAGCTTGTAGTTGAGATGATTTTATCCACTCTTCTCCTGCCCTGATTCAGATAAAATGTAATTTGCGTCCCTTAGTTTACAAGGACAAAACATTTTGCAAGACCAAAACCACTATTGTTTAGAGATGAGACAACCCTGGAACCTTTTATGTGAGGTCTCCACTTTATCTGGAACTATTGTGGCTCATTTAAAATGGAGCATGGATTCATTAGAGGCATCCCAATATTTTCCCATTTGCATTTTTAACTATTTTAAAGCTATTACTCCCATTTACACTGGTGTAACATTAGAATTTGGATTAATATAACAATGGTAGGACTATGTGTCTTGTGTCAGTAGCAAACATGGAGGATGACAAGTTTAGCATAGCTCTCTTTTGGTACTCCTGGTAGAGCTGCTGTTTATAGACTTGAGGATTCTGGTTAGAGTTTTAATGTCAGTAATATTCAGGTTCCACATACACATTGAAACCAATCCCCACATTAGGGGTTCGATGGTTCGTGCTGGCGTTAATTGCTGGTCAGACAAAAAGGCACACCTGAGTTCTTTGGTACAAACTGAGGGCAGGATGAGGCCCAGTGTTAACACAAAGGAAGAAATGGTATTTATCAAAGTAAAACTCCAGGGCTTTTGTTCACTGCTGTTGCATCGTTGCCAGAGTCATAATCCATATGTGATGTAGAAATGCTTGCACGTCTGTCTAACCTATTTATCATGGTGAAAAGAGGGACAAACACACTGCTAATCGAAGGTTACAAAAGTGAGATCCTAAGGCGTTGGCATTTTTAAAAATCTTCTTTGTGACTAATGACTGATTCTGATGATGCATCTCTGTGTAACAGAGTGCTGGCTTAGTGGATCAAGCCAGGCCCCTGTTAGCCCATACCCAGAGAGAAGAAGGCACTAGCTGGAGCTGGCAGGGAGGCCACACCCTAACTGCCTGAGGGAAGACACCTGTAGGTCTGAGGAGCCAGCTATAAAAGTTGGCAGGCAGGAAGTAGGTGGACCAGAGGGAGGAGAAGAAGAGAGAGACCAGGGAAACAGGAAAGGGAAGAGAGTGGGGCTCTAGATCCCTGTAGGCTAGGAGCCTAGCAGTTTCCCTGAGGACTGGTCTGTAGATACCTGTATATATTTGTAAATAATCGGTGGTGGGAACAAACACAGCAATAAAGGACACAGGTGTTGCACAAAGAGTGGTCTCCAGGCTTGTTTGCGAAGAGGACCAGCGAGGGCTCGGTTACACGTTGGGGTTGTCCAGAAGCTGAAGCCAGCGACTGCAGTTGGTGACCCTGGACATGGAGGAGACCCTCAAATGGCTTGTAAAGCAGCAGAAGGAGTTGCAGAAGACCCTGCAAGCTGTCTAGTTGTCCCACCAGACCGAGAAGCAGGCGTTCCTGACCTGGCAGATGGAACAACAACAGAGCCTGCAGGACTTCATCAGGGAACAGACCAACACCCAGGCACAGCTCCTCCAGCGGGTGGTGAGTCCTGCGATGGGCGAGGGCACCCGGACCCTGGGCTGGGGACTGTGTAAAATGAGCCCGGTAGATGACCCGGATGCGTTCTTGGGGATGTTTGAGAGGGTAGCCACGGGCGCCGTGTGGGAGAAGACGATCTGGGCCCTCTGGCTTGCACCATACTTGGTGGGAGAGGTTCAAGTGGCCTATATGGCGCTGAGCGAAGAGCAAGCCCGGGACTATGAGACTGTGTGGGCTGCTATTCTGGACTGGGTGGGCTTGTCAGCCGAACGATATCGGCAGAAGTTCCGGGCTGCTTGATGGACGGCGGCTGTGCGGCCCCGAGCCTTCACCCAGAGACTAATGGACTGGGCGACCCGGTGGCTAAGGGCGGAGTCGTGTGCCAGGGCGGAAATTATGGACAGTGTGGTTATGGAGCAGTTGCTCCAAAGCCTCCCTGAGGCTGTTCGGGTTTGGGTGAGGCGACACCAGCCGGAGTCTGTAGAGGCAACGGTCAGACTGACCGAAGAGTATATCGAGGCTGAGGGACCCCGGAGGGAGGACCGACCCCGGAAGGACAGGGAGCTGGGGAGGCAACTATCTGAACTGTTCTTGGGGGGAGCCCCATGGGACTTCTGAGCGACCACCCAGGCTTAGCTGCTGGCAGTGTGGTAAGCCAGGATATATAAAGCGGGACTGCCCAGAGATGGAGTGTGTGTGGGCCGAATTTTGTGGGTGGACACAGGTAGCAGGGCAAAACGGGGGGTGAAACCTACCCACTATCCCTGTAAAGGTGGGAAGAAAGCCCCGAGCTGGTCTGCTGGACACAGCATCCGACTGCACTCTCATCCAGCGGGCAGTGGTAAAACCGCACTGGTTGGTTTGGGGGGGGGGGCAAGAATGGCCCTCGGTTGCATTCATGGGGACAAAAAGTTTTGCCCCGTAGCCCAGGTATCCCTAGAGGGAAAGGGCCACTTCAGGTGGAAGTGGGTAGGGGTCCTGGAGGAATTGCCATACCCGGTGGTAGTGGGAAGAGATTGGAGACCACTACCACGAAGGATGCAAGGGGGCAACCCAAAAAGGGGGGCAGACCTCCAGAGCCAGAGGAATCCGGGGGTGGAAGATGGGTGGAGGCCTGTCTGGGTTAAAAAAACTCCTAGACAACAGAACCCAGGGTGGGTGGACCCACGGGAGGCCTATTTGGGGGAAGTCATGGGCAAGGGCCCGGTAGTTGAAGGGACAGATCCTGCCGAGGACCCTGTGGAGATGATACCCACGGATGAGGCCTTGAACCCAAGGAAGGGTACGGGGGAAACTGAGGCAGAGAAGATCCCGACTGGGGAGGTGATAGCTCCTGCCCCTGAGACACAGGAGGGTGCGGGGGAAAGTGAGGCAGGGAAGACTCCGCCTGCGGTAGAGAGATCTCCTGACCCTGTCCCTGAAATACAGGAGGGTGTGGAGGAAACTGAGGCAGGGAAGGTCACCTCTGAAGACAAGGTGACTCTCAACCCTGTCCCTGAGGTACAGACAGTGCAGGGGGTGGGGTCCCTGCCATCGTGTGATTGGTGTGATGACTTGCTAGCTGAGGCAGAGTTATTTGGACAGCCACTACCTCCTCAGAGTACCTTCTCTGGGAGGGGGATGGGGCAAACACCAGTGGAAGGGGCTGGGGTTCACCCAGCTGCGGGTGAAGGACTCCCCACTGAGAGCCCCACCCCAAGTAAAAGGCGAAAAGGCTGGTGGGCCAAGGGTGGCCCAATAGAGTACCTCTTAAGAGGGGGAGGGGATGTAATAGGGTGCTGGCTTAGAGGATCAAGCCAGGCCCCTGTTAGCCCATATCCAGAGAGAAGAAGGCACTAGCTGGAGCTGGCTGGAAGGCCACGCCCTAATTGCCTGAGGGGAGACACCTGCAGGCCTGAGGGGCCAGCTATAAAAGCTGGCAGGCAGGAAGCAGGGGGACCAGAGGAAGGAGAAGGAGAGAGAGACCAGGGAAACAGGAAGAGGAAGAGTGTGGGGTTCTAGATCCCTGTAGGCTAGGAGGCTAGCAGTTTCCCTGAGCACTGGTCTGTAGACACCTGTATATATTTGTAAATAGTCAGTGGTGGGAACAAACACAGCAATAAAGGACACAGGTGTTGCACATAGAGTGGTCTCCAGGCTTGTTTGTGAAGAGGACCGGTGAGGGCCTGGTTACATTCTGGAAGAAAAATCCACTAACCCACAAAGGTTACGATAATCCAATCTTTGTCTCCCTATTTAAATATTATGCCACACTTCAGGCCAGAGGACTGGCCTTTAATTTGGAGTTATATTTTGTTTCTCTCAGTTATCCCTGAAACACTAACTATTTTGCAAACTCAAGTGTTTCTCTTTTCTTTTAAATGTATAATTGTTTCCTTAAACTTTGGTCCTTGCATGTGATCTGTGGTTTTACCTCTTCTTTGGATTAGCTAGTGAATAGAATTTTTCTGACTTCATTCATTTATGTAGCATTAGGCAAATGTAACTGTAAAGATCAGGAAACTGACTTGAGCATTCAGCATAGAAATTATTAATCCTGAACCCTTTAGTCCAGATCTTCTCATTCAATATTAGTGAGCAGTCCCATCAAAATCACTGAGACTAACTGAGAGTAAGAGTTGTTTGTATGAGTTAATGTTTGTATAATCATTATCTTGATTCCTTAAGGTGACACTTCCTATATTAGCTTTTGCTTCTCAGTATTTGGACCAGGTCCTGAGCTGGTGCAAACTGGTGATGTCATGATGTCGATAGAGTAAAGCTGATTTATGCCAACTGAGCCACGCCCCACCGCAATCATACACTTTTTTCCCTCTGAGCTTTCAACGATCTACTAATTAACAAGGACCTCTAACTATATAGCTATTTTATGGGGGTTTTTGAGCCATAAACGTAAACT
This sequence comes from Dermatemys mawii, assembly GCA_007922305.1. NCBI lineage: Eukaryota > Metazoa > Chordata > Testudines > Dermatemydidae > Dermatemys > Dermatemys mawii. The sequence goes on along the minus strand of ML677349.1, from coordinate 39,678,761 downwards.
GATTAACCATATTAAAAATGAAAGCTATTTAGCTTTGACTTTTACTGCTTTCTTCACGCAAGAATCTTTGTTGGGAATGCTGTCCTGTCTGGAAGCCATGGCTCTCCCTCAATTTTCAAGTAGAAAAATGTATATTAAGGTTTCAGTTTCCATATTGTAAACGAAGCAGTCTCAAAATGTGTTAGCAAAGGTCACTGTCCCCTTCAGCTCTACTGCCCGCTGATCAAAGACTATGAAAGATGTATCACATGCTGAGCTGAAGGCACCTGTGTTTATTGGATGTCCAGGTCAATTATAGCAGAGTGATCAGCCAAATTTGTCATGAAAAGAAACTATTAGAGCAACTTAACCAAAGTAAATATCTATTTTTAATATTTAAAATTACTGATTTTCACCCCCCTAAAATCATGTAGAAATAACTGCCTTTGCAAAATAGTTCATTTTAGCATTTGATAGCATAGAATCCTGCAAAAAGTTCCAGTGGATTTTGTACTACTATCATTTAGAGCCTGCTGGAACTGTTGAGGGATTGATTGCTTTCTATGGAGTATTCCAATATAATCCATTGGTGTGTGTTATTTCACTGCTTTTTTTTTTTTTTTCATTCTCTGGAGCATGCTGCAGGAAAGGGAATTTCTCAGTAACACATGCTGTTCAAACTTCACAATCATCTCTGCCCTCCCTCCCCCAAGCCTTCTTTGTTTGGTCTGGTGGGCCTGGATGCCATCAGGAAGAACTCTATAGTCTGGTTTTATGGTCCACAAAGTGTAATTTGGGAATGACCCTTTAAACTCAAAACAAATATTGAAATTCCAATATATTAATTTCATTTGGCAGCATGGTTCTCTTCACCCCAGCAATACCCATTTGACAGGCATTTTAAAATTGCATTAATTTTAAAAGTACAGTTCTTTGAAAAAACTGTTGGAATTGCAGTTACTTCAAAAATCCAGGTTACTCTGTTAGATGGGTCTTAAATTTGAGAATATCCTAGTCCAGCTTCGATTTTGAATGACTAGTAGAAGGGATCAAAAGGTAGGTCACAAATATAAATATGAGTTCAATATATGTGGTCGCCTGTTACTTGTAGTCAACAAGTAATCAGACAACTGCTGGTCTGTTCATGAAAAAGTCAGCAAAACCGGAAAATTTGAGTTTTATCACAAATGACTATCCAGCCAAACCACATGCTATAATTCATTGCTCATTAGTCACTTGGCATTGTTCGTTAATTAGTCATTCTCCTGTTTATAAAATTTGGCCAACCAGGAAACAGAACCAACACCATGTGATGTAGGTGACTATTCACACACTGTGAATAGTGAACAGCCTAAGAACACAATCCTACCCCCACTAAAGTCATTAGCAGCCTTATCATTAATTTCTGTGGGAGGAGAATCAAGGTCAGTCAACCGTTTGCAAACAACCCCCAGGTTGAAGTTTGATACAGTTGCAAAACACTTAAACAGAGCAACTATGTTCATAGAAATCCAGATCAGTTTTTGAACAATTCACGATCTAAAGAAACCCTGAAGTTTGCTGAGTACGTTGTTCGTAATAAATAACGTGTCCAACTCTGCTCAGGAACATAAAATGGAAAATCCTAGCCCGTGGCTTCATAACTGTAATCTAATGCCTTAATTTGGCAATAATGCCTATAATCTATCTTTCCATATCGCAGATTCCTTGAGGAAAAAATGGGGCTAGACGAGCCAGACAGTGTGAAGTTACTTACAGGCCAAGAATATGAGATTAGAGTAGATTTCACACATGTGGGGAAAAGAACTCATTGTTAGTCATATTTAGTTTAAGGAAGGGCAAAGGTCACTGCAGTTGGTTTGTATCTTGTCCTGCCTAGGGAAAACTCATCTAGCTCTTTGCACTGCAAATTTTGATCTTATCAGTTTGAAAAGTATAACTCTAGGAAAAGTTCTTATGCCTGTAAAAATATTTCCAAATCAATTAGCTTGTCCTACGTGATGGACACAGAGTCAAGCCCTCCAAATCTAGGCATTCCTTTCACTTCAGGTGCAGGTTACAAAATGGTTGCTTGCTCACATCTCTGAGAAACAGAAAACCGAAAGTATCCCTTTAAAATATTAGAAACCAAACTGCCTTGCTCTGTTCAGCATAAATTTAAACTGTACTAGGAGCAAGGAGAAGAAAAAGAAGACATACCAGTTAGTTCTAGCCTTGGAATGTTTCATTGTATGCTCAGGAAGGAAGCCAAGCCAAATATTTACATTAATCTTCCTGGGAGTAGCAGAAGAAAGTAAGATTGATCCAGCAAACTCTTACTAACATAAGTAGTCTTGGAGCATGTGACCAGCTCCACTGACTTCAGTAGAACTGCTTGTGTAAGATGTTGCAAGATCTTGCCCTTATTAGTCAATGACAGCAGATCATTACAGGTTATAATGAATGATGCAGGAGCCCAGTCCTTGAACTGTTGAGCACCTCTGGTAACTTGCTGAGCATCCTTTCCCCCATGTTTTCAAGTGTAAGCTCTTTGGAACAGAGACTCTCTCTTACATGAAGTCTAAACTACACCCCCCCTGAGGCTGGGAGTAGGGTATATGGGGCTACACTAGGGAGGCCATTTGTCCAATTTAAAACTGGACAGTCCTCTTTTTGGGTGATTTGTCTCCATCCGGCACTGAGACAAAACTGGATGTGGTTTAGTCTGGTATTGGAGGCGGGATGTCATGTTGAAGAGCCTTCTGCTCAGCCCCTCCTGATCTGGCCTTGCATGCATTGAGGTCATGTTGCAGAGGAGGTGGGGAAGCAGGACACTCCTTGAAACGGTGTTCCACCTGTAGCATGACTTTACATGAATTGTCCGTGAGAGGTCATGCCAGTGGGGGAGGCCCATGTCGTTTATAGAGGTACCTTGCCAGTATATCCTACATTAGCGTTCATGAACCTGCCTCTGTGGCTGACCAGCGTCTGCATAATCTTGGAATACTACTCTTTTGGGTTTACGTATTCATGTTCTCCTTGCAGTGGGCAAACTATGGACACATGAGTCCCATCAAAGGCCCTGATGCAGTTTAGAAAGTCTGTTCTCTCAAAACCAGCTGTTATTCATCCAAATTGGTTGGCATAAATCACAGTCCCAATTACCTCACAAACCTCTGCCATCACAACCCCAACAGTGGACTTGTCAGTACCAAATTGGTTAGCCATGGACCTGTAACGGATTGCAGTAGGTGGCTTCCAGATGAATATAGTAACCTATGTCTGAACTGATTTCACCTCTGTCATGCATGTTGAAAGGGAAGGGTAGGCTGCTCACAAACCTCCAGGAATGTCTCCTCCTTCATGCAAAAGTTCTGGAGCCACGGACGCTCCTCTCAGGTCTGTATGATGACGTGCTCCCTCCAGTCTCTGCTTGCTGCCAGTGTTCCCTCTGTTTTCCCAAGCGTGTGCGGAATGAATTTTGTTATGTGCACCAATATGGAGATGATGTGTGACACATTGCCTCCTTATTGGTGCACATAACAAAATTCCTGTGGCAGGGATGGGGCCAAGGGGTTGGGAGTGTGGGACGGGGTGGAGGGTTCTGGCTGGGGGTGTGGGCTCTGGGGTGGGGCTGGGGATGAGGGGCTGAGAGGTGGGGTGGAGGCTTGGGGTGAGAGCTCTGGCTGGAGGTGCAGGCTCTGGAGCTGGGGATGGGAAGTTTGGGGTTCAGGCTGCCCCAGGGCTATCGTGGGGAGAGAGGACTCCCCGCAGTTCTCTCTCCCTGCAGCAGCACCTAGGCTGAAGGAGAGAGGCACCTCTCTGCTCTGCGGTAGCTCCGGGGCTGGGGCTGTGGGTAAACACCTTTCTTCCAGCCTCAGCAGGTCCTGGCCAGGGTTGGGTCTGGGGGAGGGGTACCTTTCCCCAGGCCGTAGCAGATCCGGGACTTGGTTGGGGCCAGGGGAGAGGTGCCTCTCCTCTGGCTATGGTAGGTCTGGGCCGAGGCTCAGTTGGGCCTGGGGGAGGGATGCCTTTCCCCTGGCAAGGCCAGGCTAGGTTGGGGCCGGTGAGGGGTGCCTCTCCCCCAGTCACGACAGGTCCAGGGCTGGGGGAGAGGCATCTCTCCCCATCATAGCCTGAGCACCTGCATGGCCCTTAGGCTGCTGTGCAATTTAGAGGAACTTAGCTTGTTGCTCTTCTCCAAAAGCACCTACATATGGGGAGTCTGTGGCATATGCACCATCAACCGGGTGGTATCTGCCAGGTCTGTAGCACCCACCAAAAGGAGCCTTTAAGAGGGCAAATACCACCACGGAATGTCCGCCAGCATTTCAAGAATACTCTGACTCCTGAAATAGGACTGAAAGCACAAGCTCTTCCATCGGTGCTATATCCATGCTGCTGGCTCCAGTTTATGGAAGCATGGAGACCCAGAAATACCTGGGCTTGATGTGTCCACAGGCTAAGACAATCTCTGTTCAAGTGCTACTTGGTCAGATGAGCAAAGGCCTAGAGCATGTTGAGATTCACTCTGTGACCTCTTTCTACTTTGCTTCTGAACCAGCTCCCCTGAGGAGTGTATCTTCCTAATTGTGCCCTGAGAAGCTTTTCTTATGCCCAGGTGTTTCTTAACCAATTAACAGCTGCCTAGCCACTGAGGTAATTAACTGCTCACAGTAGATCTGAATTGGCTCATTTTCCTTAGCGGAGCCTAGCCCCCTCAAATGGCCAGCCCCCGTAACAAGAATCACACCCAGTTGATCCTCTTCTAACTCCTTCCTGACAAATGAATTCTCCATAAATGTTAAAATATCAAATGATAGAACCAGCCCCTGCCCCAGATATAGTCACCTACATGACGTCTTGCATAACATGTAATATTTCTACTGATTTCTCCTCCCAGAAAGTTTTTTCCTAGGGTGTCTGTTGCCATGGTATCTAAGCACTAAGGTACATGTTTGGCCAAACCAGCCACTGCACACCTTTATTTTGTACTTTATTTTGTCCCTCCACCTTGCCCCTGTCTTGTGCTCTAGGTAGTGCCTTGTCCTCGAAACCCTGATACATGCACATGGCTTTACTGAATGTGCGCTTAGTGGGACTACTTCCATGAGTAGAGTTCCTGACTTGCATGTGTTACAGCCCTGGCTGAGTCCCCCTCGCTGATGATCCCTAGTCTTTTGTAAATGGACCCAACCTTTGGATCCCATGTGCTTTCAAGCCACCTTGGTCTGGGCAGAATCTAGTCACTATTTCTAGCTCTGGCCAGGTAAGGGTACATCTACACAGCAATTAAACATCTGCAGCTGGTCTTGCTCAGCTGACACAGGCTTGCAGTGCACAGGCTGCCGGACTGTAAAATTGCTGCATAGACATTCGGCCTTGAGCTGGAGCCTAATGGCTGGGACCCCTTCAGGGTGCTGGGCCAGCCTAAGCCCAAATGTCTACACAGCAATTTTTAGCCCTGCAGCCTGAGCCCAAATCAGCTGATTTGGGCCAGTTGCAGCTGTGCTATGGGTCTTTTATTCCAGCATAGAGGTACCCATAATACACTCCTGGGTGCAAACTCCTTGTCTCGCAGCCTTCCTTGGGATGTGGGACTCTGCGGTCCAACTGCTGTTGGCTCTAAAACCATTGCTGGGACCCCCCAACCTCCCCAGTTGCCTATGTGCACTGGTTTATAGTTTAACTCTTTGGGGACCATATAGCAGATAAAGAAGAGGAACACAGGATTTGCACAAAAACTTCTTAACCACAATAAATGTTACCCTGAAAATGATACCAGAATCACTGTCTATATCCTGTCTCCCAAAGTCTATGCTCATCTTTGAGAGTCCTAGGTCAATTGGTGTGTCTTGCAGCTAGGCCTCCCTTTTCAGTCCTTCTGTGTCAGGCAATGGTCACTTAGCAAGAGAGAGGGAGAGTTTTGGTCAAGTGATTAGGTGGGTAGTCCCAGCCTTCCTGGAGTCCAGACTGGTAAAACTAGTTCTCTTCAGCCTGGCTCTTCTCTTTAGAAAAACTAGTGTTCTAGGAGTAGGTCCCCTTGACTGGAAGATAATCACAATGATGACTCTTCCTTTAGGTTGTTGTCAGGCATTACAATAAACTGGTCTTGATCTGTCCTTTACATCTCTAAGCAGTTACAGCTACAGTCTCAATGTGTAGGTCACATTCTTCAAAACAGTGCTTACTATGTCAGGGTATGGTTACACTTACAAGATTATAGCGCTATAGGTTATAGCGGTCCCCTTATACAGTAATATGTATAGCGCTATTGTATGTCCACACTCAGATGCTCCTGCGGTATAGCATGGCCACATTTGGGGCACTTAATGCGGCATTAAGAGCAGCGCATTAGGGCAGGTATCCCAGCATTCAGCTGGGTGCAACGTGCTTTTTAAACGAGGGGGGTGAGGGGGGACGCGTTGTGTGTATGCGGAGGGAGAGAGACAGTGGTTTTTCCGTTTTTCTGAAAGCCTGTCAGTGAGCCTCCCTTCACAGAAGGCTTTGTTTTCACACAGGCTTCCTCCTTAAACATTTGCATTGCTTATCTGCCGAGTTAAGAAAGAAACTCTAAAGAGGTACTTCCGCATTCCTCCAGCCGAGTTCAAAACAAAGGGAAGAGACGTCAATTGCCTTAAATGGCTCTAGGCATCTCCAGAGATTTCTTGTAGCACAGTGGGTGTCCACATTCTTGCTGTAGCGCTACAGCAGCTGCGCTACAGCCCTTATTCCCCATGCGGAGGTGGATTAATAATAGCGCTATAACTCAGCAGTTATAGCGCTATTAGTGCCTTGCCAGTGTGGACGGGAGTAGGTTATAGCGCTCGTGGGGGCTTTATAGCGCTATAAATTGCCAGTGTAACCATGGCCTCAGCTTAAGATCACAGTTTGGTACAGACGTGCACATAGACCAATCCATCAAAGCATGCATCCAGGATTGGGTCGTTCATTTGTAAGCTTCTTGCGGTAGAGGGCATGTCTCAGTTACTCTGTGTAAAACCCATGTTAGTAGATTTGCAATGTCTACAGTGCCCCCTGGTAGATTCTGGTCCCCAAGAAGGCTTTGCATTTGTGCTCCAGCATGCTGTTTTGCCTCTGTTATAATGACAAGAAGCAAGAACAAATTCAGCAAAGGCAAAACTCAACAAACTCAACACTTATTGCGTTCAAGAAATCTTATAGTGTTATCTCTTTTCACAAGGTGGGGGTAAAAATATAGGCATTAATGTAATCTTGATCTTTCAAAAAAGAAAGGGAGAAGGGGAGGACATAAATTACCCTCCTAAAATGTTTATTTTTTAGAGTACTTTACAGTTTGTGGTAAGGTTTGCTTTCTTACATGTATGCTCCATGGCTAGCTGGTTCCTGCCACTTCATGTAGGGATGCACAATTCAGTCTTTTGTGTCAATGACAAGGTGTGCGGACTGTCATGACAATTTTTCTACACTATGGGGTGCCTCTGTTCTTTGTCTGCCTTAATTGAGGTTAGGTCATTTGCACAAGTCCTCTCATGTAATAGAGTAAATACGATCCCATTGCATAGCCTCTGATTGATATTAGATATAGCAATGGATCACTTTTGCATTCCTATAGTAGATAGCTGTCTCATGTGCAGGAGATGTAGAATAGGTATACACAAAAGTAAGACCAGCATCTCTCTGGTCTGTGCCATTTGGTTCTCAGATTTTGAGGCTGGCCTTCCTTTTCCAGGGGAGAGCAAATTAAAACAGCTTTACGGAAAAAGAAGAGGAATATTTTTGCCTTCCTTGTTGGATTATTTTCCCTGAGGGCTCAGCAAAAGAACCGTGTACTGCATACTGAATATGCAATAGATGGTTCTGCTATTGCTAAACCACAGCAAGGTCGCTGATAGGCTGCCATGTCTTTAAAACAATCTTCTAAAATGCGTATTTTAAAAAAGCAAATATCGTCCAGCAGATGGCTGAGGGTATGATTATTTTTTTTATGGCCCAGTCCAAACACCATTGAAACCAGTGGGAATCTTTCCACTGAAATCAATGGATGTTGGATAGACCTTTAAAGAGTCATTCTTGAGTACTGTACTGGGGCTACCAAAACCAAGGCAGAGTGGGTTTGTGGCATATCCGGATATAACTAGGGCATCTGGTTTTTGGTGAGTGCAACTGAACCCAATAAATACCTACTGAATTCTGTTTGAAGACATTTAAATACAAGAATTAGCTTTTTTTAATAAGGTTGTTTTGTTTTTCTGCCTTGGAGGATTGCTAGCCCTCTTGCTGACCATCACACTCCTACTCAAATTATGTTTGTGGCATCTTTGCTCCAGCTTCTCTTTATGCAGTCTCTTCAGTGCTGGCTACTTCATTGCCCCTGTACTCCTACTTCTTTGCTGCTCTTTGGACTCCTTCAGCAGTAATGGTGCCAGCCCCACAGACCTCTGCTTTTTCTGTTCCTTCTTCCTGTGATTTCTGAGGTACCAAGCCCTCCTCTGAGTCCTCTTCCTAAATTATCTCTGCTGTCATTCCTCTCTGTTCTCCTCAGTTTCTTCCTGTGATCCCTGTAGTGCCAGGGCATTCACATCTCTGTTTCCAAAGGTGCCAGCTCCTTCACCATTCCTATATTCTCTTACTCCCATAGGCATGTTTCTGATCCTTTACCTTAAAAAATTCCTTTACCTTTCTGCTGATATTTGCAGATAACAAAACTGCTACATATAATTAACTAAATATAATCCACCAGACGTGGAGCTTAAAAGTTGGTTGGTTCTATATGATATTATTGTCTTCCTTTATTATTAAAATGAAAGTCTCATACATAAATGATACCAGAGCCATCCTAGGGTACAGTAAATCAGAGGAACCGCCCTGGGCCCCATGCTTTGGGGGGCCCCCACAGGAGGCGGGCAGGGAGGTCAGGCAGGCAGGGTGAGGAGGGGAATGGGTAGGTGAGCATCAGACGGGTCAGGGAACGAGGAGGAACCCTCCCTTCCAGAACCTCCCACTCTTCCCAGTGCCTCCTGCCCGCCGGCGAGCCTTGCCGATTAGCGCTTCCCGCTCAGTGACTACTGCAGATCAGATGTTTCACCTGTAGCATCAGGAGGCACTGGAGGGGACAGGAGAGGAGCAAGGATGCCGCACGCTTGAGGGAGGGGGCGGAACTGGGTAGGGAAGAGGCAGAGAGGAGGTCGGAAGAAGCAGGGTTGGGGTGGGGCCTTGGAGAAAGGGGTGGAGCAAATTCAGGTGGGGCCTGGGTGGAGCTAGGGAGAGCACCCCCAGCAGATTAGAAACTTGGATCCTATGTCCCAGGCCCCATGCCCTCCTAAGGTCTCCCCTGGGTGATACAGTAATTAGGTATTCAAGGTTTAATAAAAGGGACATTCAAGGATCATCCCTATATAATGATATTTTTGCATCCTGCGCACACCATATAAGTGTGATTCTAACACTTGTGCTGGCATGGGTATGTTTGTTCTCTGTATTGTCATATCAGTGTTATCCGGTATCAGCGGCGGTATGGATCAGCGTTCATATCATACTTCCCATCAATACCTGACTGGGCTTAGGAAGATGATGATCCAACCAGAAAAACAAATTCAGTGATGCATCCTAGTCAGATTGCCACCTGAGGCATATTGCACATATGCTCAGAAGAAGTGTGGTGGAATTAATGCTTAATTATGAACATATAAACATAGCATGTTCTAATATATCAGAGAACATACAGAGAAATAACACTGTTTGATAAAAACATACTCTAAGGTCAGGTCTGCCCTAAGAATTTACGTCACCATAGCTATGTCTCTCAGGGGTGTGAAAGATCCTTACCCCTGAGCGATGTAGCTATACCAACCTAACCTCCAGTTTAGATAGTGCTAGATTGATGGAAGACTTCTTCCATTGACCTAGCTACCACCCCTTATGGGGGAGGAGGGTAGGGTGGCTTACCTATGCTGACAGGAGAATCCCTCCTGTCAGCGTAGGTAATGTCTACACTGAAGTGCTACACTGAAGTGCCACCACTATAGTGTATTAAGTGTAGACAAGTCCTTAGGGTCTATCAGTGAAAGTTCAGCCTCAAGTAGCAAGTGAGAAGACTGAACACTTCCCTCCACCTTCTAGCTACATGATAGGGCTGTATGTCAAAGGGTCTAATTCTGAGATGGTTCTAGACATGGGGATCTTAGGAGACCAGCTCACTCAGAAAAATATATTAAAGTAAAACATAGTTTTCACTTGGAATCTGTGTCTCATGTAGAGCACTTAATTTAACAGTGTAAGTATTTTCTGAATTCCACATAAATATTGCACTTTGGGGCATCTGTTACCATACACCATCTTAGGCTAAGTGCACATTTCAGCAGTGCCAGTCATAGCCACAGCAGGACATCAGGCACTAAACTGAACAGCCTGTCAGACGCAGCAGAAGGCTGAAAAGCACTTTTAAAGACCTGTTAGCCTTGCATGCATTTGCTAACTAAGAAACTGAAAAGTAATTTTGATGCAGTCACCAGTGATCACCATTTTGTGCATGTAAACTTCACTCGCTCCTTCTGAAAACTGGACTCTCTATTTCTTTTCATTGGTTCCCTAACAATTTCAGTGGATTATCTTTTCATGTTGCGTGCAGAAGAAAAGGAACAAAACTTGAAAGGCAGACTGAGCCACCAGCATCATGCTATAGTTTTACTACCGACTTCTATAGGTTCAGATTTCACTCCTTGCATTGAGCTCATGGTGACTTTGGGTGCTTTTAGGATGCCCAGAAAATTGGAAAGCTTTTAATTGTGGGCACATTTGAAATATATCACTCTTATGTATTTATAGGTCTGTCCTCTAGATTGTTCTGCCATGTGCAAGCTGATCACAGGAAAAAGTTATTTAGTATCTTTCCACATAAGAATAAATCAAGTTTATTTCTTTAACTCGCTATCCTAACTTTTTGTCTTAGAGAATAATTTTTGATCTCCGAGGTATGCTTCCAGCATGCTAGCAAAAAGAAAATTCTTGTGGTACAAAAATAAAATGTGGTGAGTGTTTTTTTGTCATATGGATGCAATAAAGAATATTTCTGGTGGCCCAACCATTACACACATGAATAGTTTTTGACAGGGAAAATAATCACAGATTAGGTTGGATTTTGGCAATAATCCAGTACAAGGCAGTTGTTTTAATGCATATTTTTCCACAGAAATTGCCATTTAAATTATGTTAATGTTTTTCTTTTTGTATATCTTGATTGCTTTTTCATTTCTGCATTATTTATTGGATTGATTCTGCTGTTATTTTCTCATGATAATTTTTTGGGGAAATGGGAAGAATGCATTTGTCATGATAAAATAACAGAAGTCATAGCATTGTGGAAATATAATAAAAATTCAAACTTTTGAATGAAATCAGGTGTACTTTAAAAAGTAACTTAATCTATTTTGTGCAATTTACTTTTTTGCATTCTAATATTTGAAATAAGCAGGGGTGAAAGTAACATTTCTCTTTTTCTGGTATGGGGGGCAGATTTGGGAAGGGGGCGGGGCCTCGAGTGGCAGGGGTGGGGCTTGGGGGATCAGCATATTCCCATTGGTGACCCAGGGGGTGGGGTGGGGGGCAAAAGGGGCAGGGATGTTAATGCGCTGCTGCTTTAACAGGGTCCTTTTGCCATGACAGCACTTTCGTATCCCTGCCCCTTTTACGCCCTCCATGTTGCAAGGCTGTGGCAGCACTTTAAAGTAAGGTGGTAGGGGCTGGTACAGGCTGTCACTTTTTACCGGTATGCCGTACTGGCCCATATCGCCTTACTTTCACCCCTGGAGTTAAGTCTGTTAAATATTATGTAAGAGTATGCAGAAGCTACTGTAGCTCTGCATGTCTAGTCTAAGGGATTTATATAGCCTCTATGAACAATAGCAAGACATTCATATACTGTGGCAATGTATTATCCTGTTAATGCCCTTGTTTGGTAAGGAAGTATCATCCCCAACTCACAGATGGGAACCTGAGGCACAGACTGAGTAAATGACTTGCCCAAAGTCAAACAGGAAGTTTGTGTTGAAGTAGGGCACCAAACCCAGGCCTTGTTGTAGGCTAGTGCCCTAATGGCTGGTCTTTACTTCCTCTCTGTATCCAGAGCCCATTGAAATCCACGGAACAAATCCCATTGACTTCATTGGATTTTGGATCCGGCCCCACACAAAGACCTGCTTCTGCAACGTTTATCTATGTGAAACGTCCTTTCACAGGTAAGCACTCCCAGTAGCTTCCATGCAACAGCTGCAGGGTGATATCTTAACATGCCACAACAACTGACTCAGACAGCATCCTTTATTGGATAAAGCATAAAGAATAGACTGAAAGGTGAAAACCAACATCTCTGGTATCCCAGATCCCTTGAGAAATCAAGGAGGCATTCAAATGTGGCAATGTTCAAGGAGGAGTCTGTCTACAGAGAGCTTTATTTGTCTGGGAAGTGCTAGTAATAGTAATCACAAATATTAAGAATGGGATCACCAAAAAATGATGTGACAACCGCAGAGGGTTTTTGGTAAAAGAGTATATTCTGCAAAGCTTTCTCAAAGTTGGCAATACTTCCTGAAAGCAAAATATTGAAAAATTACATCTGTCTCAAACACAGTAAGAAAAATTCACCTTGACTGCCACTCCGCTTATTTAATTGGAGTCATTGCTAGGATGAATTTATTTGAATGAACCTATAAGTGGAAAGTAATTATGCTTTATTACCTCTCATGGAATAATGCAATTTTACATTTACATTTTAAGACAGAGCATGGGGAGCATGCAGAATGCTTAAGTTAGAATTCTAGCTATATCAGATGAAAAGCAAGACACTAACAATAGACTAATGGAATAATGCTATCCTCTATACGATTCTGCTTCAAGACACATATTAAGTCCCATCTTGTTATGTGAAACTTAAGATAAAGGGTAGACTGAAGCCAGGATAAAAGAATTTTGAGCTTTGGGGACAGGCTTTTGGTTCTTATTAGCTGTAATCTAATTAAAATGTATTAGCCATTCGCAAATTTTCTTCTTAGTTGTAACACAAATGACTGTGGCCTTGACCTTCAATGGTATTTAGGCTCCTTACTTCCACTGAAATCAATGAAAGTTAGGGAGCCTAAATACCTTTGAGGTTCCTGGCCTTGAAAGGCCCAAAGAGGAAACATTTGTGCACTGATACAGTACTTCTGCTTAAGTAACATGTGCCATTCCTAAAGCCGTAGATCTGCCATTATGCAGAGTAGGCTTCCCCTGTATACAGCCTTCCCTCACACCACATGGTATCTGTTTTACTTTATCTTATCCTGTTAACATTGTCTCCAAAGACAAAAATGGAACCATTTTGAAATAATCTGCTGTGTATGCAATGAAATCAACAAATCCAAAATTCTGACTAGGAAATAGTTGGAATACAGCTTCCAAGGTTTCCTATAATTCTGTGTCTTATATTTCAAAGTAATGCATCAGTCACATAATCTCAGCAGTCAGTTATGATAGTGGGTTTGTTTCCTGACATTTATGAAAATTAAGTCATTACCATTGTTGATGTACTAAACATCAGATTAAGGTAAATACGAACTAAGTGGTGGGAGAATTTAGGGAATGACTTAGAAAATGGTATATTTATTCTATTGCTTTTTTAAAAAAAATCTCTGTAATATCTAGACGATAGTAAGATCGCTACCCACCATGGTTTTTATACTACAAAAATAAGAATGGTTTTGATAAAACCACATAGTGTAATAGAAGAACCTATTTGAAATACTGGTTTTGTAATTTGAGTCAGTTTGTTAGACTTTTAAATTATTTCAGATTTTATACATCATGCCCATACCATAAAAAACCAGTAATTGTTTCTTTATCTCAAAAGATAAAAGGTAGAAAACCTACATTTCCTGAGCAGAAATACCAGGTTTTTGACTCATTTGTAAAATTATTTTGTCCAGTGGAGTGGAAAACGAGAGGCAGAAATTTCACTAATGTGTCTCCATTTTAAGATGAATTTTTGTTCCTGTCAATATTTTTGAATGAGCAAATGGGATCTGCATGGGCAGTGCCTGTGGGTGAAGGCAGCTACCCAATCTCCCTCCCTCTTAGTTGACCAGAATTTTTGACTTACCAGCACCCCCCATTCCTCCAAGATGCTAAATAACAAAGCTTTTACTGTACAAAGGCTTATCCTTAGCTCTAGAGGCTGTTTGGTTCATTTAAGAAAATACTGTTATAAAAACAGTAGCCTACCTTTGCCCAATAATTAACACATGTTATCATATAGCAGCTAAGATATTTGAGATCTTTACAATCTCCCACCAGAGTTATTTTAATACTCCCAGCTAGGGAAAACAAATAGGGCTTGCTGTGTTCCCTGCAGGTCACCAGGTTAAGACAATTTTAGACCGGGAAGCAGGAGGGAGAAATTAACACACCCCAAAGAACAGGTATTATTCCCTCTAGGCAAAATGCACTGTCGAAGGCAGGGCACTTGTTGCAGCAGTGGGCAGTTGTAGAGTGGGCATGCAATGGGACTCTTTATCATGGATCATGGAGCTGGGCTCTGTCACTTCTTCACAGGAAGGAGAATATGGAGGAAAGGCAGTGATGAATTTCTGGCCCTATTGTAATCTATGCAAAGCTACCACTGACTTCAGCAGGGCCAAAATTTCATCCCAGATTTACAATTACATGGATCTGTGGCCACAAAACTCCCTAATTTGGCTGTGCCCCCATTTGAGTTAATGCAAAAATAGCCACAACCCATTAACATGGATTGCAAGCACTTTAGGATGAGGGTTGTCATTTACTTTGTGTTTCTATAATTTCTGGCATTATGGGGCCCCAATTTGGTTGAGTCCTTTTGAAGCTACTTCTGTATACGTGTTTAATAATAATGATCATCCTTGTTAACAATACCCTGTGTCATGCTGTCTTTGGCAAAGCATTAAAAATGGAACATATCCACAGGCAGTGCCAGTGAGTACATTGATATGAATGTATTTAGCGCTTATGTATGTGCTTGTTTATATAAAAATTGGCAAAAATGGATTATTTACAGTGTCGTAGCTATATTGGTCCCAGGATATGAGAGAGAGACAAGGTAGGTGGGGTAATATCTTTTATTGGACCAACTTTTGCTGCTGGAATGGGCAAGCTTAATTGTTAAGCATCAGTCACTTATATTGAAGGGGGCAACTGAGGGTTAGATTGTTATGCATAAGGAGTTTTCACAGGCCACAGGTGAGCATTTAAAAGGAAGTAGGCAATTAAGAGTTGACAGGCAGTGTGGTGAGTTACAACTTCATAGAGGATTAGGGTTGGAAGGGACCTCAGGAGGTCCTCTAGTCCAACCCCCTGCTCAAAGCAGGACCAACTCCAACTAAATCACCCCAGCCAGAGCTTTGTGAAGTCGGGCCTTAAAAACCTCTAAGGCTGGAGATTTCATCTCCTTTGGAGGTAGCCCTTCCAGTGCTTCATCACCTTCCTGGTGAAATAGTTTTTCCTAATATCTAACTTAGACCTCTCCCCACTGCAACTTGATGTAAAAACTGTAAAACCAGCATCCCTGTAAAGTCCATGGTATTTTTGTGTTTAGTGGAATTATGAATTTAAGTTCCCAGGCTTGCCTTTTTGAAGTTTTTCAGGTGTCCTTTGAGAATGTGTATTGAACGATCAGACATGGAGTGATAACAGACAATTATTCAGGAGAGAATTGGTTTTATGACAACAATGTCGTTGTGCAATTATATGATGAGTTGTCATTTGTTAGTGAGAGCAATCTTCAGGTTTTCTTGGCGGGAATTGTATTCTCAGGCTGAAACAGCAACTTTTTAGCACTTGTCTAAATTCATACATTCTCAGGAACATACAAAAATATGCACTTTCTGGTTTGTACATAGGAAAATTTGCAAAATAAAGTGATTTTTCACAAATATAATAGTAATGTCTCTTAGGATATTCAAATTGCTGTTTCTGAGGCAAATAGCTTTTGAGAACTATGTAGCTAAGGCCAATTTACACAACCAGGTATGGTCTGTATGTTGGCAAATTTTATGAGGGCTAAAGGGATGAAATACTCCCTCACTATCTCCCTGCTTCTCTAGTGAAGCATCAACTGAGGTACCATAGCTTCTATTCAATAACCTTCTCTATCTGCTTAATTCCCTTCTCTATCTCACCCTGCTTTCCATAGAAGATCCCCCTGTGGAACAGTGTTGCAACTTGTATGGGATGAAATCCTGGGCCCACCAAAGTCAGTGGTAAAATATGCATTGTCTTCACTGGAACCGGAGGTTCAGACACTCTGTATAGGATATTGTATAGCTTCCACTGTATTCAGTGCTCATGATGGGTGAGGAGCAGCATGTAACTTCTCCCCCATGCCCCCGCAGCATGTAAACCAAACATGTAAGAATGGCCATGCTGTTTCTTGACTTTGCATTCAGGGCTTCAGCTTTCGCTCTCCATATTTTCCAACAATTAGCTTTCCAGCAGCCACTTTTTTCAGTGAAGTCAAGTCAGAACTTTTTTAAAAAGGTGAACGAAGCAACCCATTGAAAATGCATCAATCAGAAGCCAGAGTGTAACTTTACTTTTTTGATCCCGGCTCAGAATTTACTTGATTGACATGTAGCAAACTGTTAAATGAACTGGAACAAAAGTGCTTGAAATAAATTTTACTTTGACCTGATTTCCATTTGACTGAATTTGTTGTAGTAAACTGGTGACACATAGTGGATAAGCGGTAACACATGTCTGCATTTGAAAACAGAGAACAGATGATAAACATACTGATATAAGAACTGTTATACAAGAGCATTCTGTAGTATTCAGAAAGGTCAAATTGCCTGAAAGCTGAAACAAGTTTGGTAAGGGAAAGGGACTCATTGAAGGGAAGCTAAAGAGGAGACAAGTGAGCCAGCTGAAGTTAGTATGGCTACCTGCAATTTAAAAAGCTATAGACAAACCAGGCATCCTACCCATCATCTTCTCTTTTAAACCAGTCCTGAGTGTGATCATTTTCAGCAGTACTGGCTCTGAAAGGGGTGTTGCCAGAAAGGACATCCTTACCTCATTGGTTGGTTGATTCTGTGCCTGTGAAACGGGGTGGCTACCCACTCCCAGCCACGAAGGGTTAAAGTTAGCCTGGGGAGAAGGTTGGGGCAGTAGGGTAAAGCCCAGGCTGATGGGGAGTGTAGGGTCAGCTGGGTGGCCACGCCCCAAACACTCTGCAGGCCTTTATAAAGGGCTGAGAGGCCAAGGCAACAGACACAGTCTCCTCTGACTGCAGATAGAGATGGGCCTGGCTGCTGGGGAGACTTGATAGGATACCCGGAGTGGAGCAGGGCTGGGGCTAGGCTAGAGGAGCTGGGGGAGCTCCAGTCTGGAAACCCCCAGGCTACAGGGCCTGGTAGACAGTCCCACAAGGGATACTGGGGTTGCAGGGGCATCCCCGGGGCAAGCAGAGGCAGCAGGCCAACCCCCCTTGCTGGTGATGTGTGGCAATTAGACTTCAATCCGCCCCAGTGAGCAGGGGCAGGTGGTGACTAGCAGTTGCCTAGACTGAGGCAAGGTGGGGATAGGGGGTGGGGGTTCCCCTGGGGAGGGGAGACCCTGAGACGGTGGAGGTATTGCGGGGCACAGCACCCGAGGTAAGAGGGCACTGGGACCCAGGGATGGGAACCGGTGCCAGTATCGAGCGGGACCAAACCTGGCAGAGGGTGCCCTGGGGGCTGGATCAAGCTAATTCCCAGAAGGACCAGCAGGAGGTGCCGAGGGTGAGTTGCCGCATGCTTACAGCCATCATTCCAAAAAGTACTGCTGGTGGTATAACAACTGGTTTTATCTGGTGTGGCACACTTAGGCCTTACTGAAATGCTTCTTTTATCGGGCCATGGATTCCCCCATTTGATCTACCTGGTCTCATTGGTTAAACAGCATCTTCCTGGCTTGCTGTTGGTACTGCATACAGTTCCATAAAGAGCAAAGATTGGAAAGATGTCCATCTAGCTCAGGGGTCTCCAAACTATGCCTGAGGGCCGGATCCTGCCCGCAGCTTCGATTTGTCCATTCCCCACCCCCCGCAACCAACAGGGGAGAAGTGAGCAGGCAAAGGCTGCTGCAGGTGAGCAGACAGGGGGAGGGGCCGCCAGCAGCAGCTCGCATGTGGGAGCAGCTGAGCTGTGCAGGGAGGGGAGTGTCCCTGGGAGCCATTGTCCCCCCAAAAGGGGAGCCAATTTAGGAGAGAGTCACTGCTGCAGCCAAGCAGGCACGGACCCCTGCCTTAGAGTAAAAATACAAGCCAGATGCTTAATTACATCTCCAATAAATGGAGTAAAGAAGATGGAAATAAAATTAAAAAATGTGAAATGATTTTTAATGTATTGACAAATATTTTGTGATTTCACAGTACCTGCACTGATTATACAGCTACTTTTACACCTGATTTAGAATTTAATGCAGCACTGACACAGTAGTGTTGTTTTTTTATGATGTGCATATATTTTGCATATATTTGCATATTTTTTCACAGTGGCTTTGGCCCATGAAACCCCTTCAAAAATCTAGTATGGCTCTCATCTCAAAGTTTGGAGACCCCGATCTAGCTCATTGAGCAAGAGCATCACTTCACCCTTTTACTAATCCAAGGAAAGTAGGAGAGCTCATTGTGGCTGAGGGAGAGGGAGGGCTCATTAACCAAGGAAACAACAAAGAAACAAAATGTAACAGGCATGTTGAAAGGAAATGCTATGTGTATTATGTATCATTTTCTCAGTTAAAGTACATGCTTTATCTTGTAGTAGAGTTCAAAAAGTCTTAACTGAGCTGGCTCAGAAACGTACCAAAACACATCTGAAAAGCAAGACAAAAGAAGTAACCTAGCAGAAAATGTTCATTTGCACAGCATATAAAGAGTTTAGTTTTTAAAATCATTCAGTGAGTCTTTTAATAAAATGTAAATGATGATACAACAGTAATTCTCTTTTAAAGCTGAGTTCTACAGTTAAAAATATACCTGGAAAAAGTATTGTTCATACACCATGTTTTTTCAGTCAGTTCTTGGCAGCAAGCTTCAAATTTTAAATTGAAGTTCCTCTATTTAAGGACCCCCAGAAAACAGAAATGGAGTGAAAAATGAGGTGCTGAAGCCAGGCATGTTGAATGCTCAGTGCATATCTGTGTTCAAGAATTAGCAGTGCCAAAGTCATTTCACTTGTGACTTAAACAGCTGTCAGCAATTGGAGATCTGAATTTGGTCTCTTATCAAACTTTTCCATTCATTCCCTTAAAACAAAAATGGATCCAGGTCAAAAGCTTTTTCATACCACATGGGATTGTTTATCTATGACTGGGGATTTCGATGTATCGAAGAACACTTATCTCTGCACCAGGGACAATGGGCCAAATTCTGCTTAGTTATTATACTAAGTTACTGCTTAAATGTAACTAATGTGGAAAACAGAGGCCCAGCCCATCCTCTCAGATGGGGTGGATGGGAAAGGGGTGGCCTGGAGAGGGGTCTCAATGCCATTCTGGTTCTAGTGTTCCTTCTAGTCAGTCTATAACAGCCGTGGATCCTGCAAACAGGTGGATCCCTCTGCCTCTCCATTGACTCTGGCATCCAGTGGGCCCTCCCCCACTATGTTCTTAGCTGTGGTTGTTCTTGAAACCTCTGGAGGAGGCTGCAGGATCTCCATGAAAACTATAATAGCTCCAGGCTGTATTGTCTTTCCAAGGATAGATAGGCACTAGGGGCTTGATGAGGGGTAATGGGAGACTCATCCAGGCCCTCCCTTGAGATGCTCACTCCTCCTCACATGCCCACTTTCTGCTCTCTCTCCTGTGCAGATCCTGTCATACAGGGTCCTGTAGAGCACATGCAGGGGAGATTCACTTGTAAAAGATTCCCCTAGCATGTGGATATAAGGGGTGGGATTGCTAGGGCCACACCTACAGTACACCTACCTACAGTAGGGCCCTTTGTCCCCAAATTCACCTTTCAGTCACTTGTGGATGGCTACTTCCTTGTATTTTTATTGCTCCATACTCTTATTTATATTTTACCTGAAATGCCAAACTATGTCCCCCTCACTTGTCTTCATTAAATATTCCAGTCAGCTATTTTTTGCAAATATAAGGAAGCTAGTTCCTATGTCCTGGACAAAATCTGGGTTGAGTAATTGCATTCAGCCAATCTGAGTTCAGTTTCAATGGGAGATGTTTGTTGCTGTAAATGATTGTGTAATGTTGTTGTGATTTGTTACAAGGCTGCTACATTCTATTTCAGGAGTGGCTGCATTTCAGTGATGGATGAGGTGATTTATTTTGTTTCAAGATGGTAGAATGATATTTATCAAAATATTAACTAAATACATTATTTGAGGTTTTCCCCCTTGTTCACCAGGCTTATGGAACTAGGGGACTACTTTGCAACTATGTGAACTGAAAAATGTAGTTGAAAACTCTCATTTTTCACGATTTCTCTAGTTCTGATTTTTAAAGAACTCAGTCTAACTCCCACAAAAGTCAATGGAAAGACTCCTATGATGTCAATGAGATCCCTCCACTGAACGAAAAAGGTGTGAGTACTAACCTTGGGGTGAGTGAGTTTGTTTGGCTGTTTGTTTTTCTTTCAGGTAGTTCAAAGTTACAGGGTCAATTGGGATTGTATGTGTGTGTAGGGCTGACTAGGAGGGAAGGCCCTAAAAGCCAAAGGTTGAAGAGGAGAAGCTGTGCACCCAGGAGGAAATGTAGGGTATGATGGTTGGAGACTGTCTTCTGAGGGGGACGGAGGCACCCATTTGTTGCCCTGACATGGCATCTTGGGAGGTATGCTGCCTACCAGGGGCCCATATCTGAGCTGTTGTGGAGGGATTGTCAAGGATCATCTGGCCCTATGACTACTACTCCATGCTACTCATCTGTGTTGGCACAAAAGATCTGCTGAGGGTCAGACCTTGCTGGGACTACTGGGCTCTGGGAGTAACGGTGAAGGAGTTGAGAGCTCTTCAATCCTTCCAGTCAAGGTTAGGGACCTTGACAGACACAAATACATCCTGGAGGTTAGCTTGGCTATGAGCATGGTGTCACCAGGAGGACTTTGTCTTTCTTGACCATGGGATGCTG
This sequence comes from Dermatemys mawii, assembly GCA_007922305.1. Taxonomy (NCBI): domain Eukaryota; kingdom Metazoa; phylum Chordata; order Testudines; family Dermatemydidae; genus Dermatemys; species Dermatemys mawii. Next base: position 39,657,686 of record ML677349.1, on the reverse strand, counting down.
TTCCAGGAAGAAAGATGCTAAGCAGAGATGGGGTTCACCTATCAAGGAATGGAAAGAGCATATTTGGCTACAGACTGGCTAACCTAGAGAGAAAGGCTTTAAACTAGGTTCCACGGGAGCAGGTGACCAAAGCGCACAGGTAAGTCAAAAACATGGAGACCTTGGAGAAGTGTCAGAATCTGGGGCAAGTATGGACTGATATAGCAGAAATAAGGGAGAGACAAAACAGAACTGGGGTGAGAAATCAAATCAGTATCTTAGATGTCCGTATACTAATGCAAGAAGTACAGTGAATAAGCAGGATGAACTCTAAATGCTAGTAAATAAAAACAACAATAATATAGTTGGCATCACAGAGATTTGGTGGGATAATATACATAACTATTGGCATCGAATATTGGTATAGAACAGTGTTCTCAAACAGTGGGTTGTGACCCCTTTGGGGGTCGCAGGCCGATTCCTGGGGGGTTGCAGGCTCCCTATGCTGCTGAAGTGCCGCTAAATAGATTGCTTTCGCTTCCGGTGGCATTTTGGCGTGGACATGCCATGTGCTTCAGAGAGGGCTCTGAAAAGCCGCCGAAGTGGTTGTTTCCAGTTTCAGCAACTTTGCAGCGGGCACACTGAAGCACATAGCGTGTCCGCTGAAATGCCGCCAAAAGCAGAAACAATCACTTTGGTGGCGTTTCGGCATAGACACGGGTCATGGTGGCCCGCAGAGAACAGAAAAGGGGCTGCTGCAACAAAAAGTTTGAGACCTGCTGGTATAAAGGGATACTGCTTGCTCAGGAAGGACAGGTAAAGAAAGCAAACATCATTCTGGGATGTATTAGCAGGAGTATTGTAAGCAAGACACGAGAAGTAATCCTTCTGCTCTACTCCGAACTGATTAGGCCTCAACTGGAGTATAGTGTTCAATTCTGGGTGCCACATTTCAGGAAAGATATGGAAAAATTGGAGAAAGTCCAGAGAAGAGAACATAAATGTTTAAAGTTCTAGAAAACAGGACCTATGAGGGGAGATTGAAAAAATTGGTTTGTTTAGTCTGGAGAGGAGTAGACTGAGAGGGGACATAATAGTTTTCCAGTACATAAAAGGTTACAGGGAGGAGGGAGAAAAATTGTTGTTCTTAACCTCTGTATATAGGACAAACAGCAAGGGGCTTAGATTGTAGCAAGGGCAGTTTAGGTTGGATGTTAGGAAAAACTTCCTGTCAGAGTGGTTAAGCACTGGAATAAATTCCCTAGGGAGGTTGTGGAATCTCCATCATTGGGGATTTTTAAGAGCAGGCTGGGCAAACACATGCCAGAGATGTCTATAGAATAATTAGTCCTGGCATGAGTGCAGAAGACTGGACCAGATGACCTCTCAAGATCCCTTCCGGTTCTATAATTCTATGAAATCAGGACCACAATTTTATAAAGCAGTTTGGGGTCTTTTGGAATGGAAAAACATTTTACAGTTTATACCATCTGATTTAGGGAACCAAATCTCTCCTCTCCAAAGTAATGAATATCAAACAGTTCACCAGTAACTGATGGGCTGATATTTGTTTGCATAATCCATTCATCAAACAATTATGAAAAATAAATAAATAAAATGTCCATTAATGAAAGATTTATGAACAGAAAAAAGGGTTAAACTTATGGGATAACGTTAATAACAAATAGTTTGACTATCTCTAGTAAAGTATCTGTTTCCTGTATCCTCCTGCTGGTCCTGACTTACCTAAGAAATCAGTTTTATATCAAGTTTTTCATTTCATATCATTATAAAGCTCTCATCTTTCCAGATTTCAAAAGCTGGATGAGTGGCTACTTTGTGCTTTAATTCAGGAAAGAACCTTTATTAATGACAAAATTTAAGCATGAGCTTAAATACTGTACCAAAAAGTCAGTGGCACATAAACATGTGCTAAAACTTTGGCATATGCTTAAGTGCTTTCTTGAACTGGAGGACCTTAAAGATTAAGAGAGTCATTTCTGCAGCCACATATAATGTGGTTAGTGTTTATTATAACAAGTGTTATACAATAATAGCATAACATAATATTAATATAGTAATTTATGAAAGCTCGGAATTTATTGTTCACTTTCCGTGAAATCACATTCAAAAGAAAGGATCACAGATGATATCCTGAGAGTTGCTCTTTCAGAACTACTTATTCATTCTCTCTCCAAATGTCCCCAGTGCTCAGTAAAGATTCTGAGTTTGCTCTCTGCTTGTAACAGAAACTATGCACCTTGTTTCTCATTAAAGGAGGATATTTTTAGGCTTTTAAGTTTTAAAACATGGCCTGGCAAGTTTCAAGACTGGCATATGTTTAACAGAGTTTAAGCTATTCCATGAGATCAGTAAGGGATATACTCAGCTATCAGCACTTACTGGTATGGGGCTGGGCTGGGGCTGGCTCTGGCCCCCAGAAGGGGCGGGGCTTCAAGCAGAAGGGGCAGCTCTGCGGGGGTCAGAGCCAGCCCCAGTCCTCGCTGTACCAGTAAGTGCTTGTAGCCGTTCCCATTGCCGACTTGGTGGGGGGAGGGGAAGGGGCAGGGATGTTAAAGTGCTGCCATGGCAGTGCTTTAAGGATCCGCAGAGTGCTGCCGTGGCAGAGCTTTAACGGTGCTGCCCTTCCCCCACCCAGCTGGCGGCCCTGCAGGTAGGTTCTGTACCAGCAGGACCCTCGACAGGGGAAGCAAAAGGGACAGGAACATTAAAGCGCAGCTGCGGCAGCGCTTTAATGTGGGTTGAATACAGGCCGGTACGGGTTCCTATCGGTACGTTGTATCGGCCCACTTGCACCGCTGGATTTACCTGTTCGACTATACATCTTCCATTAAGCTCTGCTGTCCTTCATCAGAAATGCCCCTCTCTGGCTAGATTGAATTAATCATCGTTTTACATTTACAACAGGAAGTATTACAGAATGCACGCTCAGTCTTAGTAAACTTTTTCCCTCTGCGGCTACCTCCATCCAATGTTCATTGATGAGCAGTAAAGCCAATCCAACAGGGGCACAAAAAGGAGGGAGATCTGTGAAATGCAGCACTGGGAGAACATGCAATAGTAACTGGCATACCAGAACAATGGTATGCTATCTATTCCAGTGCCACAAATAAAAGCCAGACCAATGCAGGAGGCTTCGGATGAAAATTAAAGAGAAAATAAAAATCAGGCTCCAAGTCCTGAACTGTGGCCAAAAAACATTTGGGGTACTGCTGAAGTCAAGGTGCAAAAAGGGCCTTAAATGGCCTTTGTATTCCTTTGATCCAGTAAGTATCTGCACTGAGCAATTTAGAGCAGCCTGTCGTGCTCTACATAACACCAGCTGCTTATGGTTGCAAATGAATTTTTTAGTACTTGGAAACTGCTGGGGTGAGAAATGAGATGTCCCTGCTTGGGCCATGTTGTGTTAGGCTGGTGCGGGAGTGGTGATGATGGCTACACATCACCGCAAGGTCCTCTTACACATAGGAGGCCCTCTGGAGCCAGGTAAGGCAAACTTGGACAGTGAAGCAGCTAGCACAGCTGAGGAGGTGATAAATGTATGACTTAAAGCATATGAATTGATAGTCCCTGTGATTTTGTCAATCCTGGTAGCTGTAAATGCTACATTTAATAATGTAAGATGTGCCTTATTTATATGTAGTATAAAGAATGAAAATATTGTGTACACAAGCCATATTTTTCTTATGCATTAATGTGTTACCTGTGATGTATTTGCTGGACAAGTTTACAGCAGCTGAGGATCTGGTCCAGTACAGAGCTGCCACTACAGTATGGGCTCCCAGGGAGCCTCATAAAGAGCTCTGGATGGTGACTCAGCCCCTCTGCACCTCTTAACCTAAAGCAGTGCATACCTATGCAAAATTTACTGAGGTTTAACTACTGTATAACAGGTGTATCTGTATCAAGAAAGGACAGAGTACCGGTAACACCCAGTAATGCTTCTGCCTCCCACCCACCATCACTTCCTCAAGGTCCTTGATACATAATAGTGTATTCCTAGCCTGAAAGGCCTAATCCTAAAAGCATTAGAAACCCAATCCACAGTGAATGTCAATGGTTGTTAAGTATTTGCCTCAGTTAAATCCCTTGGTGATTGAGATTTTCAAATCTCATCTGCCCTTTCTTGATAATTATTTGAGACAAATAACTTCTGAGACAGAAGGGAACACCGTTCTATTCAAGTTTTTATATATCACACACACACACTATTGCCCTAGTGTCTGAGTACCTTCCTGAAATGCATTAAGCTGTGTGACTAGCATTTATTATCTCTGCTTTTCTCTTTTCACCTGTGTCTGCATAAGAAGAAATTATGAGGCAGATATTACTACCTTAGAATCCCACCATCACAGCCATAGTGCATAAAATGGTGTTGGAATAAAAATTGTGATCTGAGGGCATGATGGTGGAATAATTATATACTCTTAATTAGCCACTTTGCAATCAGTACCTTCCTGTTAGAGAACACTGGAGATGTATACATCTGATGTAAAAAACTATTTAGTCATTTTTTTAATAGGTAATACATCTCCAATTAGATTTACACATTTGTTACAATAATACCTTAGTATTTAATATTAAAGTATTTTCTTACAAAAATCAGGAATTTTGATATGAATATACACTTTTCTTCCTTAGATAATACTCTTCATTAGGTGTGTGTTCTACATGTATCTAGCTGTAAAAATTGTATAGTGGGCTTAAGAGAAAATGGACTGCAGTGAATTTACTAGTATGCTAAATTATCTCTCTTTTTGGAGATTTAAAAAATGCCCTGGATATTTAATTCACCTGCTTTGAAAAGGGTCTAAATTCCACAGCTTTCACAAATATATTCTCATCATTATGAGGAGAGGTAATCATGAACATTGTTCTTCCATGGCATCTATGATGCTATAGATTAAGAGTCTCATGGATCTGATCTTGCATATCAAAAACCCCTATTGAATCACAAGGGCTTTGATTCTCTGCTACAACTATGCTCCATTTATGCAGCGCGAAGTGACTTCAGTGGATTGGAGACTCCAGCCCAGGGAATTCTGGATCTAGACCCATAATTGTAAAGTGGTAGTATTCTGACTGGTTCAGAAGGTTTCTCTATCGTGCTTCCAATAAACTCTGGTTATTTGGGGCACACTGCTATAGCCAGTTATCAAATATGCCATCTTTGTCATCTCCTCTGACAAATTCAGTACCCCTGAATACTATTATGAGTTTTCTGACTTCATTGACTGTGTTTTATCTTGTGTAGCATTTGGGAAATCATAATAAATTAATAAGTAAACACAGAGTGAGACCAAAGTTTCTGACTGTGGCTTTACCTTAACATCCTTACTCAATGCGGGGAGCCTAGTATAGGAAAAGAGAAACATTAACTGGGCTTGAAAGTTATTTGGACAGATTTGGGAAAGATTTATTGCAACACTACATAAAAAGCCTAAAAATCATGTCTGCAGGAAATTAGTTATGCATTCCAAGAAACTTTTAATGTGGAAATCTGGGACTTGCTCTTTGGTCTATTGAATTCCATGACAATACAATGCCAGAGAAACTTCCCGTTCTGTCTCCAATTCTTTTAAAAATCTGGGAACTTGACAGAGAATATTTTACCTTTAATCTTCATCTGCAGTGCAAATGTCACAAAGGACTATGTGAAATAATTAGCAGGGTGAGATTACCTGTTGTCTACTTTGCCAAGATTTTAGGAAAAGTGATCTGTAGGTATCTGAAGAGATGAGGAATTTGGCATAAATCACCATGGTTTCTTCCTGTACCTTATGATACTTGCACTGGACTGGATTGTGGGTGGGTCTTGCGTGTGCATGTAAGACAGACATTGCTTGGCCACAGTTGATTCTTTTGAGCATAAGGACTGCTCTTAGAAAGGGAAGGATAAAGATGCTCGGGATGATAGTTCTGAGTGTGAAAATTTGTTACCGTTCAGTAAAAGATCAGGGATTTTAGAGAGAGAACAAAAGAGAATCAGGGGAAGAATAAAGCTGGTGGGGAAGAAGAATGGAATATAGAAAAGGGGATTTAAGAAGTTTTAATAACTGTACACGCCTGACTTTCTGTGGCTACACAAACCTACAGTATGCAGGTTTCCCCGTGCTAGTGGAAGGCAGTTGGGGGAAATTGCCTTGGCTGGGCTTGAATCCAAATAAAATACTACCTTCAAGTCAGTGTTACTGTAACTATCGTGTCCAACTGAGTAACAATAAATGGCAATGGATTAAGACTAATGTTTATTGGAATGCAGCACTACATTCACACTAACGAGTTCTCCCATCTTAGTGTTCCTCTGTGGCTCAAGCCTCTATTGGTGTATTCTGCAGTACTGTGACTGAGATCAGAATCTAGCATGCAAAGATACAGCAAAACCTCTGTTATTGGATTCTTTACTTCCCTCAGCAAAAATCTCTGGAAAGCATCTCTGCCTAGCAAATGTTTTCTAGTTTCTTTATTTACTTTTCTTTATTCTGCTCCTGTACGTGTAATAATCAATGCAAACTTTTTTTCCAGGTTCTCTAGGTGATACTTAACATTGCAGCATAGAACAAACCCACTTACCTTCTCTTTTCAGAATTTCTTTATCAATTCCTTGTATCATATCAGTTATGACATACAACCATTAGCAGTTACCTAAAAATCAGCTGTTGGAGCAGAAATGAACTATTAGTGAATCCTGATTAAGATACACTTAGAGATCAATAATTTGTCATGCAATAGATCAGAGCACTTAGTGTTCCTTCCCCTTCCCCCACCACCAATTCAGAGTGCACTTCCCTGTCTGTATCACATTGCCTAGAAGCAACACATTGTTCTTTCTTTCAGGCTAAATATAGATGGGAACCTAAGTAACACAGTAGCCTATAATTTCAATAATCTTGCATTTCTACATAGTATCTTGCATAGGCACCAACTCTGTGAGTGTTCCAACTCTGAAGCACTCCATGATCGACACTACCCTTCCTCTCATGTCTCCCACCTGTTGGCGGCCCCGCAGATCAGCTTTTCCACCTTCTGCCTGCTGTGGATCAGCTGTTTAGCAGCATACAGGAGCCACTGTGGGAGAAGAGTGAGGGCGGCAAATGTTTAGGGGAGGGGCGGAGCGGAGGTCAAGCACCCCTCAGTAACTCATACGATGCACACTTGGTCATCTTTAGTCAAATACATAAACTGTAGGAGGCTACTCCCTTCACCATAGCAACACAAGAGAAAACAACAATTGTTTAACAGCATGCTGTAACAACACAGCAGTTTTAGACAAAGACTTATCCACTTGAAACAAGGGAAATTTTAGACTGGCAAAATGGGTTAAATTCTGATTCCCAGTACAAAATCCCCAGCATCAGCCTGGGGAACTGACTCAAAGCTGACTCATTAGTAAGTGTCACTCTGCTCAAATCCACAACACCAATGCCACTTCCTTCTAACCATTTATCTATCTTTTTGTTATAGTTGCACATGAATGGCCTAGTTTTTTACTGGACTTTCTCTGCCATTTGCTGACTGGCTGCTTGATCCAATTGTCCCCCTCCCTCACAGCCCCTTCATCTCAGCATCACTCTACACTTGTCCCTCTTATGCTCCTCACCCCACTTCCCTTCAATATCCCTTTCCCTTGGAGTAGTGGGAAATAATCATGGAACTACTATGAAGTTTGCCACCACCACATTGTTCATTCAGCTTCTGTGATATACCTCTTCCCAACCCTGTGGGTATCTTGTCTATTTAGATTATAAACCCTTTGGTGGAGGGCGGGGGGAGTGATCCTCTCTTTTTGGTCTGTGTTTTTATAGCATCTAGCACAGTGGTTCTCAAACTTGTTGGTTTGATTATCCCTTTTTGCTCGGCTGTGTCCTCTTGCACCCTGGGTATGTCCGCCAAAATGCCGCTGAATTGAACTCTTCCGGTTTTGGTGGCATTTCGATGGACACGCAGCGTTCGTCTCTGTGTCCGCCGAAATGCCGCCGCTAGGGGAAGCTTGTACTTCTGCAGTTCTTCGGCGGACTCACTCATATGTTTGGAGCTTCTGCCGAAATGTCGCCGAAGGCGTCGGCAGCTCGCAACCCCCCTGGAATCGGCCCACGACCCCCAGTTTGAGAACCACTGACCTAGCACAATGGGGTGCCGGCCCCTTCTAGGCACTATGATGATACAAATAATAAGTAATAGTATCAGCCCTACCAAAGACTGCTTAATGTATGTGAGCTGACAAGACCATGGGCCAAAGTAGTGTAGATAATCTCAAATAGCATTCTTGAAGGGTATTAGAACAAAGGTGTAGTGGATTTAGCATAGAATCTTTGGAATTTTAGGGGACAGGGGACAGTATAACTAATAAAAATTTGCAATATATTAATACGTTAAGTGCGTTAAACTTCCATGCCTAGAAATGTGCCTTAGTATTTGGGTTTTTAATGCCATAAAATCCCAAACAAATTTAGGTTTTAACATCTAAAAGGATGTCAGTGTTTTCTGCAGTTTGACTCGCCTGCATTTGTTTATGATCTATTGAAAAATTCGCCCCGTCAAGGTATGTTGAAGGCAGACACAAACTTTTGGGGCATCTGTTCATCTGGCAGAATGCAACATTTGTTGTTTCTTCAAAGATGAAAAGTAGGTAACCAGGTTGCAGCCTGTCTTTTCTGGTATTAGTGAGCTATTTTGATTCTGTGGCATGGCATGTTGATTAACAGCACTATCACTGTCAAAATATTTCTCTCAGTTAACTTATCCCCACATAAAAGTAAAGCTTTGTTAGAATTATATGCTAAACAGGGAGCATGGAGGCTGTCATCATAGGACTTTGATATTATCTGAACAGATATGGAAAAGAGAAATACATAGCCTTCTGCTCACCTGGTAGACAGACTACCTCAGCAAAACAGACACAAATTCTACAATAATGTGCAGATGCAATGAAGCAAGCACCTAAATCAGTTGTGAGGACTAAGAGCTCTGCTAATTGGTTGTTAACTTAGTCTCATACATCAGTTGGCAGACCCATTGCTTGCGTTACACATCACAAGAGCTCAAACAGAAGTTATGTGCTTGAGGCTGGAATTGTTGGGCAAGGTTCTGTGGCTTTTGTTACGCAAGAGGTCAGACTAAATAATCATAATGGTACCTGTTGGCCTTAGAATGTCTCAAAAGATATCCTAGTTTTCCATAAACTTTGATGTGTTGAGTACAGCTACTCCACAGCATACCATCTTTAGTCTGCATTGAAAAGGCTCTCTTGGAGAAATAAAAGTAGTATTCCCGCACCAGTCTTTGGAAAATGATAGCAGAATAATCTTAGCAGATTGCATGCAATAAAATTCTCTCGAGTCCAGATATAGAAAATTTTCTTCATTCAACTCATTAAAGTTAAACTGTGTACTCCTTACAGTCCCACTTTAAAACAAAAACCAAAACCTGCATGGACACAGGGCTATATTAACACAGAGCCAACTGTACTCTTGTGCACAGACTAGTCTAGTAGTAGCAATATGATAGTTATGCCTTGAGTCCCAACACAGATTGGGGCCCCATTGGTCTCAGCATTGTACAGACACTGTATTTGTAAATATAGGAGAGTCTGTGCACCGGAGCACTAGCTGGCTAAATAGATAAGAAAGAAGTGGCAGGAGGCGAAAGACAGACACAAAGACATGGCTGAGGTGACTTGACCTGTCCGAGGTCCTCATAGCCACTTGCAGAGCCAGGAACAGAACCCAGGTTTCCTGCTACTGCTCTGACATCCCATAGTCTTCAAATAAATCCTGGCATTGCAAGGAACAGCAGCCCTGATGTGGACAATGGAAGACATCTGTTTGCCAATTTTAGACCAGGGATGAAAGTGTGATAACAATGAAAGATCTTTGTCACAGTTGACAATCCATTCCCAAGGATGGTAAATGGTTCTATAAAACATGAAATTCCTGAGGTTCCTCTAAAAAATTTAAAATTTAAAAATGGCCATACTAGGTTGACTTGACTACAGGTCCACCTAGCTCAGTATCCTGTCTTCCAAAATGGCCAATGCCAGGTTCCCCAGATGTAATGAACAGAACAGGCAATCACCAACTGATTCCCTGTCACCCATTCGCAGCTTCAAGGACATAATTTTTCAGGTTAAAAAAGGCTGTACTATTCTGTTTGGTTTCTATACACAAATTTCTGACCCTGGCTCTTCTCCTCTCTCTGTTAGGATTTTGTTCATAGCCTAATGAAAGCTAATAAAATGCCACTGAACACAATTACATTAGTAATTAGGAGGTGGCTTGGAGGACTGCAAACCCCCTCATGGACAGGAGTGCCTGTGCAGGGCCCTGCCTCTGTTTCCCCTTTCTTTGGGGCTCCTTACACAAAACTCCATACAACCTTGCTTGCCCACTCTGAGCCCTTCTTGGGGGTCTGCTTTCTTTATTGTTCCAAACACAACAAACATTCCACCCCACCTCAAGCGGGGCCCAGCCCCTCCTCTTAAGATGCTATCCTGTTCTGCTGTCTGAGCAGCTGGACAAGATGCAAGGCCTGAACAGCCTCCTTTGCCTTCTCCCAAAGGGGAACAAAATTGTCAGCTGTATCTTCTTGTCCAGCCACAACTGCCCCCTTCAGGACCCATTACCCTCACTGAACTCCTGCTGATCATTTGTAGGCCAGGTGCAGCCCCACCCCTTTAACTGGTTCAACTGGAAGCTGATCGTCAGGCATAGGACCTATTTCAATCACTGGACCAGCCACCCTGTGACAAGGACTCTAGTAAACTTGATGCACCTGCCTTTGCATACTCTTAGCTAGAAAAAAAAATGTGTTTGTAGATACAATAAAATAAAATGTAAAGAAACAGAATAAAACTCCTTACAGATTGCTCTCAAGGGTGCCTCGGTACTGTGCCTAATCACCATTGGTCCGTGTGCATTAGCCTAGCTTTCTTCAGATCCCAAAGTTGTACATGTCTGGCAGTGTCCCTAGTCTTTCTCCATAAATTCAGAGTTTTAGGCCAGAAGGGACCATCATATCATCTAGTCTGACTTCCTGTTTAGCAGAGGCCATTAAATTTCACCCAGATATTCCAATATTAAGCTCAAAGTCTTTAGTTAGACCAAAACATTTCAGTCCTCAGGAAACTAAACTATGCCCCAGAGGCGGAGAACAAGTGCTACAAGACTGTCTGGCTTTAGGTCAATGTTCTACTTAGTGGCTGCTCTACTTACTTACAGGACATTACTAGTTAGATAGTGGCAGTTATGTGCGTGATGCACAGCAGGCAAACTGTTCATTATATTATTAGTGGTTGTCTGTTTTGTGCAGTTCTTGCATCCCTTCTGCCATGTATTTAGTTCCTGCCTCAGAATTATTGTGGGGCTCACAAGGTCACCCTTTCTTTATTTTTATGTTTGTGCTTGCTATGAGGCCCTAACCCTTGATTAAAGGTTCTAAACACTAACATAATACAAATGAATATTAATGAGAGATTTCCTGCCCCATGATCTTATAATGTAACCAGACATACATACAGTCAGACTGACACTTATGGAAAAAATCCTACCACAGCACACAGCCAAAGTCATAAAGCTACAATGCTGAGGCAGTAGTTCTTCTGCCAGCTCTGAGAGAGGCAGCCAAGCTGGTCTGTAGACACTTCTACACCCTCAGAACTCCATTGTGCTCAGTCAAAATTCCAAGGCTCCAGGTATTTCGTAATGGTAGTTCTGTTCTTGCTTCCTTGTGCTAATTAAAATAGAATTTAAAGCTACAGTTCTAAGGATAGTTTCTTCTGCTCCTTTTGGCCCTCCTGGTTCCTGACATTTGGTTTTACTCATAACCATAGCACGACTAGCAATATATGCAAAGAAAGGGGTAAAAACTGGGTGAATTATTAGTAAACAATTGACTCAGCAAATTTAACCCCATGTTCTGTCTGTGAATTATACACTGTTCCTTGATTGGATGGCTCCCAAATCTACAAAGAGCCACTATCTATCTCTGACATGAATACATATTCATATTCATACAAGACACCTTCTCTTTCCGCGAATATTCTTGCAAACAAAATATCACAGAGATGAACCTTCACAGAAAGGGAACAAAGTGCAAGAGAATGTGACTAAATATTACAAGGCATGTTTTGAAACCATTGTTCAATGTTTAAATTGTTCTTTGAATTGTAAAATACAAAAACTAGAGTCAAAATCAGTTGCCTTTATCTTGTAAAGTGGCATTTGATATTGCGGGGAATAATTTAAAGAAACCACCAGGCTCATCACAGCAGAAGCTTTTGCTGCTAGATTCAGCTAAGTTCTCCAATTTTATTTCTCACCTCATATAGTACAATATATTAACTGTGCTTTCAGGATATTGAGCTAGCTTGGAGCTGAGACAATGACATCTGGCATCCAGGACTGCTGCAATGTGATTGTTCCCTTCTCCTCCATTTTCTCTGTGCTTATCCCCCCCACATCCCATTCGCCACAAAAATTGGCAATGAAGGAGAAGGGGATGGGGGGTAGGCAAGAATAAACAATAATAAATGGCAACAGCTGAGCTTAACTACGAGTGGTTGATCTGAAATGAAAGAAAAAATGTTTTGTTCTCAGAAAACAATGAAGTAGGAAACTCCAGTGTCTCTGCTTTTACTAGCTGCCTCCATTTATCAGATTGTGTTTGTAAAAGAATAACAAAGGCAGCTGGAAACCCAAATGGATAGTACCATACAATGAATAGGAAATCCAACATAAAATGAAATATGCAATCTAAGTTAACCATTAATATTTCACATTCTTCCTGAGTATTTTCAGCTAGTAGATCTTTGCAAAGATATTACATTTAAGCACTCTGAAGTCTGAGGGCTGGTTATTAGGCACACACGTCATTTGCTTATTCTCAAGCCATATCCCACATAAACATATTAATGTACTATATCATTTCACTTTCATAGAATATTAGTGTTGGAATAATCTTTGTTTGTATTTGAATTGGTTTTAATATTATTTAATCCTGAGACATTTATGTGGTTTATTACTTAGTGGCTGGTGCCACTGAGCACCCATTTCAGCTCTCAAGTGGAAGCTGGTGCAAAGGTGACTTTAAAATACCTTTGTATTCTGCCAGTCCTGGGTTGATTCTTTGTCGATTAAAGCATAGTAATTCTGTAGACACTGCACAGTTTGTGCTATGCTTCTGCCTGCCTTCTGCTATATATCCCACAATGCACAGCAAGAAAAGTCCCAGACTGTATACAGCCAGCAGCGAAGCCGTGGACCATGGGATACCCACCAGAATGCTGTGGACTTACTCCACAGAACATCTCTGTTTTATGTATGCAGTCATACAGATTGAAACCAGAAACAGCTGTCCATGTGCACACAATCACTGCGGCTTATTTAATGTTTATGAGCCAGGGAGCTACAACTCATCATGCAGTAAACATTCTGTGTAGACAAGGCTTAAATGATTTGCTACAGCTCATCCAGAAGTTATAAGATACTGAGGAGGACAGACTAGATGATCACAGTGGTCTCTTCTGACCTTAAAATCTATGAAAGATCTCAGATCGTTCACAGGGGACTTTGCACAGAAGACTATACTGCACCTTCTCGTTTCCTTTTCTCCTCCTTGCAGCATGGCTGATTGCAGTCTTAACTCACATTACCATTACAACTACTTATGACACTGCTAAATACTGAGCTATTGATACAGTTCTGGAGTCAATGGGGAGAGTGCTCGGGGATTAATTTATCGCATCTACACTAGATGCTATAAATCGATCCCCATTAGATCGATCACTAGCCGCTGATCGGGTGAGTAGTGTAGACATGGCCATAGTTTACTGAACTAGACTTTCAACCTTAATTTCACCTCAATTAAGTTTTCTGTTTGGAAATAGTTAAAAATAGGTAGACACACATCTGACACTATGTGCGAATATATGCCTAGTATACCTACCCAGAACAATACAATGCATTAACCCTTTGAAAAGATATTGTTAAAATACTGTATACATATTTTATGGTCCAATGATAGAGAAATTAATGATTTTGGGAATGTTATCTGGCAGAGTTATTCTCACAAAAATACAACAACCCTCCCTGACAGAGTGAAAAGAACAGCTTTTTTACATTGAAGTTGTTTCTTCTGTTTATTTTTTCCATATGTCTTCAATGACTGTGACCAGTCAAAAGTATAGTACATTCAAAGCTGACTAAGGGAAATGCTTGAACAAGGAGCCTATATATTACACTGGTCAATGCAGAATAGTGTTATAAAAGTTAGTAACATTGATGATGAACTGTCTTTGCTTTAGCTTACTGCAGTATTACTAAGACATAATTTGTGATACCAAATTCATTCAAGAACTAAAATGAACTACATGATTTCAATGGTCACCTTTTTCTTCATTCCTCACAAATTTTAATAACTCATTCTTTATTACAGGAAATGTTTATTTCTATGTCTAAAGTATTGTGCAGTGATTTGGGTTGGCATTTTTCTTAGATTAATGTCCATTAAAGTTGACATTAGCAATTTGTAGGCATACTGTTTGTTAAAAGAACCAGAAACATAGTCTGTGAGGTTGACTGCTTTATGGGTACAGTATTAAAACTAAAATTGAAAAATATTTGTTACTCTTCTAACTCTGCATGGTGTCTGGGCTGTAGCTACGTACAAATACTCCCCATCAAGAAGTACATGAGAAACAGATTTACAATCAGCCATCTGCAGGCAGTTTCCCTTTTTGATTGTTCAACCTGGCGTAGTTTAAAGAGTCCTGATCTTCATAAAGTACATAGCACCCACCCCTTTAGGTGACCAATTTGAGACACCATAAACCTGAGGCACCCAACATCACTAGTCATGATTTAAAAACCTACCTGTGATTTGCTACTAAGTGAAGATTATTACACGTGACATACCAGAGAAGCACTAAAATTCACATGCAAGTATCCAAGTTAGCACACACCTGTAGCAAAAAACAAAGTGGTTACCTACGAAGGGTTAAGATGAACAACAGGTGAGAAAATGCTCTATCATGCAGAATGGCAGATTATAGCCAGCTATAGCTAACTGCTGATTAGATGAAGACGTTTGTCTGTTTTCAGTAATTTAGTGAGAAGATCACTAGAAAACATATATATTTAGTTAGACATATGGTTCATTTTACTGCAATTGGAACCCCATGTCTCTCCTGGCCTTCCATCTGTTGTATGTTTCCAAATTGCTTTTTTAAAAAATATATTCATTTTATGGAAAGGAGAACAGCAGATATAAGTTGATATTCAGATCATATTGACTTCTGGTGCTGTTAAGTGTAGCCATATAGTGTGATTTAAACAGACCTGAAACCAATACACTCCTGATTTTGAATGTCTTTTTAACCCCTTCAGTGATTCCTAGATACACAGCATGTTTTGCAAGAGCAGCAACTATGAACAGAACCTCCATTCACCATTGAGCAGACTATTCCAATTTATCAGTACTCCGAAGAGAAGGCTTTCCTAGGAGGTTCATAGAATTAAAGATTTTCATCCCATCTGAGAAACAGGTATGCCCAGAGATTAGAAATGCATCGTTCTACTCATGAAATTTATCCTTCTAAATACAATTTTGGTAAAATCAAAAAGCACAAACCAACCACCCAAGGAATAAAACCTACTGCTTGTCTGCATCTTGCCTGTAGGGAGATTGTTAGTGCAATACCTTATGATATTGGAAGTCATGCTATAGCTCAATTCTGAGACCTTACTACATTACCAAGCGGGAATTTCCTTTCCAAATTCCATTAGCAATTAAAAAAACAGTTGTTAATTTAGGGGCAGATGGAGTTCAACTGTTTATTCATAATGCCCTAACCTCTGTGTGCTTGCACGCATGTGTAGACATTATGTGATTAAAATATTTGTGTCTGGGCATTTCTAAAATGCTTATCTCCAGGGCATCTAAGAAAATACTTTTTTACGTGCTGACTTAAACATCATAATGTTCTATGTAATATCTGAATAGAATTTTTACCAATGTAACAGACCTATAATGGATGAACTACAATGAATTTTAATGAAAATCATAGCTTTACCTCAGCTCCTCCTCAGAATACTTCCTGCTGCAAACATCTGGTATGAACTGTTAGTTCTGTTTGTAAGCAGAATATTTAATTAGCAAAAAGAACAAGACAACTCTGTTATGGTGTGTAAGGGAAAATGACACAAGGGAAAATATCTCAGAACATTATTTTAATGTACAGTTAACACACATTCCTTATGACAATACTGACAATCTCCTTAGAGACTCTATGACTGTAGAGGCTTCCAGTTGTCCTAAAATATATCCATTCTCTTCTGTAATCTGTCACTTTTTCATGTGCTATCAAATGTGGTACTGACATCCCTCAGCTTAGAAAGGCAGTGACATTCAAATGTCTGTCCCAATTTGATTTCACTTTCTGCATATAATCACAGAACATGCTGTTGAACCAGTACTATTGTGGTCCATAGGCGACATCTATAAAAGAGTCAAGCCAGCAGGATCAAGCTTGTTTTGTCAAAAAGTTGTTCTTTGCCTTAGTTACAGTAACAATACCATCATACATCAGTCAGCAAGCTAGTGTTATATATTTCAGGGAATGTTACATTCACTTCCTTTTTCATGCACTGCTTAAAAGAACTCCTTTGCTCTGTCCTGACATGTTTCTTTCCTGGCCCTGGTGAATGAAACAGTCCAGCTCAGAGGTACTATTCTTGTGCTGAGGCCTATGCACACTTCTGTAATTCTCCCCAACAACGGGAATTTTCTAAGTATTATTGCCATTTAATAAATTGCAATCACTATCTCTGTTTTACAAGGGGACGTTTCTTTCACTGATATCTGAGCTTGCTCTTGCATAATGCTGAGGGTTAGAATATTATTGCCGGGCAGAGGCCTGAACACAGTGTGCAGTAAGGGCTAATGTAAAAACAGTGGAACGCTTTCGAAAGTGAAGTTGCACAGCTGTAAATGAGACGAGATTAGAGTTACCAGGCATCCGGTTTAACCTCAGCAGAATGTATATGGCCCTGATAGTTAGTGTGAAGTGTCTTAGTATTTTTACACATGAGAATCCACAAAAGGGCTTCTAGCACCATTTCCAGGTCAAACAAGCTATGAGTATACAAAAAACAAACCATGTCATGAGCATGGGCGTAGATCTGGCTAGGGGACAAAACTCCATTTCATGACAAGTTTGGAAATTCGTTCTCATTCCACTTTGGAACAAACTCAAAATCACTGCAATAGTTAAAAACAGAATTGAGTTGAAACATCAGGTTTCTGATAAAAAATGTCAGGTTTTCAATTCAGGTCTCTCTTTCTTTGGCTTTCGTCAGAAGTGACCAGAGCATGCTGGTGCTCCTATCAAAATCGTGATGACTCTGCAAAATGTTTTGGCTGTGACAAAACAGGGTATTAGGATGTCATTAGGATTACATGTCCTCAGAAATTTTCTGACCATGAGAGGTTGCATACCATTTCTTAAGGTACAGCTTCAAATTAATGCATAATCCAAGCCAACAGGAAAGGCAGCGGGATTTTGTGTGACCTGGACTCATTGGGAGTTTTTACACCTCTACTAGTAACCCACTTCATCCTTTCAGAGAGTAGTCACCGCTTGACCCAAAAACTGAGCATGTACTTTAAGCAACATTGGCCAAATGTTACCACACATGCTGAGATGCTGCAGATTACACCTGTCTCTAGGATGGGAAGTAATTTTATTTACCTTAGATAATGCTATGTGGTAAAGCTTGGCAAATGTTGACTTTGTTATGGTAACCATTGTTCAAGGAGAGAAAAAGCCCTCAGCTGTATTCCATTAAACTCCATTGTGTGATATTAGACCATTATATACAGCATGTTGGATTAGTATTTTTACATTTTTAGAGAGGTGACAGAACTCCATCATGCTCCTATTTACATGGATTAAAATGATCCCATTGATATCAGTAGGAGCAAGTTCAGGCTAGGATGACCAGACAGCAAATGTGAAAAATTGGGATAGGGTAGAGGGTAATAGGAGCCTATATAAGAAAAAGACTCAAACATCAGGACTGTCCCTATAAAATCGGGACATCTGGCCACCCTAGTTCAGGCCCAGTGAGTATTATATGTGTGCAGGTATAATCCTTCTGGATAACAGTTGATTAAAGTGAAGGTCTAGGAAACCAGGAAGAGTTTAGTTCTAATGCTGTCAGAGAGTTAATGATCTTAGGCCAATCACAGAGCACCTTCTCCAAGGATTTTGCTGCTCTGGGCAGACTAGAAAAATGTCATCTCCTTCCAGTCTACAGTTATTTACATGCTCAAAAGTCATCAAATATTCTTCTGCTTTATGTTTTGCTACACTAGATAATGGCTGGCTCTGCCTTTACGGGAAAGCCACCATTGAAGTCACTTGACCTCTTGGTGCCTCAGTCAACACAGATGGAACATAGAAAGAAAACAGCTGTTGCTAGAATTCATATGAATTATCTGAGCTGAGTTTTTTTACTGCAGTGAATAAATAACAACATCGATGCCCCCTGTCCCTCAGTAGTTTAGTTCAAAAACTAACTATCCACTAAGGTGTAAAATGAAGTTTTGCAGGGCTTTATTATCACCATCCAGCACAGTGGTGGTTGTTTTAAAAAATAAAACAGTATTTATCTTATTGACAGCATCTGAAGTAATCCAGTTATTTCTTGTATCTCAAGTACTGGTACCGCGGCGTGGTAAGTGTTGGCTTATCAGTGGCAGCCATTGTTTGTAATTACACTTTTATGTCTTCGGTAATTCACCAGTTTGACAGGGATGCTGAATGTTTGTCATCTGTGCACCAGGTTAATTAGTTTAAAACACTTATACATAGACCAAAAGTAGTACATTCCCTATATGCCGTATGAGGGACTTCCAGCTACAGCACCATGACCTCCCAGCCTCTGAAAAAAGCAGTCAGCAGTTGCCTTGGTTTATGCGCCTGCTTTCCTTCCTTTCCTCTGGCCTTCTGCTGAAGCAGATTCGATCAGACAGTACAACCAGTGCTGCTTAGATGCCAAAAACACCTTATTAAACTGCTCTGCTGATCCTTGCAGTGGCTCCTTAGAAGTGCCACAGGAACCAGCACAAAAGATTCTGGGTTGCATCTGTGCCAGACTGTTCGAAAGTGACACAATGGGGAGTCACAGAATGAAAAATAGGGCGAATATGAGGTTGTGGCTGGAGAAGTGTTGAGAACCTCCACTCAGAATATTGCATGCATATATATTTGCCTATCAGCAGGTGAATGTCTAGGTCTTTGTAATGTCTGACTGGTTGATTTCCATTAGGTTCTCAGTGGGAAAATATTATACCTTACTGAAGAGGGGTAGTGTGAACATGATTTTAAGCACTGAAAATGATTGGAGCTGCTGGGTGTTGAGCATTTCCAAAAGTCTAGCTACTTCATTTACAAGCTTATATGGGTACTGAACTCTTTCAAAAGAGATATGTAGATATTTCTGATTGAAGCCACATCTTTATGCTATCTGTCCACTAGATAACTTATGAGTAAAGATCAAAGTGGTTTTCACTTTGCAAGGTTGTCTCATCATTCTTCTGATACAGTGCATTTTTTTATGTTCCCTTCACAGGGATGTGTGCAAACACGTTCTTTGGTTTTGGTCTGCAAAATTTTGGCCTCATTACTCCTGCTGACTTTCACTTTGATTTTCAGGTTTGAGTACATGGCTTATCACCTGGGTTTGAATGAAAACCAAGTGGAATTTCTAATATCATATGATTTCGAGGCAAACCCATAAACTGGGCAAGAGTCACTGGAAAGGTTCGTGAACTTTAGTGGATCTGTTGACAAACCTGGTCTGAGTTACCATATGTAATGTTAAAGGATTAAATAAGAACTTCCTCAAAACGTGTCTACTGATATGACTCAGTTTAGTGTCAGGAACAACTGGCTGTAGTAACAGAAATAAAAGAAATAACTGCTATATGAAAACTACTCTTACTGTAAACTTGAAAAGCTATAAAAGTAGCCTCCAAAGAAAGAGACACTGCAGTGAATCTTAAGAAAACAAAAGACAATGGCTACTTTCATTACAGTGAATACAAGAACAGTTTAGAGAAATGACAGATCTGGCTGGAAGCTTCCGTAGTAGAAAATCCTTTGCAGAAAATGGTATTGATGGTTAAAAATTCATATTGGTGTGACCAGAACCTATCAGCTAGATTTGGCCCTGGATTTTGCTGGCTTGTCTAACCATAAGAAGGTGGGCCAAGTGGGACGGGATGAGGGTATGGCTCAAACATGTCTCCCACAGGGCCATGGAAGGGGACTGGTGTAGCAAGGGAAGTATATTGCCCCATATAAGGGAGGATAGCAGTTGGCTGAGGAGTTCTGAGAGGCATTTGCTTCCTGGAAGTAAAACTCCTCATGTAACTTCTTCAGGGATAGTATGGTTCAAGATGGAGCTGTGCCTTAGCAATACAATTGAGCCCTGTGTTAACATGTCAGACACGCTCCATATTAAATGTACCAGCAACCTGAACTATATTTCAATAAATAGTATTGGATATGTAATTTGCAATGTACTCAGCTGAATTCCCAGCTTGACTGAATGGGCCTCATATCTTATAAATAAGCACACCATTCATTTGGCAGATAAACTTGTACTGACACAGGTTTCACGTTTTATTTTATATCGTCCGATCTATTAAGGAGCTTTGATAAATTTATGTAACTTTTAAGACCTCCCCTTGACCCACTTCCGTGATAACTGCTTTGTGTTCTGAGCTTTGATAAACATTTTCACATCTGGAAGACAGTTCCACATATCTGTATATTTTTGACAGATGTTTTACATATCATTTAAAATAGTGTTAAGTGAAAGTTTGAAGAATTGTGGCATACTATTTTTATTTGTTCTTATTGGAAACACAAATAACTTGTTAAATAGCTCTCTGCCTTTACATTAGTGATAATGTATGTTCACCTCCAATTCAGTATAGTGAAGTCTGAACCATGCTGTCATTGTTAGTGATGATTCATGTAAAATCCTGTTCCACTGCTGTAGAAGAAAAATACGCCAATTAAATACTACACTTGGCCAACAACAATTTTAGGTTACTTCATTTAATCTTACTGTGAGATGCGCTGTCCAAGCAGCCAAAGGTTATTGCTTATGGGTCAACCTTATTGGTGTAATCTCATTGACTTCAGTAGAGTTACACCAGGGCTTAATTTGACCCTAAATTCTGTTGCTGTCTTCTGAAATATTTTCCACATCATAAATGGGATTTAGGTGTCCAATTTCCATTGACTTGTCCTTCTTTTTAGTGGTGCCCGACATCCTTGTGGCTCCTCTCCAGTTCCCTGTAGTGAACTACTAAACCCACAGTGATGACAGATACTAATTAGTCATTATGTTCGCAGTCTCATTGGCAAAGCCAAAGAAAGAATAGCCATGGAGAGTGAACTACAACTACATAGCTGGTCATCCCCAAACTAAAGTTGAGTCATGTTAACAGTGCCCTGGGAGAAAGTTTTCACGGCCTGTTCTTGTGCATATAAAATGGATTTTGATTTGCAGGGCTATCAATGTGGCAAACTTTATGCACACACATATTAATGAATCCCCTGCCCCCGAAAACCTTTTGGAGAATATAATGGTTGATCAAGTTGCTGAGCTGTTAAATAAATTAGCCAAGGGGATACTTATCGTTAACAAGGCTGAAATAAATAGCTTGTAATAACCCAAGTATTATTTATTATGTTCCTTAAAAAACAATAAGAAAAAAAATCTTGTCTTGCCAGAATAGTAACAGTGAACACATGCAATTAAGTTTATTACACTATAAATCACTCAGTTATAAAATATTTTGCAGTAGAACAGTTATAAAGTAAATTGATGAAAGAAGATAAATAGAATGATTCATAAGTCATCTGAGCTCTCATAAGCTTCTTTTAAAGTGAATGAGAAGTGTTGGTTTATAACGAACCATGGCTGTCTTGTTCTGTGAAATCTTGGTATTTGAACTGAGGAGTCAGAGTGAAAATAATGATCTCATCTAGAGATTAACAATTGACTGTTCTGTTATTAGGGATATAATGAGACTTTCTCTTCATAGGAGCTCATTGAGACTCATTATCTAGAGCCCAACATTTCCCATAAAATGAGAGTGTGTGCTGGAAATGAATGTCTCAGCTAAAGACTGGTGTTATGTATCACTTCAAGACTGTCATTCTGAGAAATAAAGATCTGAGTAACTCGGTGGGGCGGGGGGCAGGAGGAGGAAGTGTATAGTATAAAGGCTGGGATCTGTGCCTCTATAAATACAGGAGAGTTTGCCATTCTTCATGTCATTGGTCTGAGAAATACCCAGAGACATCTCTCCAGGCTAAATGAGGGATTAGGTTTCGTGGCTTTCAAGTGTTTTTTAACCTGGTATCCAGTTAACTCTTTCATTGTCTCTGGATGGCATGCAAAATATATTTATATGGCAGGTGCATATTTTGGTTGACTTGCTCTCACAGGCCTGTGTACAATGCACATGCCATACAAAGGGTTAATGGTAAAGGATTTCATACTAAGACATCTTTCTCCTTGTACTAGGTTACAGAGCCATTTAAAAAAAGCAGTACTTGACCCTCAAGCATGGCATTGAATTTGTGAGGGTAATCATAAAAGAAATAGTCCTTTCTTGACCATTGCTTTCATAGTCTTTTGACCCAAGGAGTAATTCTGCTCTTGATTCAGTGCATGTAGGTCCAGTGAAGTTAATGAGATTTTACAGGTATAACTGAGAGCAAAAACTTATGTTTCTGGACCTTATTTCCTCATTTGAGCAACACAGCTGTAATTCTGAATAATTCCTCTTGAGTCACTTCTCCTTTCAGTTTTTTTCTTGTAATATTCTTTGTGCAGCTTTGGCTTTCATCTCTTTTCAATCTGCAGAAACTAGCATGGTATTTAAAATACATATGGGGGTTTCCTGGTTTACTTTTGAGCAAAACAGTGATGAACTACAAATCCTTTTTCCCAACACTGTGTAGAATATTTTGGCAGCTTCTACACCTTGAAGTGTTTGTGTCTCTCAGTGGAAGGATGTGGTCTGACAACACTTTTTAATAATATTACAAACCTTAGCAGAGCAATGAAAATATTACCACAAAAAAGGTCACATGAGTCACTAATCAAAAAAATTAAAGTTTCTAGGGGAGCGGTTGAGATTAAGACCAGCTTCCTAAAACTGTAAGACACACTGTTCCAGCACTAGTTCTTGTTATACACTCCCCGTTGAGATGCTTTGAAGTTTCAGTATCTGAAGGCTCTGTGAATTGCTGTACTTGCTGCTTGAGAGAAAACATGGATTCCTTATGTACACTACATGTTAATGGTCGGAAATGAGAACATATTCACAAATTTGTTATCCCTTTTAATTGTCAGTCATTTTAATGTTTGTGTCCTGAATGATACAACTTGCCTCAAATCTAACATCACTCTCATTTAAATAGTGAGTTCTCTAGGGCTTGGGTGCAGACCACTCATATGTCCCCAGATCTTGCAGACCCGTTACATAACTGCACTAGTTCCTCTGCCTATATGGATGCTGATGGGATTTGCCCATTGGTATATGCAGTCTTATTATTCTCAAGATAATACCACTATTTTCTTTCTAGCAGGACTTCCAGCTGGTCCACTTTTGGGAAGATGGTGAAGCTGAGGGAAGAAAGCTGAGGTATTCGGCAGACAGCTCACATGATAACTCATCCCTCTGAACCACTGTCACTCCTCTGTTTATGTCAATAGCTGAGACTAATTTTTAGCAAAAAATACAAGGATTACAGTTAGGTGAAACACTGGGGGTAAAAATAAAAATGACCAAACCATTCAAATTCAAACCAAGCCTGAAATGAGACCCATTTTTTTCCTCTGGTTTGAAAATAATGGAACTCTCTCTTTAATTCCCACACAATTCCATGTTTCCTGGTTTCACACAATACTGGAAACAGAAATACCACATGGTTTCATAGGATGGGAAATTCCCTCACATATGCAAAGCCATGACTTCAGTGGAGTTGGGTAGGTGGTAAGGGACTACACAGCTTGTGTAAGGGAATCTGACTCATACCAGTGCCCAACCCATCAAAATCAGAAGGGAATGGAGATTTCACCAGAAAAGCTCATTCTTACAAGTTCTAGAGCACAATTGGTGAGCCAAAGTGCAGGGAAAAGCCAAAACTGGATTGACAAGATTTTGAAAAACTGAAACCACTCTGTTTCATGAATTATTCATGACAGGAGATAAACAAAAAGCTGCGATCCATTTCTACCTAGTACCTTCACTTGCATATTTTTTTAAAATTTACGTGAAATGGGACCCAGATTTTACCATCTCCATTTCCATTTTATAAACCAACCCTGCCCAGCCTTCCCCATCCCGCAACAAGATTTTCCGAAAACAAAACAGGCCCCTCAACTCGTCTCTACTTTGGATTGAGGCTGAAAGAAGCTAAATCTTTTGGCCTTTTAAAGTTCACCCATCACTTATCAGGAAAAGTACCAAGAAGAATTTATAGGATGTGTCTGGAATTTAGAAGAGCACAAAAGATGCAACAAAAACAAAGGGAACCTTAGTGCTTTATTGTATCATGTGCCTACAGGACATGAAAGAAAGATTTCACAAGAATCAAATGGCTGGAGTAGGTGTGGCTGAGCTGAAGCAACATGAAAGGACAAGAAAATTGGTCTGAGCTGGGATCTTAAGAAACTATTGAAAAATAATGAAATATTCAGGATTATGGTGTAACATTCTTCTGTTGCAGCTGAGACAAGGCACTAGACGTGTTAGCTAAGAAGTGACATACTGTATGCAGAGCTAAGTGTGCATGGTGCTTTCCCCACATTCACTTTCACCTCTGTGAAAGCAGTCCTTACATTTGGGAAAATGAAGACACTGCTCCCTTCTAGGGAGTCTTGGGTTGCAAATCATTCCAAAGAGGTCAAGAAAGAATGGAGAGAAGGCTGCATCATAGACCTGCTGTAGCTATGCATTAGTTTTTGGTAAGATTTGGCTGCACCATCCAAAGGAGCAAAGAAACATGAACATTGTCCTTGTGTGTTGTAAATGGTCGACAGGATTGTACCTCCTATAATACAACCACTCATAATTTTCCCCCACCCGGTTTAGATCCACATCATGTCTCAGTGTGGCAGTGTTCTTTACAAAATCTGAACCTAAACATTTATCTGGCCAATACGCAGAGGTGCCAACCTCCTAATGTGCTGGCGGGTGCTTGACCCCCACTCTGCGCTAGGCCCCAATGCCACTCCACACCTTTCTCCAAGGCCCCACCCTCGCCCCACATCCTCCTCCTCACACTCGTGCTTTATATTAGGATATGATGTCCAAAGAATACAGGTGGCTAGAGCCGGCAATGATATGTACTTTTAAAGTATCCAGCTCCTAATTAGAAGCCACAAAAGTGTCCTGCTAGATCTTAAATGGCTAAGTCTCAGTGTCGTCTACTTGTTACAACAGGGGACCAAGGGTTTCTGATATTGACTTGCTTCATGAAGGAAGTCCCTGTTATAACCATGCCTCAGTGGGTCACAACTGAGGATGGCAAATTCAGGACAAACTGTTGAGAAATAGGGTGGATACTCCCCAAGACTGGTGGGTAATCCCTCATAGGGTATACCAAAGCAGCAACAAAAGTAAACTTCTGTTTCACCACAGTAGCTAATAAGAAATCCTAAAAGCGGTTTGCTCAGGCATTCCAGTTCTTATATCATCACCAAAAACACTGGATTTAAAGGTTAGTGATTCTTTACAACCAGCCTCATCAAATAAAAGGTTATCCAATCCCAAAGGACAGCCGCACACCCAGGTCAGTATATAATTCAGACCTTACCCCAAAATCACACTAATGCCAATCCTTTAGTATCTAAAATCTAAAGGTTTATTCATAAAAAGGAAAGGGGAAAAAGGGTGAGAGAGAAAATTGGCTAAAGAAATCAAATACATAAAATAATTGCTAAATTCTTGGTTCAGGCTTGTAGCAGTGATGGAATAAAATGCTGGCTGAAGTCAAATATCTGGCTGCTTCCAAATCATTGGAAGGTCCTCAGTCCCTTGGTTAGAGTGCTCCCATTAGTATAAGGCCATAGTCCAGAGGCTTTGGCAGGAAAGGGGCTGGAGCAGATAGAGGCTGGAGCAGGATAGAGGCAAATATAAGTGTTTCCAGGGCCTTTTATAGCTTCTGCCATGAGGAAGGAAGCCCATTGTTCTTACTGTGGAAAATCACAGAAACAAGATGGAATTTGGAGTCATGTGGGAAAGTCACATATGCACGCATTTTTGCCTAGTCACAGTAGGAAATTCCATTAAATGTAGAGAGGTGTCTCCCAGGATTCATTGTCAGTTATATGTTCTTTAGGTGGGCCACTCCATTTGAATAGTCACTCCAAGATGTGCTGGATAGCTATCTTGTGAGCATTACCCCAGGAGCAAACATTCGAAATCCAGATACAGAGCCAATACTAATAACTTCACATGCAAAAATGACACATGCATCCAGATAACATAATTACAACCAGCAAATCACAATATTCTCATAGACGTCTTATATGCCATATTTTGTACCAGATTTATTGCAAATATATAACAGTGGTTGCAACAATGATCTATAGGGTCCTATTTTAATAAGATAACGTCACATCTGTGCTTTGATTCTATATTTGTAATATAACCTACATTTGTAAAGGATTTTGAAATCATCAAATGGAAAGTGCCTGATCAAGTGAGAGTAAGGCATTGCATCAGTGACAAGTAATAGCTAATTCTTTTGTCTATATTTCCATAAGCAGAATGGAAGTTGCTACCTAATTTCCATTGACATTTGCAGATTAGCGATTACATTGTGATATCATGGTAACTCTGATAATTTTGGGCCAAAGAATTGTATTTTGCACAAAAATGCACATTTATACATATTTACCAGTTGAAGAGGCTGCTAGAGCCTGCATTATCCTACAAATACCTAAACCGTCGTTTCTGTGCTTATTTTGCAGATTGCCCTTGATGTTCAGTAATGTGATACCTATTCACCTTTGGAGTGTTTTTTTCCAGTCTGGCATCCTGCTATGCTTCTCTTCAGGAATCGTGTCTTTTTTTTCTAGGCAGCATCTAATTGACACAGATCTAAAAGCACCAAGTCCAGCTGCAGAAGGGGAAGTGTGACCTTTTAACTCGCATTTAGTTGATGAACCAGAAGAACTTGCAGATCTCGTCAGAGACAGACCCAGATTTGTGGAGCATATCAGTTCTTCATTTTGTGAGTTTTCCCTTTTTGATTTGCTAAATCCTCCAGTGATATTTATTCTAGAGTCAAAATTAAGCAGTTTGGGTCAAATGCAAAGATGAGTTTAGGAAAATATAGAGACAGTAAAGTTCGGTTAAACCCACTCCTTCTGGCCATCTCCGTCACCAGTATATCTCTTCCTGCCTCCCTCACCCTTAGAATCATACCAATTTTATAATGTATAACTTGCATGTCTATTGTGTTAATTGTCATCTCTGAATTTGGCCCACTGAGCCTAATTGTGTATAAAGGAGCCAGAGGGAGTCTATACTAACTCACATGCTAGAAAATGGGAGTGGACTAAGAAAAATAACAAAAATAAAATGGTATGAGAATGTATAAATTAAAGTAGGCCCCCAACTAATCCCTACTGCAACTTGCACCTTCTCCTGATTATCAGAGTTTTGAAGAGCCAAGATATAAAAAGAGACAATTAAAATGAGACACAATCTACACTAATTGACTAAAAACCTAATGAATGAGAAAAAGAAATAAGAAGAGAAAACAAATGGAGAAACAGACTTTGTAGCTAATCTCAATATATTTTTTTCCGGTGAATACTAGAAGAAAGTGAAAGTAGCTTCAGAGGGGAATAAATAACACCTCATATTCACAGGCAGAATATTCTAGGACTTTAGTGAGAAAATGGATCTGAGACCAATGAAGTCTCATGTTTCCCACAGCCCCCAGAAGGAATTCTATGCAGTCCATTCAGAATATGTGGCAGAATCTACCCAAAGACATGAAACTACTGTATACAAGCTAAAAAGAAACCAGCTGGAAGGAATCAAATCAGAGAACCTAGCAAATGGACAGCGTTGAGAAAGATGAAAGAATGAAGAATAATTGGACAGACTTAGTCCAAAACAAGGTCAATGACTACAGCTAGTCTTTTTACTCTATGATTAGAAATCCTTGCCTATGCACACAGTTCTAAGGTGTAAGTTAATTATTAACTGCACAGCAACTATCCAAAACTAGACTCAGCCATTCAATACTTGGATTTTTAGAAAGCTTTATTTTATGTGGTCTGGGAATATTTGTTTGCAGAAGCTTCTTACATTTTGGAAATAAAAATTAAATTAAGTTTCAAACCTCAAAATAAGAATGCTCTTTTATCGAATAGTGCATTTTTTCTCTAAGCAATTCTGGAACAGAAGTTAGGAACAAGCTTCTTATGTTATTGCCAGCTGGCAAGCTCTGTAAGTGCACTGCAGTGCTATTTCCGTTTGCTACACCTTTACTCTTTATTTTGGAAAGACACAGGGAAATGTGCTTTTCGTCCGCTGGTGTATTCACTCAGTGTGAAACGTAGAACTCAGACCACAAATAGTTCAACCCAAAGCCAAACATACAGTTGGTTCAGGCACATCTCAGTTATAGATGTATGCCTCATTTTTTTTTATTGTAATCACATGTGAGGAAAAAGCTGGCAGAGAAGCTGTATATGATGCTCACAGAAGGCATTCAGGAAGTGCAATCAACAGAAATGTCCACAAGCCTTTTGTTTCAAGTAAGAGCATACTTGTGAATGAGGAGGTCTGGTAAGTTTCCCTCTTAGGACATTTTGCACAATCATCAATCATTATTCTCAGCATAAAAACTGGTGGTGTCAGAATAAATCTCATGTGTGCAATTTATTTTTGGTGACTGTGCGGCATATTCCAAATGACTACTTTACGTGGTCTTTTTATTTTTCTCCCTGACCTATAATTGGTACAGTACATGTCACCAGCAAAAAGGTAAAAGCTGTGTGATTGCTTATATCATGCAACTGGATCGTGACAAGTAGGTAGAAAGGTCAGAAACAAAGCTCTGTTAAATATGTCCCACATGAATCAAAACTGGTGTAGAGTATATTTGTGTGTAAGTATCAGGGCCTACATTAAATTAATGTATTCTTTAATTAGGAAACAATTACTGGGTACATTTCTCTCTCTCTCTCTCTCTCTCTCTCTCTCTCTCTCTCTCATACTAATCTAATCTCTTGAAGTTTATAAACACAGATTACCAGTGATTTAACTTTAGGAATAATCATGTGATAAACATAATAAAATTTACATTTTCCTTCTTGAAACAGATCAAACATTCTTTTACTTAACTATAAAAAACATAGAAGGGAATTATTTCCAACAAAATGAATATTAATAGCTGAAAGTCAAAGTAACACACACTTAAAACTTTTACTGATAGTAGAAGAAATGTATTACAACCAAAAAAAAATGATGTAGGCCAAAATATACGTCAAGTATATTCAGCAATACCCTTGACAAAGCAATAGGTATTGTCAACTGTAAGCTTTAATCAGTGCACCTGAAATGCAGTCAGTGTGTTTTGTTATTATTTGAACCTGTCTGAACTTGCTGTATGACTTGAGGAGTGCTTTCCAGGCTAGCGTGCCTTAAGTTTTCTGCTTTTGAAAAAGCCAGCATCTGTTCTGGGAAACAACCAGTTCTTTGGCACACCCAATTCATTTTTACGCTCCGTAAGTGTTATCAGGGAAGGAATGTACACATGGCCAGTCTTTCGTGGTTGCCTGTTAATCCAGAATGGCTACAGAAATCTTTTTAGATTACTAAGTAATCTGCAAGAACATGTAAGAATACATGGTATTACGAAGTAAACCAAGTGTACTTATTGTGTAAGCAATCAGTACTTACATGATATCCATGCTCTGTAACTTAGTTATCTAAAACCTGATGAATGTTTTAAAGACTTTCACAGAGTGTCCTGCTGGCACTAGAAAATACAGTGAAACCAGTGTAACAGATGGTATTTGGCAGCTGTGATCTTATTAGGTTTGAGATAATGTGCATTGAAAAACAGAAAAGTTAGTGGTTTGAGTTCCATATTATACTCCACCTAAAAGAACTGATCATTACATTACTCAGTGCAACTAAAATTAAATTCTCAGTTGCAATAATGGTAATGACAAACATAAGAAATAAAGAAGCAACAAAGAGTCCTGTGGCACCTTAAAAACTAACAAAAGTATTGAAGCATAAGTTTTCGTGGGCTAAAACCCACTTCATCAGATGCATGCAGTGGAAGTAATAAATTAATTATCTAGAATGAATGCAAATAGTCTTTAAACCTTAATTCAACAGTCCAGTAACTTACTATTCATTCTAATTTAAATTTTGATCATCTGTTTTTGCCACCTCAACATTCACCTCCTTTTCAGATCATCAACAACTTCCTAGACAACACTAGTCCTAATACAGCCTTGGGCCATCACATGTTAATCACTTTCCATGCTGAAAATTGATAATTTATTCCTGCTTTTTGCTTGACATTGTTTAGCTGATTTTTAATCCATGAGAGAACTTTATCTTTCACAACATGACTATTTAGTTACCATAGTATCCTTTTATGAGGGAATTTGTCAAAGGACATTTCTATTTGTGGAAAGTCCAAGTTATTTCTATCAGCTGGTTACCCATTATTCACCATTTTAAATTCATACATTTAGAGAATTCTAGTGGATTGGAGAAGTTCAATTTTCCCCTGTGCTGAAGCTGTGTCATAGTGGTGTCATGACAGTGGACAGGAATGTTACATTGTGGGGGTGGGGTAATCAGAAAATTGCTTTGCAAAGCTGCCTGAAAATGCTCAGAGCCCCTCCACTTGCTATTTACAGCCCTTTCTGGAACTTGCTCTGCATTGGCTGCTGCCCATTCAGTTCCTGTGTTTCAGGTTAGCTTGCTATTGCCAGGGCAGCTGTGGCAACAGGAAGTTCTCTCCAGAATTCCCAGAACCACCATACATGACCCACTTGCTGTCCAATCCACCAACTCTTGACAAGGACCAAAGGAGATGGGGCAAATGTCATTGCAATGGGAATCCTATAGCTGCTGTAACCCCCTGGTGCCAGTATGCCCAGCCTAGAGTTTGAAGAGTCTGGATTCGGAGTGTGGAGTTCTGTTCCTCACTTCACCCCTAAGAAAAACTTGTTCCAAACCCTATACCAACCAAAAAACATGCTAAACCCTTCTCTCCATTCATCTGCCAGCTAGTCAAGGACACCTGCTGCCCCAGCACCTCACCAACCAGGGAAGACCATCCCCCATACATGCCATAAGGTTGCTGAAGGGAAGCGTGTAGGATTGACAGATGCTTTCAGTAAGCGAGATCACAGATCTGAAAGATGTTTTGCAGAAGAAGAGAGTATCACTTTTGTTACCAGCTGAGGCAGAACTTGTTTTGAGGGAGCTCCTTGTTAAAATGTTGGCAGACATCATGAAGCAGAGGAGTATTTCTTGGCAAGCAGGGCATGATACATACCACACCTATTTCTTAACTCTGTGCTGCAAAACCTTCCGCTTAACATCTTGCCTGATCAACATCTGTCCTTCATTATCCCCACACTCAGTCTTCTCTCTTGCTGGTGTTTTTTGAACAGCCCTTTGCTGAGTGAGAACTCTGACATTACAGGGCTTTCCTTTATAGTAGAAAACAAGGCTTCTTTTGTTGAGTTGCTAGTCTCAAGCATATCTTAAACTATGTTTTTAATGGAAGTTTCTGTAGGTGATGTAGCGATTTTATTTTGATTGTATTTTACTTGCAAAACCAGTCGGTCTTTATTTTTTCCACAATTTCTTCTTGCAATTGTTTTTGGAACCTGTCACTGGGAAAGCCAATGTCCTGTAAAAC
This sequence comes from Dermatemys mawii, assembly GCA_007922305.1. Lineage (NCBI taxonomy): Eukaryota > Metazoa > Chordata > Testudines > Dermatemydidae > Dermatemys > Dermatemys mawii. The sequence goes on along the minus strand of ML677349.1, from coordinate 39,625,678 downwards.
TGCTGTTATGGGGACCTTTCCGTTCTTTCGTGGCTCAGGAGCTCAAAAGTAGAATGATAGGAGAAAAACATTCTAAAGACTAGAAAATGTTTTGTTTACACACCTTGCTCCTTTTAAAGCTTTAGTCTCAGATCTCCTAGATGTTTGTGCGTGGCTAACTGCTGGTTGGGCCCATGTGGAGCCCCACTCAAGACAATGGGGCTCTTTGTGTGTGCTGTAGTCCACTCATACAGGATGAATTCCAGCACTGGAGCCTCATTCAGGAACATATATTATATTGTAAATACAGATCTTTTTATATGCAGCATTTCAACCTACATAAATACAGTGACGGCTGCCTGTGGCTGAGGACAGTTTTGATGTAGCAAATGCAGATTCTGTTAACTTCAATGGAAGTTTCTCCCTCTTAAACCAAGGATGAATGTTGTCTCTAGTCTGGATTTCTCAGTGACAAGTATTTATGATTTTAAATATCTGAAGTTCTCATTTTTGGAGTAACTTGCCCAAGAAAAGGCACTACACTAATTAAATGAAATAACTGATATGCCATTAGGGGTTTGATTTACCAAAGTGCCTAAGTTCTATTTTCAACAGTGATTTAGGCACTTAATAACATTAGCCTCATTGGATCCAAATGCATGTCACTTTTGAAAATGGGACTTAGATTTCTAAATCAATTCCGTCCAGATCTTTAAAGATATTTATGTGCCTAACTCCCATTTGAACCCAATGGGAGTTAGGCATCTAAATACCTAAAACATCCTTGGGATTTCTGTATGTTATAGATGACAATGTCCTAACTCTCAAAATGGGTTGCAGTCAGCATAGGGAAATTCTATATTGGACCTTGTCCTAACAGATAAAGAGGAATTGAGCCCAGAACTAAAAGTTAATGGTAGCTTAGGATCCTAACTTTATCACATTTATAATGTGCAAGCAGAATCAAGTCCAGACCAGTAATATATGTAATTGGTGCTTTAATAGGGCCAATTTCACAAAGCTGAAAACAATTATGAGTGAAATCAGTTGGGAGGAAGGATTTAATGAGAAAAATGTGAGTGACAATTGGGAATAATTTAAGAACACCTTACTAGATGCCCCAAAAGCCACAATCGAGGAAGAAGGCTGTGCAGGTTAAAAAAACAATATGGTTTAGCCGGAAAGTGAAGGCGGCTGAAAAAAATATTTAACAAATGGAAGAAGGAGAACATTTATAGTAATGAATACAAATCAGAAGTTTAGACTTGTATAATGTTGATAAAGGAGACCAAGGAACACAAGGAGAAATCTCTGGCCAGTAGAGTTAAGGAGAAGAAGGAATTTTTAAAACATACTAGGAACAAAAAGAATCCCGACAATGGTTCTGGTCCATTACTAGGCAAAAAAGGTAGAGTTATCAATAACACTGCGGAAAAAGGCAGACGTGTTCAAAAAATATTTTTGTTCTGTATTTTGGGGGAAACAGTCTTATTGTATGGTGATGATAAAACTCTTTCCATTTCTCTAGTATATCTGGAAAATGTTAAACATAAGGTACTAAAGTAAGACACTTTTAAATCAGCTGGTACAAATAACTTGCATCCAAGAGTTTTAAAAGAACTGGCTGAGGAGCTCCCTGGACCTAATGTCAATGTTTAATAAGTCTTGTATCATTAGGAAAGTTCCAGAAGAATGGAAGAAAGCTAAATTTGAGCCAATATTTTAAAAGGGTAAAGGGGATGAATGAGGCTATTATAGTTCTGTCAGACTGACATTGATTCTGGGCAAGATGATGGATTGCCTAATATGGGACTCTAACAAAGAACTAAAGAAAAGTAATGTAATTAATGCAAATCAACTTGGATTTATTGAAAATAGCTCCTGTCAAACTAACTTGATTTCTTTCTCTGATGAGAGTACAAGTTTGGCTGATAAAGGTAATAGTGCTGAGGTAATATATTTAGACTTCTGTAAGGCATGTGACTCAGCGCTGCATGGCATTTTGATTTAAAAAACCCAGAACAATATAAAATTAACATGGGATCCATGAAATAGATTAAAAACTGGCAACCTAGTAGGTCTGAAAATGTAAATGTAAATGGGAAACTGTCATTGAGCAACTCTGTTTCTAGTGGGGTCCCACAGGGATAAATTTTTGATTCTTTGTTGCTTTATATCTTTATCAATGGCCTGGAAGAAAACATAAAATCATCACTGATAAAGTTTGCAGATGACCAAAAAACTGAGGGAGTTGTAAATAATGAAGAGGGCAGATTACTGATTTAGAGTGATTTGGGTCACTTGGTAAACTGGCACAGGTAAATAATATGCATTTTAATATGGCTAAATGTAAATGTATACATCTGGGAACAAAGAATGTGGACCATATTTACATGATGGCAGACTCCATCCTAGGAAGCAGTGATGTTGGAAAGAAAGGGGTCGTGAAGGATGATGATTTCCTAATGTGATTCTATGGCCCAAAGAGCTTATGATCCTGAGATGCATAAACAGGGGAATCATGAATAGGAGCGGAGAAGCTATTTTACATCTGTATATGGCACTGGTGTCACTGTTGCTGGTTTTCTGTATTCAGTTTTGGAGCCCACAATTCAAGAAGGGTGATAATGAATAGCAAAGAGTTAAGAGAAGAGCCATGAGAATGATTAACGGATTAAAAAATATGCCTTATAATAATAGACCCAAGGAGCCCAATCTATTTACTGTAACAAAGAGAAGGTTTAGGGGTAAATTGACATCAGTTTATATGCACCTACATAGGGGAACAAATATTTAATAATGGGCTCTTCAGTCTAGTACAGAAAAGTATGATATGATCTAATGGCTGGAAATTGAAGCTTGACAAATTCTGACTAGAACTAAGGCATACATTTTTAATGGTGAGAGTAATTAACCTTTGGAATGATTTGCCAATTCACCATCACTGACAATTTTTAAATGCATGTTGACTGTTATTCTAAAAGATCTGCTCTAGGAATATTTTTTGGGAATTTCTATGGTCTGTGTTATGTGTTAGGTCAGACTAAATGATCACAGTGGTCTCTTCTGGCCTGGGAATCTGTGACTCAAATTGCCAAGAAGTGTGGAAGGTTGAGCTCTAGATGTACTTGAAGTGGCATCCCTTTTTGATTATATCAGTGGATAGTACTGATATACAAGCTGTAGGATATGTCGCTTGAGGGAGGTAAGAGGTGAGGGAGATTCTGTAGAGCATCACCTTCCCCTCCTCAAAGCTATGATTTATTTCTTCAGCATGGTGCATTGCAAGCAAAAGACAGTTCTCTGGAATGTGTCCATCTAAAACACATACATGTCTTCTTTATTAGGTCATACTTTCTATGGAACAATGTTAACTCTGGCAGGATCAGTTTTCTTTTCTGATGTTATCAGGACTAAAATAGATAGGGAACCACAGATCAGACAGTGCCTCAAGAAGGCACATGGTACTGTAAATTGAGTATATTTTAGTTCTCTTTCTTGAAACTCTAGATTCATCTTGACTCAAGATGGACTGGAGTGGAGGTGGATATCAAGGTCAAGTTGCCATTTTTCAGTCTGAGAACTTGGCTGCTCCTGAACTGCAGGTGGTTTTCTGTTGCTACTGCCATCTTCTGCCAGAACTCTGACTACAGTAATGATTAAACTAAGATTTATGAAATGGGAACTCTGGTGTTTTGAACGGAAGTGAAGTGTCAATAACCGTTATGTGATAACTGACAAGGGGTGTGTTTTTCTTTTGAATCAGAAACTGAGACAACTTACTTTTTCAAAGCTGAAATTCCCTGAAGTGGTACCAAATCGTGTTCCAAAACCACTAACCTAAACCTGGCAGTTGCAGCCTCATGAAATCTGATCAGCTGACTGAAAGGACACAAACCCCACCCTTGTGCCACAAAATAGAACCAGGAAACACATTGCATTCTACCAGACATTTACATTTATTACACAGCTAGCACAGATGACATGGGGTTTATCCGTGACCGATTACAAACATTGCTTTAAGAAGTAAAAGCTGCATGAAACCTAGGGCTACCACGTGTCCTGTTTTTTCCTGGACATGTCTGACTTTTGGGGATTTAAATCGCTGTCCAGGAGGACTTTTTAAATAGTTGCAAATGTCCGGGATTTTTTCTCCCTCCCCACCCACAGTCAATGTGGCACAGCTGACATAGAGCCGCTCGGGCACCACTGGGTCTTAGCGTCCACCCTTCTGACTTTCCTATCCCTGTTCTGTCCCTCCCTGCAGGCGCTCACAGCCAGCTGCTGCAGCCTGGTGTGTCTGGGGATCTAGTACAGGGATCGGCAACCTTGGTACGTGGCACTGCAGGGTAAGCACCCTTAACGGGCCCTGCCGGTTTGTTTACTTGCCAGTTCGCCGATCACGGCTCCCACTGGCTGCGGTTCGCTGCTCTGCTCCAATGGGGGCTGCAGAAAGCGGCGCGTTGCTGGCCCCCACTTTCTGCAGCTCCGATTGGACTGGGACAAACCGGCGGGGCACTCTAAGGGTGCTTACCCTGCGATGCCACATGCCAGAGTTGCCAATCTCTGATCTAGTAGTTAAAAGTGAAAAAGCCTCCAGCTTGCCAGACCTATTAGCACAACATTGAAACTGTTAAAGAAACATTCAAGGGGCAATTAAGCCCTTTAACAGGCATTTGCCAGCCCCAAGGTATATATTGTCAGTTTCTGAATTTATTGACAAAAACAGTTGGGCATTACTGTAATATTTACTCAGAACATGCCAGTTTACAGGACCTTAGTTTAAAATTTGCTTTAAAATATTTAATCAGTGGGTTGGTGAAGATTATAAAATCGCATGTGTAAAAAATCCTTGCATAGATTTTTAGATGCACAATCATCTTTAGACTTAAATCTTCAAACATATTTCTTTTTTTAAATAAATCTTTCAAAAGAGCATCCTTATCTAAAATACACATTTTAATTACTATAGTTAAAAAAAGCTTTCTTCCAAAGTCTTTTGTCCTTTCTGTCCATCTCTTTCTTCTTCCAGGTAGCTGGACAAAGAGTGTTCCCTTTTCTTTACTTCTGACTATCTGATGAACTAGTTTAAAGAGAATCTCCAGCAAAATTAGTACCTTAGATATAAAGATATAAAATCCTTTGTAATGCCTAAAATCTTTGGAAACATTTTTTAAAGTTGGTGACATTTCATAAACATGTCTATTGCCATGGAGATCACGCAAAGTAATTAGTGCTCCCTTTCTCTAAAAGCAATGAACATGAACACACTAAACCTGATTAATTTAAAATGTCTTTGTTTCAGTGAGTTAAATATATAGTAATCTGGAATGATTACTTTATGAAGGCTTAAGAGTACTTTTAAAATATAAAATCAGTTCAGAAATACTGATTAAGAAAATGTAAAACAGAGAAGAGCTGCATCATGTATTCCATAATATTTAATGTTGTATCCAGCAAGACAGCTGACTTGCCCTTACTACAAAGTTCTTGCAAATAAATGTCTGACAAACAACTTCAGGGCATATCAAAAAAACCTGTGACTGACATTTTTATTCCCAAGTTTAGTGCTTTTAATGAAGTACCTTCTGCATGTCCATTCTGCATGAGGGAAAGGGTACTGGGGTCTCTGTAGGGAACTGTGACTCTCCACCACTGTGAGGTAGGTCCTCCTGCTCTGGCTGGGCTGTGAGCTCAGGCTGCTGTTGTTCATAGGGGCACCAGTTTAATAATACAGCCTAGGGCCCCATAAATCCTAAGGATGGTCCTGGTCAGACCCCTTCCCTCCCTCCCTCCCACTTCCGCACAGCCTCAGCACGCCACGAGGGCAGCACTCTGTGGGGGCGAGGCTGCGCACTCAGCAGAGTGGTGCAGCAGTGTGTCACTGCTCAAACGGCATGGTAAGTGGGGCTGGAGCAGGGAGTCCCAGGGACACTCAGAGGACAGGGAGCAGGGGACTTTGGGATGGGGAGGAAGTTCTGGGCGGGGCCTGTCAGGGGGCTGAGGGTGTGGAGCATGGTCAGAGAAGTCAGGGGACAGGGATCAGGGGGCTTAGATAGGGGGTGGGGTCCTGGGAGGATGGTTGGGGGGTCCCAGGAGGAGGCGCTCAAGAGACAAGAAGGAGAGGGGGTTGGATGGATTGGGAGGTCTGAGGGGGACAGTTGGGGGGCAGGAAGTGGGAGGGAGCAGATAGGGGAGACAAGCCCCTTCCCATCCTCTCCCCCTGCCCCCATGGAGTGTCCTCCTTTTTTGAATGTTGAAGAGGTGCCATATACCACAGATTCCCCTCTTGTGGTGGGGATTTGACTTCTTCTGGAGGCAGGGAGGCGTGGGGAGTTGTAAAATGAAGAGGAGCTCACTTGCACCATCTGCTCCATTGCAGAGTCTGTTCTTTCTGTTCAGCATGATTGATATTCAAGTGTAGTCCACTGGAGCATACACCACCAGTTCACAAGATGTGAGTGTGATGGTGTAGTGAGGCTTTTTAAGACAGCAGAGACTTGGACAGGCAGCCCATTGCTGCTGTTTTAGAAACACCTGGTCAAAGCAGCACTGTTCATTTATATCTACCGTACATTCACAGAAAGCTGTCGATCCCTATTTTGTTATTGATTTAGTTAATTGTAAAATGCTTAATACTAAGATATGGCCCAAACACAAGTGTATTACAGTAGACTCTCGATTATCCAGGATGATAGGGAAAAAATTAATCCTGGTTAATAAAATCCTGGATAATCACCATCCATAGGAAATATGGGGAGGGGGGGTTGGTTCACCAGCCACCCTGCGCCAGGGGTGTTGGTTCACTGGCTGCCCTGTGCCCTGGTGGGGGTTTTTTTGTGTGCTTGGGGCAGCAACAAAGCCAGAGCTGGCCCTGTGAGTTAAGCATATATATTTTTTTTTTGACATCCTGGTTAATCCACTTTCTGGTTAACCCAATCCTGGATAATGGAGAGTCTACTGTATGTTATACAAGTGGAGCATTGAAGACCTGTGCTCCTGTAATCTGTGAGTCCCAGTGCATAGCCTGCTGAGAACCTTGATTAAGTTGATGGTGGAATGTATTCCGTGTAAGCATCTGTCTATTTCTGTTTCTTTTCGGCAACAGCAAAGTAGCGATCAGCTGGTAACAACTGTGTGAAATATTTGCTGCCAAAATGAAAAAAACAAAACCCTTTTCAGTTTCATGGTGCTTCCATGTGAACATAATGGTTTGCTCAGACGCCTCCACTATACCAAACATTTAATCAAAGCTGAGTTAAGCCTGATTTTCCACCTCCAGAAAATATCTGCACTTTATACACCATCAATGGGTGGCTAGCCTTGAGAAGGGAAGGCTCAAAGGGATGGTATGCTGTATGAGAAACTTCTCAAGTAATGTAAAAGCCTGTTTCAAAAGAGCTCACTTAATTAGAAACTAGGTTTCGATTTAGCCTGTGTACAGTGTTTTTTTTAATTTGCTGTTTGCAAATATTTGCATGGCAAAGCAAATAGGCCTAAATTGGAGATTCCCTAACATATCTTACTTTCATCTGTATCTCCCTTATACATGGGAATAATTCCCTATCAACACTTGATTCTGAGTTTTGAGACATCATTATAGTTAGGCCCCAATTGAGCAAAACATTTACATACGTGCTTCACTTTAAACACATCCTTAAATCCCATTGACTTGCGTGAGACCTAAGTATGAGAGGCTAAACACCAGGGCCCATTGAAATCAATGAGAGTTAAATGCTTAAATAGCTTTGTGGGTCTGGGCCATACTCACATACTTAGAAGAATAATCATTAATCCTCATTTTGCATATGAAAGAATTGAGGTATAAAGAGTTTAAGTGACTAGCCAAAGTTCACTTATCAAGTCGGAGGGCCTGGTAAGAATGAAACTCAGCTTTCTTGCCTTTCCAACCCTCAACTCTAACCACTAAAAGCTAACAAATATTGGGAATTGAGAGAAGCCCTCTGGCCCATCATGTCTTTACATTTTCTCTCTCTCTATATGCCTTCTAAATGTGGGGTTAGCTGCTGTTCCACTTCACTTGCAGATGTCATTCTTCTGCGAGAGGCTGTGGAGCTTTCCACACACACCCTTACTTCCGACCTGCCCACTCTCCAAATAAATGAAAGTAAATAAATAAGCAGTGACTGTGACCGTACTCTGACTTCTGTTCTCCTTTCAGACAAAAACATTGCACAGGCTTCTCACTGTCACTTGAGTCTTCATGAAACCAGTGTTTCCCTGAAGCCTGAGGGCTAAGCTAAAGAATAGAAGTACACTTTCTATACCTATTTAAGATTAGCAGATGTGTTAGTCTGTATCCGTAAATAAGACGAGGAAGACTTTGTAGCACCTTACAGACTAACCAGTTTATTTCAGCATAAGCTTTCGTGGGCTATAGCCCACTTCATCGGGTGCATAGAATGGAACAGAAGTAAGATGTATTTATATACACAGAAAACAAAAAAAAGTTGTACAAAAAAACCCCCTTTTGAAGTGGATCTCTGGGTCTGACTTTAAAGGGGTTTTTTTCCCTCCTGCTGATAATGGCCCTTCCAAATTAAATAGCTTCTTAGAATTGGTATGCTAATGTACAACTTTTTTCCTAGTCTTATTGTCTATACTTAGCTATTTGTATTGTTGTCAGGATGGTTATGTTCTATTGGTTAGTCAAAGTGTGTTTGTGTATCTATGGGTATGGTTACACTTACAAAATTACAGCGCTATTGCTTATAGCGCTCGCCTTATACAGCAATAATAATAGCGCTATTGTATGTCCACACTGAGCTGCTCCAGCGCTATAGCATGGCCACATTTGCGGCACTTAATACGGCATTAAGAGCAGCGCATTAGGGCAGGTATCCCACAGTACACCTCTTCCTGATCTGGCGCAATGGCTTGTGGTAGGGGGGGCGTCACTTGCGGGGCATTCTATATCCTGTTTGAACTACCCATGATGCTTTTTGGCATATCCCAGCAATCCCTGTGTTTCCTTCCACCTCCGGCGCCATCTTTCAAGGGTTTCAGCAAGGCACGCTCCGTCTTCCATTGTCAAGTGCTGCAATGAATCCAGAACTGCTGAGGGACATGCTGACGACTGTCGCCAGCACATCTCTGTGTGCAGTGGAGTTATTCCTTGACATGCAGGATGACAGTGATGATTCTGAAGACGAGATCGAAGCGGTGAATGCATTCGACACAAAGCTGCTTGTCTCATTAACGGACATGCTCACGGCTGTTGAACGCCGCTTCTGGGCACGGGAAATGAGCACAGAGTGGTGGGATCGCATCGTCATGCAAGTCTGGGACGACGAGCAGTGGCTGCAAAACTTTCGAATGAGAAAAGCCACTTTCATGGGACTGTGTGCTGAACTCGCCCCTGCCCTGCGGCGCAAGGACACCAGACTGAGAGCTGCCCTCCTGGTGGAGAAGCGGGTGGCTATCGCGATCTGGAAGCTGGCTACCCCAGACAGCTACCGATCGGTGGCCAACCAGTTTGGGGTTGGAAAGTCGACCGTTGGAGTTGTGCTGATGCAAGTGTGCAGGGCCATCAATCGCATCCTGCTACGAAAAATCGTGACTCTGGATAACGTGCATGACATCGTGGCTGGCTTTGAAGAAATGGGTTTCCCTAACTGTGGTGGGGCGATAGATGGGACCCATATACCCATTCTCGCGCCCGCCCACCTAGCTGAGGAGTACGTTAACCGAAAGGGGTACTTCTCCATGGTTCTCCAGGCGCTTGTGGATCACCGTGGGCGTTTTACTGACATTAACGCTGGCTGGTCTGGAAAGGTGCATGACGCATGCATCTTCCGCAACACCGGCCTGTTCATGAAGCTGCAAGCCGGGACTTTTTTCCCAGACCAGAGGATCCCTGTGGGGGAAGTGGAAATGCCCATAGTGATTCTTGGTGACCCTGCTTACCCTTTAATGCCCTGGCTCATGAAACCCTACACAGGGAGCCTGGACAGCAGTCAGGAAAGGTTCAACTACAGGCTTAGCCGTTGTCGAATGACTGTGGAGTGTGCTTTTGGGCGTCTCAAGGCGCGCTGGCGCTGTCTTTATGGGAGGCTAGATTTGGCCGAGGGTAGTATCTCCGCGGTTATTTCCGCATGCTGTGCCCTACATAATCTTTGTGAGCGGAAGGGCGAAGGCTTCACTCAGGCATGGTCCTCTGAGGTTCAACGCCTGGAGGCCACATATGCCCAGCCAGAGAGCAGGGTTCATGGAGGGGACCAGCGCGAGGCTGTTAGGATCAGGGAAGCCTTGAGGGAGCATTTTGAGGCTGAAAGCCAGTTCTAAAGTGAGGTGCAGATGGAGGGAGGGAGGGAGCATTCTTTTAACAGGAACAGGCATTTGCTTTTCTGTAGCCTGTAATAATATATGTACACTTAATAAAAAAACCCATTTATTAAGAAGACAATTCATTTATTGAACAGGTACTTCGGTTGCTGAAAGAAAATATTGTGATGCATGTGAGGGGGAAGGCAGGGGAGGTGCAATGGGGGTGTCGTGGGGTCAGTCAGAGATCGGAGTATGTCCGGGTCTCTGAGTCTCCAGTGCCCTCACAGTGGCCATGTCCCCCGAACCCCATTTGCGGTGGCCAGTAAGGCATGTTATTAGGGGTAGACTGCAGTGGATAATGGTCTGGGGTCTGGGGGTTGTTCAGTGAAGACAGAGGGGTTGGAGGCAGCTGTGGATGGTGATAACCATTTGGCTGATGATAGTGGCCTAGAGGGTACAGAGGCAAAGAAGGGGAAGGGAGTTGGGGCAAATAATTGGGGTGGTGGGTGCGGAGCTTCTCCTCCTGAAGGGTGACAAGCAGCTGCATAGTCTGCAATTGAAGCTGCAGTAATGAGAGCAGCTTGTCGGTGCTTTTCCGGCGGTGAATCGCGTTCTCCTTCCGCGCCTTCTCCCTCAACTTGCTCTCATTCTCCCTCCACCTCTGTGCAACTCGATTCTCCGTTACAGCCTGTTGCATTACTTGCTGTACAAGATCCTCTTTGCTCCTTCGTGGCCGCTTCTTCAGTCGCCTGAGCCTCTCAGCTGTTGATAAGAGCGATGGCGAAGGGGTGAAGGACGACCCTTCTAAAATAAAAAGATACATTTCACAGTGGTTCCCTTGTAAAGAGCAGACATGCTTATCATTCCCCCGCATTCCCCGTTTGCCTGTCCCGCAGACAGCACAGATACAGCAACGGAGCCCCTGCCATGGTGAGTGGACTCCAGAGGCAAGGGAAATGATTTTTTCCCTGCCCTGAAAAGCTGTGGCGGGGGAGGGGGTGGGGAGTGCCGGTACGTTGCAGGAGCCACAGTGTGAGCAGCAGGCAGGGGGAAGGATTTCTTCCCTGCCCTGAAAAGCTGTGGCGGGGGTGGGGGGTGTGTGTGTGGAGTGCCGGGAAGTGGCAGGAGCCCTACTCTGAACACTGTTCCAACATTCTCCGTAGGTGTTTGTCCTGGAAGATATCTCGTTGCTTCGAGTCACTGAGGAGCAAAGGGAAGGGATTTTATTAAGATGCGGCTTCCGCCCAGGGCCATATGCAGCGTGCCTATGTGCAGCAATGCTCCCCCCACCCATTGTAGCACAGTGGCAGGGACTAGTGACCGTGACCGGGACGGGGACCACGCTGGCTCTCCCGGGAAACCTGCGCAGGCGCATTGCAAGTGCTCTTATTGAGACCTTTGAAGAGATTACTGATGATGACTACCGCGAGGTGATAGACTACATCAATGCACTATTCCACATGTAGGCAAGCATGCAAGCATCCCCTTCCACCCCAAGCTGCCTGCCTTCCCCATAGAAAAGCAGCTTTACCGCCGCAATGCACTGCTGAGCTGGCCCCTGCAACCGCCAGACGCTGTGGCTGGCCGCCCTCCTCCTGGCTTTAGAGGAGAGCTCCTGGCTGCATGCCCCCCTGCCCTCCTCCTGGCTTGAACAGAGCACCAGGTGGAATGCCCCCCTCATCCCTTTCCACCCCAAGCTGCCAGCCTTCCCCATAGAAAAGCAGCTTTACCTCCGCAATCCGCTGCTGAGCTGGCCCCTGCAACCGCCGGACGCTGTGGCTGGCTGCCCTCCTGGGTTGAGAAGAGCTCCTGGCTGCATGCGTCCAGGGACGACTCCGTGCCCTGGATCGCTGCTGCCTCGTCCTCATCCTCCTCCTCTTCTTCATCCTCCTGCTCTTCATCCTCCTCCTCACCCCCCCCTTCACTGGTGGGCTGGGAAGTGTCCGTGGTGGTCGATGGAGTGACGGTGGGATCACCACCAAGTATCGCGTGCAGCTCCTTATAAAATCTGCAAGTCACCGGGGCTGCCCCTGAGCGGCCGTTTGCCTCGTGGGCTTTGCGATACGCATTCCTAAGCTCCTTTACCTTAACACGGCACTGCAGAGTGTCCCGCTCATGGCCTCTTTCTGCCAAGGCCCGTGATATCTGCCCATAGGTGTCAAAATTCCTGCGGCTAGACCGCAGCTGAGACTGAACAGCCTCTTTCCCCCAGCAGCTGATGAGGTCCAGCACCTCACTATTGCTCCATGCTGGGGATCGCCTATTGCGAGGAGGCATGGCACGTGGAGTCATGATGATCAATCAGAATGATCACCTGCAACGATTCCCTGAGACCACGCCACGCAATCAATCAGATCAATGAGAATGATCACTTGCAAGGATTCCCTGAGAGCACGCCACGCTTGGCTGGAGCAAACAGGAAGGGGATTTTCAAATTTCCCTGGAACTTTAAAGGGCAGGTCTGACGTGTGGTCACCTGAGGACAGGACAAAAGAGTTTGCAAGTGATGACCAGAGTGGCTCGAACGGGAATTATGGGACAGGCTGGAGGCCAATTAATACGCAGTGGGTGTCCACATTCTTCCTGTAGCGCTACAGCAGGTGCGCTACAGCCCTTATTCCCCATGAGGAGGTGGATTTATAATAGCGCTATAACTCCGCGGTTATAGCGCTATTAGTGCCTTGCCAGTGTGGACGGAGAGTAGGTTATAGCGCTCGTAGGGGCTTTATAGCGCTATAAAGTGCCAGTGTAACCATGGCCTATGTATCTACTTGCTGACTGAGTCTGGAGATGGCAATGTTGTGGTATCATCTTATTGATTTTTCTGTGCCCTCAGTTCAGAGTACTTCGAAATCCTCACCCCTAGATTCTTCAGGGAGACAGAGCCCACCACAGCTTAGCTTTGTTGCTTTCCTTATCGTACAAGACACACCACTGCCCCAATGTCTGATTGCTTTTCTTCCTGTGTGTTACAGATGGCACTGCACTGAAGGTCTCACAAACAGAACCACTTTTTTCTTAGCTCTCTGACAGTCTGGTTCGCTGAATTTCAGTGACTCTCCATCCTGTTAAACCTATTCCCCTTAAGTCAGCGGTGCCAAAACCAGAAAACTTGCTGGCTCTGCACTATCTGGGATCAGATAATCTTCTGGTTTAAGTGGATGAAACTCCATTGAGTCAATGGAGCCGTGCCCACTCACACTAGTAAAGTATCTGGCCTGCAGTTAATAATCATCTTGTAAAATTACAGTTAAGTCTCTAACAGTGGAACAAACCATGTCATACCAAAAAATAACTGAACATAAAACTAGCAACATTGTTTTTAGAAAGCATACAAACTCTCATTCTAGTCCAATACACAACTGGTCCTGAATAGTTTGCCAGGTATTTTCCAAAGAACTTATGGGCTTGTCTTGACTAGAATATAATGTGTGTTAATTCTAAAATTCTATAGACATGTCAATACAGACATGGTCATTGGTTGAGTTGTAGCTAATGTTTACACAGCCTTGTCTAGACTGGAGTTGTAAAACATTATTTTGAACATGATCTTGGAGATATTCATGACAGGATTGTAACTGATATTTAATGGGAACCATTTTCCATGAGTGCATGACTGTGAGAGCAGTGGCATATACAATCATGTTTGCATCCAAAGAGAAGACAGAATTAAAAACAAACAAACAAAGGGGCTAATAAATAGTTAATTTGAGGTTCTTTATGTTTTATGAATTGAAAAAAGGACTTTAAAAGCTTGGTTATCTCTGGGACTTGCAATAACAAGTTTGAAAACAAGCTGTTTAAAAGACCATAAATTTTATTGGAACCATGTTTAGTTTTGTTTTTAAAACCAACATTTTGGCCTGTAAACTCTATCTTTATGGGAAATAAATAAGTACTGCTCATAGCTGGATTCAATTTCTAAGAAGCTACAGTAGTTGGAAACTATCTTTTGATGAACAGCTAAAGATCAGTTGTGAATTTATCATGCAGCATTGGGTCAAGTTTGTGCAGGCTCAGTAAAGCCTTCCACTATGTTACTTAAAGATAATTCAAGAATTATGTGCATAATTAGGTGCAATAAGTATTTATTTTTTGGTTCACAGAGATGATGCTAACTGGACTAGGAACAATGCCTGTGGTCTTCAAAGGAGTCTGAGAGAGTTAGACACCCAACTTGCAACGGAAGTTCTGTATCTAACTCCCATAGGCTTTGCCTTGATTATCATTTAAACGTGTGCGGTCAGTTGTGATTCTCTCGTGGACACCTACAAAGAGTAGGTGGCAGTAGTAGGAAGCCACTGGCTCACAAATAACATCAACATTCTGGGCCCTTTGCTCCCAAACCATGAGCTGGATTGTCACTCTGGGTAACATGAAAGGTTAGTCCCTGTCAAGAAAAAGCTCCCCATTCTGCTTCCAGCTCTCTTGGTATCTGTCCAGCTGGGGATGAGTGAAGAAGAGCACAAAGGTATCTGAAAGGATGTGAGCAGAGTGCAACGGTGACTGAGTACACAAGGCTGATCCCTGCCACTTCTTTCACAGATGGAATGTGAACTACCAAAAAATATTGTCCAGCCTGTTTCCATCCATCAACTAAGTTCTCAGTAATGTGGGCTCAAGGGTGGGAGCAGGGGTGAAGAGAAGTGAGATCTTGGGAACGAGGAGGAGAGATGCTGGATTAAGACTGCAGGAGAATCTCACAGGAGATTGATTTACTGAGTCCTCAGAATTTTGATAGTTCTTGGGCCTGTCACCCTAAACTGTGGTGCTACTCTGAAGATATGGCATCATAGAATCCCATGCTGTAGAATCAGCATGTTTGCTATGGAAATTATGAGACACGAGTAAAAAGATTCTTTTGCCAACCTCAGAGTCAATCTGGAATTTGAAAGTCAAGCTGGGTTCCTTTCATCTTGTATATCATCGCCAGGAGTAAAGCTTCTGCAAACCAAATTATGCCCTCAGACACAGCCATGAAACCCCATTCTCCTCAAATGTGCTTTCTGTGACATGTCATTCAGTAGAGTTACATAGGGGGTAAGCATATTGAATTTGGTAAGCAATTATGTTGATGATGTCTAAGAAAGACTAGAATCCAGCTGCTTTAGCACATTTTACATGAGCTAAAAATAATAGCTATAGCAGGAGTAGGCAACCAAAGGCAGCATGGAAGCTGATTTTCAGTGGCACTCATACTGGTCACCGGTCTGGGAGGCTCTGCAGTTTAATTTAATTTTAAATAAAGCTTTTAAACATTTTTAAAACCTTATTTACTTTACATACAATAGTTTAGTTACATATTATAAATTTGTAGAAAGAGACCTTCTAAAAACATTAAAATATATTATGGGCACATGGAACCTTAAATTAGAATGAATAAATGGAGACTCGGCACACCACTTTTGAGGTTGCTGACCCCTGAGGTATAGGATGAGGACCTGTGGTTGAAGAGGATCCTAATGGAAGCAGGAAAGTATCCACTGATTGTCCTTCAAGTGGGAACAAATGATATTGCTAGATTCTCACTGGAACACATCAAAGGAGATTATGCCAGGCTGGTGAAGACACTTAAAGAAATGGAGGCTCAGGTGATCTTCATTGGGATTCTATCTGTCCCTAGATGAGGAGAGCAAAAGCAAGACAAATTTATGATGATCAACAGATGGCGTAGGCAATGGTGCTATAAGGAAGGCTTTGAGATATTTGAGCACTGAGAGGCACTGATGGACAGAGAACAGTTTTTATGGGCTGGACTCCACCTGAATAGGGAGGGAAAAAGACTTCTGAGATGAAGGTTGGCACAACTGATTAAAAAATTCATAGTGGAGGGTTGCAGACCAACTTGGATGAACAAGCATTCCAAATTGGTTATTAAGAGAAATCTTAAAGCCTACAAGGAATAGAAGATGGCATGGATCAACAAGGAAAGCTACCTCTGAGAGGTCAGAGAGCATAGGGAGAAAGTGAGAACTACCAAAGCCAAGAAGAGTTGGACCTTGCAAAGGAAATGAAAATCAACAGTAAAAGTTTCATTAGCCCTATAAATAAAAATAAAAGAGGGAAAGGAAAAGTGGGACCACTAAACACTTAGGGTAGACTAGAGATTACAGATAAACTAGGCCTTCAAGATAGGCATTGTTCAACATCTAATTGAATATTTTGCCTCCATTTGTAATAAAAGTAATGAGCTGCTTAGGGCTAGTGGAAGTAGAAATTATCACATCTGTGGTGAAAGTCAAACTCAGACATCTTAATGGGACCAGATCAGGGGATCTTGATAATCTCCATCCATGAATACAAAAAGAACTGGCTCAGAAAATTGCACATCCAATAGGATTTTAATGAATCCGTAAACTCAGGGGTTATATTCTATGACTGGGGAATTGCTAATACAGTAGCTAGTTTTAAGAAAGGAAAAACGTGAGCTAGGAATCTATAGGCCCATTACTTTGATCTGACTTGAATGCAAAGTCTTGGAACACATTTTGAAAGAGAAGGTATGTCTTCACTACAAACGTAGGTCGATTGCCTTGCAGTTGATTTTTTAAAGCAGACTATATAAGGTCGATTTTGTGCGTCCCCACAAAACAAAGCAAGTCAGCAGCGTTCGTCCACAGTACTGTGGAAAGCATCGACATAGGGAGTGGTGCACTGTGGGTAGTTATCCCACAGTTCCTGGAGTCCCCAGCAGGCACCATTTCGCACAATGCATTGTGGGTAGCTTTCTCCATTCCCTAACATGCCCCTCCCACTGTGAAAGCAACTGCTAACAGTTTTTTCGCGCCCTTTTTCTGCGCTGACGCCATAGCAGTGCAAGCATGGAGCCTGCTCAGGTACCTTCTGCAGTAATGGCCGTTGTGAATACCTCGCGCATTGTTGTGGACTTCATGCTGCATCGTATGCAGAAGAAGGCGATCAGGAGATGACTGCGCTATCAGGAGAGTGACGATAGTGATGAGGACATAGACATGGACACTGACATTTTTGAAAGTAAGGGGTCCGACAACCTGGCAATTTTGGTGGCAATGGGGCAGGCTCATGCTATGGAACGCCGAATCTGGGCCAGGGAAACAAGCACTGACTGGTGGGATCGCATAGTGCTGCGGGTCTGGGATGACTTGTAGTGGCTCAAAAACTTTCACATGCGAAAGGGCACGTTCATGGAACTTTGTGACTTGCTTTCCCCTGCCCTCCAGCACGAGAATACCAAAATGAGAGCAGCCCTCACACTTCAGAAGCGAGTGGCGATAGCCCTCTGGAAGCTTGTAATGCCAGACAGCTACCGGTCAGTTGGGAACCTATTTGGAGTGGGTAAATCTACAGTGGGGGCTGCTGTGATGCAAGCAACCAGGGCAATCATTGATCTGCTGCTATCCAGGGTTGTGTGTCTGGGAAACGTGCAGGCTATAGTAGATGGCTTTGCCTCGCTGGGATTTCCTAACTGTGGGGAGGCTATAGATGGCACTCATATACCTATCTTGGCATCAGACAACAAGGGTGCAGAGTACAGAAACTGCAAGGGGTATTGTTCAATGGTCATGCAAGCACTGGTTGACCACAAGAGACATTTCACTGACATCTACGTGGGATGGCCGGGAAAGGTTCATGACACTCGTTTGTTCAGGAACTCTAGGATTTATAGACAGCTGGAGCAAGGGACTTTCTTCCTAGACCAGAAAATTACTGTGGGCGGTGTTGAAATGCTGATCATTATCCTTGGGGACCCAATCTACCCCTTAATGCCCTGGCTTATGAAGCCATACATGGGATCTCTGGACAGGAGTCAGGAGCTGTTCAACTATAGGCTGAGCAAGTGCAGAATGGTGGTGGAGTGCGCATTTGGCCGTCTTAAGGCGAGGTGGCAAACGTTACTTACTTGCTCAGACCTCAGCAAAAGAAATGTGCCCATTGTTATTGCTGCTTGCTGTGTGCTCTACAATCTCTGTGAGAGCAAGGGGGAGACATTTATGGCGGGGTGGGAGGCAGAAGCAAATGTCCTGTCCGCTGCCTATGAGCAGCCAGACACCAGGGCAAGTACAAGAGCGCACCAGGAGGTGCTGTGCCTCAGGGAAGCCTTGAGAAACAGTTTTGTGACTGCCCAAAGTGCCGTTGAAAACCTGCTCCCTTGCTCTGCTCAGCATTAAGCCTCCCGCCCTCCAGCCCCACAGAGCTGTTGAAAACCCGCTCCCTTGCTCTGCTCAGTGTTATGCCTCCCACCCTCCTTATCCCCTCCCCCCTGCACTTGCAGAGTAAATAAATTCACATTTTTAAAAAGCATGCATTCTTTAATGATTCTTCACAAATAGAGGGGATGGCTGGCAAGGTAGCCCAGAATGGGTGGGTGAGGAAGAAAACCAGCAGTCGGGGTGGTGGATGAGAGGAGGCGGGGACAGAGACAGCACATTTTTAAAACTTTTGTGATAAACTAAGCCTTCTGCTGCTTGTGTTCTATTGTGGGTTAGAGTGGGTCGGTTCCCAGAGCCTCCCCCCCTGCATTCTCACCCTGCGTCTGGGTGGGGAGGCAATGGAACTTGAGGACGAGGGAAGGTGGTTACACAGGGGCTGGAGAGGCAATCTTTGGTCCTGCTGAAGCTCCAGAAGACACCGGAGCATGTCACTTTGATCCTCCATTATCCACAGCATTGCATCCATCCTCCTTTCTTCGTGCTCTTGCCATCTCTCCTCCCGTGCTGCTACTGCTGCCCTGGACTCTAAAAGGCTTTGCCTGGAGTCTAAAAGGCTTTGCCTCCATGTATTCTGGGACTCTAAAAATTTTTCTCTCCATGCACTCTGGTGAGCTGCTTCATTGTAGGAGGAATGCATAAGCTCTGTAAACATGTCATCTCTTGTCCGTTTTTTTCCTCTTTCTTATCTGTGCTAGCCTCTGTGATGGGCATGTTGGGGGTGAAGGAGGATCGAGATAGCTGTAGGAGGAAAGAAGGGAAAAGGTAATAAGATAGATACATTCTCCAGCACAATGGGAACAGTTTTCCCTATGAAACAAAATATTCACAGAGTACATATGCTTTCTGTACAAGGTCGCATTTTGCACCTTAAATTGAGTGCCTGTAGCTTTCCTGTAAAGACATCACATCAGACACCCTCACCCAGGGCCAGGCAACAGAAATCACCATGCAGGCGGCCATGGTAAGCCATATTCTTTCAGTTTGATCCACATTCTTTACAGCAGTGCTCTCCTTTCCCATAGTAACCACCCCCCCAACGTGTGGCTCCCTGCTAGTGCACCACAAGAGCCCAGCACGATTTCTCTCCCTCCTTCCCCCTACCACGTGGCTGCTCTCATGGAGGTTCCCTGCTAGTACACAGCAAGCAGCCCAGCGCAATTTCTCTTCCCTGCAACAAACACACACATGCCGCTTGGGATACTGTGCGGAGGATTCCTTCACAGCCAGATATATGAGCAGCCCAGCAGGAACGTCTGAAAATGACTGTCCCCTTACTTACAGTCCCGTATTTCAAACAGGCTACCGTGAACGATACAACTCTGCTGAGGATTACACAGAGAAATAAAGAACGGATATTGCTGGAATGCCGGCAGGCGCCAGGAGCATATGCTGCCATGCTGTGTTATGCAATGATACCAGAATATTTGTTACTAGCCTGGCGTGGCAAAGTGTCCTACTATGGAGGACGAAATAAGGCTGCTCTCCCCAGAAACCTCCTGCAAAAGGTTCAATGTTGTCTGCAGGACAGCTTCATGGAAATCTCCCTGGAGAATTACTGCTCCATCCCCGAATACGTTGACAGACTTTTCCAGTAGCTGTTCTAGCCATGCATGCATTCCAAGTTAATCATTAATAAAAGCTTCCTTTTAAATCATGCCTTATCTTATCCCTAAAGGGACACTCATCAGAAGTACTTTCACTGACTTCCCCATCTGGGGTACTGCCTTGGGAGGGTTCTGAGGGTATTGGCTCCAGGGTGATAAACAGTTCCTGGCTGTCTGGGAACATGGTCTCTCCGCTTGCCTGCTGCTGTGTAGTATCATCTTCCTCATCAGCTTCGTCATCATCTGAATCCTCATGACTACCCCATCGGAGGAGTCCATGGACATCGGTGCAATGGTGGTGCCCCTCCCCCCCCCCGCCCAGTATTTGATTCAGTTCATTGTAAAATTTGCACTTCCGCGGTGGTGTCCCAGAGCGTCCATTTGCCTCTTTTGTTTTCTGGAACACTTGCCTCAGCTCCTTAATTTTCACGTGGCACTGCTGTGCCTCCCTGCTGTGGCCCCTATCCAGCATGGCCTTGGAGACTCTGGCAAACGTGTTGGCATTCCGTTTGTTGTTACGGAGTTCTGCGATCATGGATTCCTCTCCCCAGATAGCGATGAGATCCAACACCTCCTGTGTGGACCATGCTGGAGCTCTTTTGCGCTGGTTGGTCTCCTGTGCTGATGAGCTCTGCATGGTGCCTTGTGCTGAGGAGCTCTGCATGATGAGTGTCCTGTGCAGGTGAGCTCACCACGCTGGCCAGACAGGAAATGAAATTTGAATGTTCCCAGGGCTTTTCCTGTCTACCTGGCCAGAGCAGCGAGTTGAGAGTGCTGTCCAGAGCGATCACAATGGAGCACTGTGGGACAGCTCCTGGAGGCCAATAAAGTCTACATGCGTCCTCACTAAGCCACAGTCGACCCAGAGAGGTCGATTTCCGCGCTACTCCTCTGGTCAGGGAGGAGTACAGAAACTGATTTTAAGGGCCCTTTAAATCAACGGAAATGGCAGCCATGTGAGGATGGGTGCAGGTTTAGGTCGACTTAACGGCGCTAAAGTCGACCTTAAGTTGTAGTGTAGCCCAGGCCAGAAAGTAGTAAGGACATAGAAGTAAACAGTAATTAGGATAAAATAAATGCTTTTATTAAATGTAGGCCATCCCAGACCAACCTGATCTCTTTCTTTGACAAGATAACTGATTTTTCAGATGTAATCTACCTGGATATGGGAAATTATTAGTTAAAATTGGAGAAGATGGGGATTAATATGAGAATTGAAACACGGGTAAGGAACTGGGTAATGGGGAGACTACAACAGGTCATGCTGAAAGCTGAACTGTCACACTGAAAGACAGTTACTAGTGGAGTTCCTTGGGGATCTGTCTTGGGACCAATTTTATTTAACATTTTTATTAATAACTTTGGCACAAAAAGTGAGTGTGTGCTAATAAAACTAGCGGATGACAC
The DNA here is from genome assembly GCA_007922305.1 of Dermatemys mawii. NCBI lineage: Eukaryota > Metazoa > Chordata > Testudines > Dermatemydidae > Dermatemys > Dermatemys mawii. The sequence continues at coordinate 39,604,212 of ML677349.1, read as the reverse complement.
AAAGTTGGGAGGTGTTGCCAATAGGGAGAGGACTGAAATATCATATAAGAAGATCTGGATGGCCTTGAAAACTGAAGTAATAGCAATGGGATGCAAAGGTCATGCACTTAGGGACTAACAACAAGCTATAAACTGGGGTCACATTAATTGGAAGAGACTGAGGAGGAGAAAGGCCTGTGTGTATTGGTTGATCACAGGATAATTTTGACCCTTCAGTGTGATGTGAAAAAGATTAAGGCTATCCTAGGATTCATCAGGTGAAGTATTTTCATTACAGATAGGGAAGTATTACTATTAGATCAGGGACTGGTGAGATCCCATCTGAAATACTGTGTGCAATTCTGGTCTCTGAACTTCAAGAAAGAAGAATTTTTAAAATGGAACAGGTGCAGAGAAGGGCTACCAGGATTATCTGAGGAATGGAGAATCTACCTTATGAGAAGAGATTTATGGAGGTTGACTTGGACCAGGTCTACACTGGGGAGGGGTCGCCCTAACATACGCAACTTCAGCTACGCGAATAGCAGCAAGTCGACCACTGATGCTCCCCCATTGACTCTGCTTCCGCCTCTCACGGCGGTGGAGTTCTGGAGTCGATGGGGAGAGCACTCAGGGATTGATTTATCATGTCTAGACTAGACGTGAGAAATCGATCCCCAACAGATCGATCACTATCCGCCAATCCAGCAGGGAATATAGACCTGGCCTTGTTTAGCCTAACCAAATGAAGGTTGAGGGGAGAGATGATTGCTGTCTATAGACACATCAGAGGGATAAACGCCAGAGAAGCAGAGGAGTTATTTAAGTTAATGGTCAAAGTTGCCACAAGAGCAAATTGATACAAACTGGCCATCAACAAGTTTAGGCTTGAAGTTAGACAAAAGATTTCTACCCATCAGAGGAGTGAAGTTCTGGAACAGCTTTACAAGGAGAGAAGTGGGGGCAAAAAAACTAATTGGTTTCAAGGTGGAGTTTGATAAATTTATGGAGGAGATGGTATGATGGGACTCCCTACAATGGCATGTGGCCAATCTACGACTGCTAGTAGCAAATATCTCCAAGTACCAGTGATGGGATACTTGATGGGGAGGGCTTTGAGTTACAACAGTGAATTCTTTCCCAGGTGCCTGGCTAGTGGGTCTTGCAGACATGCTCAGGGTCTAACTGATCATCACATTAGAGCTAAGGAAGGAACTCCTCCCCATTCCTCCCCCCGCACCGTCAGATTGGCAGAGACTATGGTGGTTTCCCACCTTCCTCTGTAGCATGGGGAACAGGCCACTTGCTGGTTTTAACTAGAGTAAGAGTGGGACTCTCTGTAACTTGTCTTTAAATCACGATTTGAGGCCTTCAGGAACTCAGCCAGAGATTAGGGGTCTATTACAGGAATGGGTGGAGGAGGTTCTGTAGCCTGTGATATGCAGGAATTCAGACTAAATGATCACGATGGTCCTTTATTCACTCTGGTGTGGATCTGAGGACCGACAAAGAGAAATTTTGTAATAGACCTGGATGCAGACAGAATCACAGAATATTGGGGTTGGAAGAGACCTCGGGAGGTCATCTAGTCCAGCCCCCTGCTCAAAACAGGACCAATCCCCAGCTAAATCATCCCTGCCAAGGCTTTGTCAAGCCTGACCTTAAAAACCTCTAAGGAAGGAGAGGTACCACCTCCGTAGGTAACCCATTCCAGTGCTTTACCACTCTCCTAGTGAAAAGGTTTTTCCTAATATCCAACCTAAACCTTACCCACTGCAACTTGAGACCATTACTCCTTGTTCTGTCATCTGGTGCCTCTGAGAATAGTCTAGATCCATCCTCTTTGGAACTCCCTTTCAGATAGTTGAAAGCAGCTATCAAATCACCCCTCGGTCTTCTCTTCTGTAGACTAAACAATCCCAGTTCTCTCAACCTCTCCTCATAAGTCATGTGCTTCAGGCCCCTAATCATTTTTGTTGCCCTCCTCTGGACTCTTTCCAATTTTTCCACATCCTTCTTGTAGTGTGGGCCCCAAAACTGGACACAGTACTCCAGATGAGGCCTCACCAATGTCGAATAGAGGGGAATGATTACATCCCTCGATCTGCTAGCAATGCCCCTATTTATACAGCCCAAAATGCTGCTAGCCTTCTTGGCATCAAGGACACATTGTTGACTCATATCCAGCTTCTCATCCACTGTAACCCCTAGATCCTTTCCTGCAGAACTGCTGCCTAGCCATTCGGTCCCTAGTCTGTAGCAGTGCATGGAATTCTTCCATCCTAAGTGCAGGACTCTGCACTTGTCCTTGTTGAACTTCATCAAATTTCTTTTGGCCCAATCCTCTAATTTGTCTAGATCCCTCTGTATCCTATCCCTAACCTAGGCCAGTAATTCCAACTGGGAATGTAAACAAAAACTTTCCAAATTCTCTGCAAAACAGGAATTCAAATTCTAATCCAAAAATTGGGGAGCCAGGAAACCCTGGGAGCTCTAGTAGAGCCAGGAGCATCCCAGGGCTTCCAGGATCCCAGCTCCCTTTCAACCTATCTGGCAGGCTGCCTTTGAGCCAGGACCCCTGACTGTGAGATAGTCTACTTGGTAGGATGTCCTGGAGCCACCGACCATGAAAGCCCTGGTAGCTCAGGCTGCTGAGTAGCTCTGAGTTTAGGAGTCAGGACTCCCAGGTATCCAGGCTCCCAATCAGCCCACCCAGTGGGCTGCTTAGGAACTGAGCAGGTGAGCTGGCAGGAAGCCAGGCCGGTTTCCCGGGGACCACTTGTAATAAGTTCATCCCATTTTTGAGTAGTGCCACACTTTAATCCACCCAAAGACTCAACCATGCTTTCTTGGCCAGAAACTTGCATGCATATTTGTGTGGCCCAAGCTGCAGAGAAGTGTTAGGTATTAATACAGGATTTTTCATTGTTCCTGGTATTAACTGTGAGTATGTTACAAAGTTCAGACCAAGGCCCATATTTGTACAATATATTCCACTTATGTAGAAATAACATCACGTGATCTAGTCTGTTCTGAAATACTGACTGAAAAAATCAGGCAGCACCAGCATATTGTCCTTTCAAAACCAAAAATGGCTAATAGAGTGCACACGCTTTCATTCCAGATGACTTTCCACGTACGATTATTGACACTCCCATTACATTCATTTTAACAACAAAAAATAAAACATTGACATGTCTTGACTAGGCAGCTGTATATATTATTTCACCTGAGATTTAAAAACAACAACCCCTACCTCATTTGTGAAATACTAGCTTTAGGTGTTGGCTTTAGTCTATATTTATTGCATTACAAGTAAGTAACTTTTCGACCTGAAGGGTAACAGAAAAATTAGTTTTGTTATTCTAAGGTATTCACATTTTGTTAAAAAAATGGTTATTCAGTTTGGCTGTTTTTGTGCTTATCTAACAAAAATTACTGGTTAAAAATATTTTGGCACATTAACAGCGCATAGTATAACTTATTGCTTTTGGAGTTTTGGAAAATAAACACTGCTAAGACATTGTGGTTTGCAAATTGGCTATAGTAAGTTTTGCACATACATATACTTTCATAGGAATTCTGCTATAATGGACCACAGCCAGCCTGCATTTGTAATGAGGTGATAGTTTGCTTTTTAGCTATATGATACATCTTAAAAATTATAGGGTGTCTTTTCAGCTGGTGTAAAGTGATTAGCTCCGTTTACATGTCCTCAGGATTTGGACCCATAGTGCTATTAACACGGCAAAAATTTTAAAATCAAAATGTTGAATCAGCTATTTGGCAAGAGACCAGAATAGTATTTGCATTTTATAAACTTTCTGTTAAGAATATGCTGTCTCCCAAAAGTTCTGTTTCTCTGAAACTAATAAATATAAGAAAGAGAGAAATTTCACATGGAGCCATCTTTCTGTTCTGTGTTTGCACAGTGTCTAGCAAAACTGAGTTGTGGTCCATGTCTGGGGGTCCAAGGTTAGTCAAATAGTAAAGGATGGCACCCCATTTTATAACATACTGAGACAGACTGAAATATCCTTAACAAATCTAATGAGATTAAGATAAAATCTTATTGAATTAAACTAAACCTTATTGAAATAGGGTTCAGCCCTTTGGGGTATACTGAATGAAAAATGCAATCCCGTATGCATTGTTGTGGCTTTGTATGTGCCACAGCAGAGAATGCTAATGAACTTCCTCTGTTATCAGCCTGTGAAGCACCCCTGAGCTGGCCAGGTTTTGAAGCCCCTTCAGTCAGGTTCCCTGGGCCCTGCTGCACAGTGCATCCTTAGGGCTTAACCCCTTCCTGCCCACACTGTAACTGGGGGACAGGAGGCAGCTGAGTGGCCAGCGGCCTAGAGATGTTAGCTGCCTTTCAACACTCTGTGGGCAGGAAGGGACAAGTTGCTTCCAGCCACTGGGGGAGTGGGTGGGGAAGCAAGACAAGCTCTGCAAAGACCTGGGCCAGATCATTGCTTCCCCACCTCCTCCTCCCTGAAGCTGGAAGCAGCTCCCATCCCTTCCCTCCCCCACAGAGCCAAAAGGTTGCTGCTGGCCACATACTGGTGTGAACCCTTGCAGAAATCTGGAGGGGGGGGGGGTGACCCTGTGTGCCCCCCCGACCCATGTGTACCCTGAGAGGCAGATCCATCCCAGGAGCCCAGCCAGGCATGCAGGACAGAGAGCACTGGGCAGGGAAGGGAGGGTTGGTTGGTTCTCCCCTCCCCCATGTGAGAGAGGTGAACTGGAGTGTGTGTGTGTCACCTCTCCCCGTGTGTGTATGTGATGGGAGTGGGAGGGGTGTGTGTCACCTCGCCTCATGTCAACCCTAAATCCTGAAAGATAAGAAGGTAAATAAAAAGAATCCAACTATACAGGCCATGGTTACACTGGCACTTTATAGCGCTATAAAGCCCCCACGAGCGCTATAACCTACTCCCCGTCCACACTGGCAAGGCACTAATAGCGCTATAACTGCTGAGTTATAGCGCTATTATTAATCCACCTCCGCATGGGGAATAAGGGCTGTAGCGCAGCTGCTGTAGCGCTACAGCAAGAATGTGGACACCCACTG
>ML677349.1:39165166-39598759 GCA_007922305.1 Dermatemys mawii | reverse complement strand
AGCGCAGCTGCTGTAGCGCTACAGCAAGGATGTGGACACCCACTGCGCTACAAGTAATCTCTGGAGATGCCTAGAGCCATTTAAGGCAATTGACGTCTCTTCCCTTTGTTTTGAACTCGGCTGGAGGAATGCGGAAGTACCTCTTTAGAGTTTCTCTCTTAACTCAGCAGATAAGCAATGCAAATGTTTAAGGAGGGAGCCTGTGTGAAAACAAAGCCCTCTGTGAACGGAGGCTCACTGACACGCTTTCAGAAAAATGGAAAAACCGCTGTCTCTCTCCCTCCGCATACACACAACGCGTCCCCCCTCACCCCCCTCGTTTAAAAAGCACGTTGCACCCAGCTGAATGCTGGGATACCTGCCCTAATGCGCTGCTCTTAATGCCGCATTAAGTGCCCCAAATGTGGCCATGCTATACCGCAGGAGCATCTGAGTGTGGACATACAATAGCGCTATACATATTACTGTATAAGGGGACCGCTATAACCTATAGCGCTATAATCTTGTAAGTGTAACCATACCCACAGTATTTCTCTTTAACAGGGACTCAGTCAACTTGATGTTAATTTAAATGTTTGCCATTGAACTTGCTCGAATACGAGTAATTTTACCAGGTGTCCCGTATTCAGTATAGGGAAATAAGGTCACCCTAATTGGCATGCATGTAGGTTCTTTTATTGTGTAGCATGTGCTTTCTCTGTAATGCTTTTTACCTTAAGAATAAAGGTTTGCTTAGAAAGAACTGTGTGACAACGTATATCTGTAGCAACCACTGGTGTTAGTCTCTAAAAAGAAAGCAAGCAGGTTTGTTTAGGCAGACTGTCTGCTTGGACGTACATAGTAAAGACAGGAAACTAGACAGCCTGGTAATATGTAGGTCAGAAGGGAGAGAGACATGGGTCTCCACCCACAAAGACAACAACTGAGAAGCTGGAGGCTGAGCCAGGTGCTCTGGCTGAACCAGGAGGGGAAATACAGGTGCAGTTATCCTGAACCGTGACACACACTATGTGCCTTCTTCCCCCTGTGATCCTGCAGCGACCTGAACTGATGAGCCTAACATAGCCCCAGGTATGTGCAGAGTTCCCTTTAACATTAGTGGGAATTCCTTGCACTCATCACAGAAAAATAACAAGGACAGAGGATAGAAAAAGCAGTGAACAGAGAAGATAGAAGTTAACAGGTAATGTTCCAGAGAGAATGATTCTAATGACATTATAAAAACACCACATTCTGGGTTTCTAGTGCTGGCTGACTGAAAATGTATTTGACTCTGGTGATCTTTGCAAGTCATGGAGTGCCTGATAAAGTGTTTGAAATAATGGCTAAAATATATTTGTGCATAATTAAAAGCACTGGGATTTTAACTGGTTATATATGGTCCTAGTCCCTGGTGCTAAGTATACCAGCAGAACAAACTTTTCAAATTGTCAAAAACACATGCAAGAAAAAAGAAAATAAAGACAACCTAGATCCTTTGTTTTTATATCTCAAATATATTGAGATATGCAGAAATACATCCCAATATATCTAAAATCAAAGAGTGCTAATTCCAATTCATATGCCTCTGAAAAGGAACAGTATATCTATTAAGCAATATTTGGCAGCTCATAAAACAGACAGCGGTAAGTTATTATGGCAGGATGGCAATACTCCTCTTCTCTTTGAATACTGGTGACCAAGTGAGAATACCACAACGAAACATGAAAAACTTGTTAAAGTGCTGGTCAGGACAATACTTTCAGATCCTATGTAGTTCAACTGCCTAATGGAGGTGAGTTCAGAAGGAAGTAGAAAGCCTGTATTAATTATTATTATTATTATTATTATTTTATTATTACTTTATTATTATTTATCTTATGTATATGTATGACTGTAGGATCTAAAAGCCCCAGTCATGGATCAGAATCTCATTGTGCTAAACCCTGTACAATTACAGAACAAGCAGATGATCCCTGCCCCAAGGAACATGCAGTATAAGATGAAGGTTCCAGTAGACTCAGAGATATATATAGCAGAAAAATCACCATCTGTAATGACAATGGAATCTCCACCATCTACAGTGGAATGTCAGTGCTATAGATACAGCAACACAGAGAAATGAGACAGCTGATGTTAAAAGTGACAAGGTAAATCAGGAACTTAGTTATACCTTGAAAAAGCTATTGCAGCTACTGTACCTAGAACAGCTGAATAACTAGACCTTCTAAAAGTCAATTATTGTAGTGTTAGTGGATGTAAATGAATGGCTGCCAGAATATAATTGTTTGTTGCTGCTTTAAGTTACACTGTAGGTACAGCTGAGGTGCAATATAGATATAGTAGGCATAACTGAAAACTACTGTGATGATTCTTGTAAGTGAATGTCGCATTGGGGAATACAATAAAGAAAGATGAGATAAAAAGGGAAGATGATGTAAGGAGAGTGAACCTGTATATCAGAAGTATGTACAGTGCCAGTCAGGTATAATTTGACAATCATATTCGAATAACTATGCTATCCTTTGACACTAGGTCTCTTTTCGTGTTGACACAGCACCAGCATCTGGAGTCTAGCTTTTTCCCTCCAGCTCTGACCAAGTTGTCTCTGCCCTGATTCACCTGTTAACTCACAGCACAATTAACTGAATGGCCTATTAGTTACTCTGTTGTTTGATAAACCGCACAGTTGATTTGCTGCTAGTTGATATTTCCTGCCATTGTTTTTCCACCAGGGAGTCTAGTAAGGTCCCTTCCCTTATTCCCTATCAACTCCCTCTCCCTATCCCTTTTACTATCTTCACAGGCGTGCGCAGCACATTTCATTAGAGTGTGCACCCCAGGAATTTGATTTATTTATTTGTTTTAAAGGTGCCACAATCTACATGCAAAGCCACTTTTTTTTGAGACATTAGGGTGTGCCTGGGCACACCTGGCACACCCTGTGCGCACGCCTATGACTATCTCCCTTTCCCACTCACACCACCTCTGCACCCTCCCATCCCTATTCCCAATCCCCTTCTCATTCCAACAAATTCTAATCCCACTTTTGCATTTTCTGGCAGCACACGCCCAAACCCAGCTCTTCTTGTCTCCCCTTTCTTTTAATTTTCCCTACCTTTCTCTGACACCAGCTATGTCCTTCTGGTCAAGGACCCTCCCTTGACAAACACAGATCTCCACCATTGCAGGCCCATTACAAATATAGTAAGGCCATAATTTGCTTTAGGGTTTCATTTACTATTCCACAAAGATTTCCAGGCTGCAGACCTAATTCAGGCTCTGCTCCCCAGACTTTTGGCAGGGCCACTGGCTCCCCGCAGAAATGTGGGATGTCACATGGTAACTGCAGATTCCAAACTCCTGTACAGCTTTTCCCTCCTGAAAGTGTTTAGATTTGAGGGGATCATAGGCACCTGTGTCAGTCTACACTATATTACGTAATTTCATGGCATTATGTATTTTTTCCAGTATTCACAGTAAACAAATCTAGTGTAGATCTTAACCAGTTCCCAACTACAAAATACTTTCACTACAGAGCACTCACTTTTAACATTCTATGTTTTTGCAATAGTTCAAAGCACTCATAATTAACATCTGGTTTTTGTTTTTTTCAGATTTACCATTGTTTTTCATGAATAGCAAAGCCACCATGACTAAGCTGTGTTGTAATTCTGAAACATAGTTGCCGACAGTATAAAACACTAAAAAGAACATTTATACAAAAAGTAAATTAACTTACCACTAAACCACAGCATATTTTCTAATGAAACATGACTGTCCTTCAAGCCACTCATTAACCAACTTGCGAAATAAAATGAAAATGAACCTAATTAAAACAGGGCTCAAAACAATCTGCAAAATAATGATGCTGACAAATTTAGAAGAATTGGCTGGATTTTCTTGCATTTTTGCTTATGTAATTCTACTCACTTCAGTGGAATTACTCCTTCTTTACATCAGTGTGGCCTAGAGGTCATACATGAAGCACTGACCTGGGTTCTGTTCCCACCTCTGCTACTTGTCTGAAAGGTGACTTAGGGCAATTCACTGCCTCTTTGTGTGCCTCAGTTTCTTCATCTGTAAAATAGTGATAATGACACTGAAGTGCTTTGAGATCTATGGATGGACTTCACTAGAGAAGAGCTGGCCATTATTATTATTATTATATTTCTGTAGTCAGTATGGAATCATCTCAAAGAATAGCTTCTGTAAACCATATACAGACGCCTTCCCACCATATACAAAATGGTGTATTTAAAAAAAAAGTATATTGGGGATATAGGGAGAAAGGAGGGATGGTAAATCAATTTATTAGGCTGTTAAGGATTTCCAGAAGAACTGGAAGAGCTGTGTCATTCTCATAAGACTAATAGAAAAAAATGTATTAAGACTATAGTCTAATGAAAAAGACCGATAATATCTTTAACTATTTTCACTGCTGACTTGTATGAAAGGAAAGTATATACATACCAGTAAAGGTGTAGCATATCTGAGAACATAACACAAAACCTTTAATTAAACCTGAGACCCTTTCAAGACAAACTTTGGAAAACAAATGGAATTTTCCTTACTCTTTGTACAATAAAATGAAAATCCACACTAGGAGCCTGACACTTTCCTAACTAAAACTGTGATGACTTTTGTAACCTGACTTGGTATGAATTACTACAGACAGATGTCAGATATTCAGCTTGTTTATTCACCACCTCACTGAAGCAAAAATCAGAGAAGGCAGCTTCTTGCCAGTCACCTAATGTTTCTCCAGTATAAGCACTTTCAAAAGAGATTGATATGGCAATATTGAATAGTGCATTATACAACACTGGGCATCTCCCGCAATGCACTAATTTAATATACACTATTTAAAATGAAGTTAAACAGTTAGGTCAGACAGCTTGCTGACCTGATGATACTTCTTACTGCATTAACTGTGGTAGGTGAATGAGCTGCAACAATTTTGTGATTAAATAGTATCATATTTTAAATCCACAGTTGAGAAAGATTGAAGGGTTCAGAGGTCAGGTAATGGGAGATGGAAGCTTTCATCTCTATGTAGCTGATCTGAATCAGGCCAGTCAGTAATAACCAAAGGTTTTTATGATCTTTGATAAAGATCTCTTCAAGTCTGTTTTCTGAGTAAGTGAAACAAGTTAGTGGTTTCAAGACAGATCCACATAACAAAATAAATCTCCCACTAACCACAGGGCCCTTTGTTAGCTGTCTCAGCAAAGGGGCCAAAGGTTCACCATTCTCACTCCTAGAAATAAACCTTTAAGGACTAATTTTGGACTGGTGGTATAGGGAAGCTCATTGTGGCAGAGTTCAGCAGCGAGAAGTTTTACGTTTCCAGTACTATCAAACTGGGCACATTTCACACTCAGTAAATTCACTTTGAAATGAACAAATTACTTTAGATGAAATATTCCCTATTTTATCTACTCGGTGCTGAACCTAGATGAAATTTGGGTAGATAATGGGCTGAATTCAGAGCTGATAGGTTGTAAATTGTATGTTGATAAGTGAATAGACATGCAGAAGAGGAAGCAAACAGTAAGGAGTAGGAAGACTCTTCCCTGCCTGTTGGTTATTTTTCTGCCAGTCCCTCTATATCTGAGCTTGTAAGTTACATGCACTCATTGATCAGTATAAGTCGATTACCTCAGAATTTAGGCTAGTCAGAGCAAAGGACAGCATGATAATTTTAAATGAACGCTACACTTTCTTCCCTCATGGAGAGAGAAGATTTTGTGCTTTGATCTTCCTGTAAGCCTCCGAGCTAGAAGGCTTATGGGGAAAAGTAGCTCTCTGAGAAAGAGTTAAAAATAGTTCTGGCAGGCTTAATTTACATTAATTGTAATATTGCCCCAATGCATTGTTGTACAGTGTTTTATGTTGCATTGTTGGGCGTTTTGTTCTGTTTTTGGAAATGCTATTATATGGTGCATGTATATGGAGTTACAAATGTGGGAGAAATTCATAGATTCACATATTCAAAACCCAGAAGGGACCATATGATCATCTAGACTGACCTCCTGTGAAACACAGGCCATAGAACTTCCCCAAAAAATAATTCTTAGAGTAGATGATATTTTAGGCATCTCAAGTTACAAATTGTCAGTGATGAAGAATTCACGGTTGTTCCAAAGATAATTACTTGCATCACTAAAAATGTATACCTTTTTTTCAGTCTGAATTTGTCTAGCTTACCCTTCCAGCCATTGGATCATTGTATACCTTTCTCTGCTAGATTGAAGAGACCATTATTAAATATTTATTCTCCATGTAATTACTTATAGACTGTCATGCAATCACCCCTTTTACCTTGTGTTTGCTAAGCTAAATAAGAAATTAAGAATCATATACTCTAGGACGGGGTGGGCAAACTACAGCCAGCAGGCCACATCCAGCCTGTGGGACTGGCCTGTCTGACCCCCATGCTGGGGAGGCTGTCCCCAGCCCTGACCCCACCTCTCCCTTTCCCTCGGAGCCATGCTGCCCCGTGCGCAGCCCTCTGGGGGTGAGGAGGGCTCCGTGCTCCCCAGGGGCAGCGTGTTTGGCGCTGCTTGGAGACAGACATGCTCCCTCCTCCCCTGGAGTCATGCCACCACATCCTCCCACAGGGCAGCGTGTCTGGCTCCACACAGAGCCAAACATGCTGCTAGGAGCCTCATGATAAGGAGGCCGGGGCTGGGGGCGGGGGTTGGAAAAGGGGTGGAGGCAGTAAGGGGACAGGGAGCAGGGTGGGTTGGGTAGGGGATGGGGTTCTGGGGTGGTGGTTAGGTGTGAGGGGGTCTCTGAACAGGCGGTCAGGGAGCGGGTGGGGTTGTTTGATGTGACATGCGAGTCCCAGGGATCTGTCGGGGTCGGAGGATGAATAGGGGTTGGGGCAGTCAGGGGTCAGGAAGCAAGAGGGGTTGGAGGAGGTCCTGGGGGGACAGTTAGGGTCGAGGTGTCTCTGGAGGGTGTGGTCATGGAACAAGGAGCAGGGGAGAGTTGGATGGATTGAAGGTTCTGAGGTGGGGCAGTCAGGGGGCGGGAAGTGGGAGGGGGTTGGCTAGGAGACAGGGCCAGGCTGTTTGGGGAGGCACAGCCTTCTCTACCTGGCCCTCCATACAATTTTGAACCCCGATGTGGCCCTCAGCCCAAAAAGTTTGCACACCCCCGTCCTAGGAGAAGTGAGTGACACCCTAAATTAATAGATAGTAGAGTCTGGTTGGTTAAGAAACCCAGCTTAAAGAAGGGAAGTTGAGAGGCTCTCCCTAAGAGATATGGGGTTTCTCCAGAGTGCTTGATTTTCTCTAGGTTTCCTATGCTAAATCATTCATAAAGCTTGCTGCTGCCATCACCACAAGACTAAATGGTGCTAGCTGGATCGGTGGAGCTGACTTTGTGAAACTGGACTGCATATTTGAAGGTCATGATTCTGAACCACTGAGTCTCCTTTGGTGGCCTGTAGGAACCAGCTGAAAGAGAGCTGCCTCCTGATGCCTACTTGACTATGACTGAGTCTACTTGGATATGTAAGTGGGGTTATGTGTGGGTGGCGATTGCCTTGTGAATAAGTGTTCTGGGGACTCAGCTAGTCAGGTAATTAATTGTAGGAACTGTGGGTTTGGCCATACCTCTAATACACTCTGTTTAAGCTTTCAAATTTTATTTTTATGTAGCTATATAGTGTGTATTTCCCCCAGTAAAGACGTATTTGTGATTGCTTAAACCAAAAGATTCCAGAATGCTTGTGAGTGGAGAAGAAAAATCTCTGAAAAGATGCCTGTGGAGGGGCACAACAAAGGAGGGAGGTGTTTGGGAGCTGGTTTCAGATTTCTTTTATCTCTATCCCAGCCCAAGCTCAGCTTGAGTATGATCCTCTAGGAATTTTACACCAGCTGAGGATAGTCAACACATATCCTACCATGGCTGCTTTCCCTCCCTTTCCATGCCATGTTCCCTGAACTGGGGACTGAGGGGAGGGAAGCATATGAACCAGCTCTATGCCTGTTGGGAATGACTTCATCCTGGAAGTGGTCCCTGGCAGGTGACATAGGGGAGGTTTCTGCTTCTCTGAACCACTTGTACAGTGGAATGGGCAAGCACTGGAGCAGATAATCTGTTCACCTGTTTTCATAAGGTGCATATGGCGATCTCAGTTCAGGATTCAGGCACCTTAGGCTTTCAGAATATGAGCAAAGCCAGCAAGGCCTTGAAAAATAAAGCAGTTCAAGAAATTAAGCTAAGTACATAAACAAGCATTTCTGGAACGCTACTGCTGAAGAAGAGGAGGAGGAGATTAAAGGGTCATTCTTAAATAGAGAACAATATCAAATCTCATTTTAAAAATGGTATTATATGAAGCTATTACTCTTGCTAAATGAAAGCTAGAGTCTGCAACTCTGCCGTTTGGTGTTTGTGGCTAAACTCTTAAGTTTGTAAAAGAATAAATCTGATTATAACAAAGCTGACTCCAAGCCAAGCAGGGAAATGAAAAGAACACACATTAAAAGTATTATTTAGATCACCCTGAACATGAACTGCATTGTGAACTGTAATGGACTCTGCTTTGGCTGTGGTGTTGTGCAAGAACTCATTTGATGTTATATGTTGTATGTATCTGTAATGGTAGGTTAAAGTTACATGTTTATTAAAAGAAGAGCTACAGGGCTTAGCCAGTATATGATCATCCTAGATAAAAGCTGATTCATTTTGGCCCAAGGGCAGAATCACTGAAATAAATCCTACTAAGCGCTAAAATCAGAAAGAATCAAAGTTTCAAATCTGGCATGCAAGAGCTTTAATCTACAAGCACTATATACAATATATTATAGTTTGGATTTTAATGTACTCATTGCTTGGAAAAACATCTGCTTTACATTTTGACTGCAGTGAAGAATACATTGATTTCATTGCATTTCTGTGCAGAATTAAAAATTACTGGACTCTATTCCATTTTTAAAATAACTTTCAATAAAAGTAGAGCAACTGCTCTAATATTGGCATGGTATAAGATCCTGAAACCATATTTTGAAACCAGAGTTCAACACTGTTTCAGTCATTTTAAATTTAAGTTAGCCAGTAATCTGACCACTGGTTATCTGCAATGGCCACTGAGTAATTTGACTGAAACATTTCCCTCTGTTGTACTGACAATTCTCTAAAGTAATAGGAAGAGAGACTGGCCTTGAATAGATAGGGTTTTCAAGCTGTGGGGCATGATCCAATTCTTCTCCTACCAGAATGTAAATTATAGAAGAATTCAGCACTGTTTTGGATTTTCAAGAACTTTAAACTGTGTATTTGTGGGTTTTAGACTTCTGTAAAATTAAATGTTAGACTGCTGATAGTATCAGGGTTTCTGAAGCCAACCTTAATAGAAAATGGAGGTTTCCAAACAAAAGCTGACAAACAAAATAAGAAGCAACCTCTGCCACTGAGGCAACCATAACATGCTGGAATTTTCAGGGAGAGTGAGAGACTCAATGATGGTGATACTTTGAGTATATGTGTTACTGTACACATAGTGAATGACTATAGCACACAATGCTATAACAGGTGAAGAATATTTTTAGTATGTATTTTATTACCGGCCAGCATAGAGGAGGAAAGTAGCAGGGTCAACCTTGTCTTTTCTTGTAAATTTTCCACTGCTCTGATGGAGAACACACAAGTTGCTCTGTGGTGTTAAAGTTAATGCACCATATAAAATAATTTGGAGGACTGAAGCCTTGAAGTGCTGTTAGGGTCAAAATTCAAATCTTGAACTATTTCTTCTGTCATGGGTCAATGCACAGCATGATGTGGGTAGGATCCCCTCTACCAACACTTGATAATCATTAGGCCAACAACTATCAGCACCCGATCCACCTGTTAAAAAGTCTAATATAGATATAACCCAACTTCATGACACACAAGCATTCTTTAGCATTAGCAAGTCATGGTTTCAGACAAACATCCTACAACGATGGTAAAAAATGGCCCAGAACAAGGCTGAAACTTTGAGCAACGGTCATACCTAGACACATCACAATAACTATACAGGTAAAAAAGTGGATCTTGAGTATATTAAGTTGTTTACTGAAGAAACCCTAGTTTTGATGGAGCTTTTCGCTAATACATTTGATTGTTTTAACCAGTATCTGGTATTATACCAGTTTCTGGTGGATCATGTTCAAAAGAGCTATTCAATTTTAGCTGAACTTTTTATAGTACATAAAATGCATAAGTGAGGTTCTTTAAGAAAAGAAGAAATTGGAAAACACTTTGAAAAAAGAAGGGTTCCTACCTGGAATGTAAGGGAAAAACATGAAAGCATTTGTAAGTTTACTTAAAGAGGTTTTGGATCTAAGTCCAGAGATGAATGTACAACTAAATTAATCTTAGTAACATGACAAGAAATGTTTTTACAACTAGAAATCTCTGAGGATGGGAGACGTAATTATATTAAATGCTTTCTTATGTCTTATTGATGGAATGGGTGTTGAGACAACACTGAAAGTGAACATTTATATTAGATTGGTTGGCACAGACAAGGCTGATTCATCCAGTAATCTGTAAATCATAAGGAAGCTTCAGGCATTCAAAAATATTAGTCCTAGATACTAGGAGCTGCAGACATCCTGTAAAAGGAACGTAAAATGATTCTTCTCCTAATTCCAGATAAAATAAAGGGTTTCTGCATTTCTTTAAGTTGGGAACAAATGCCAGTTGCTACATTCTGGGGCTGAAGGCTGGCTCAGTTGGGTGTCTGTGTGTAGTATGTTTAAGTGCTTCAGCTATGAGTAACAAATATATTAAAAAAATTAGTCCATGCTCATATTTATTTATTTAGGTTGTGATAGAGGAGGGTCAGGGAGCCGTGGTAGAGTGCTTGCAGGGAAATATGTAAGCTCAAGGCTAATTAGGGTATGGCTCCCTGTAGACTAGGGTAGGTGGCTGCAGGTTAATTGGAGCACCTCCAGTCAATTAAGGCCCTGTTAGGAACTCAGCAACACCCCTCCACACTGCTCCCCCCCCCCACTTCAGGTGGACAGGGAAGGTGAGAGGACTGGAGCTTGGAGGTGTGACTTGGAAAAATCAGAGAACCGAAAGAAGGGGGACCGTGCCCCAGTAAGGGAAGGGAGCTTCCCTTTCCCAGCATCTAAAGGACTGAAGGTACCTCACCCAGGGGAAGACGGTAAGAACCTGCAGGAATTGAGAGGGGCTAGGGCTCAGAGTGAGGAGCAAATCCAGACCCCTCCCTGTTTACTGCCTTCCTGGGTCACTAATGCAACTATCAGCACCCCAAGAGCAAAGGCAAGCGGTGGCATCTTAGCTCCCTGTTAAGAAAAGGGCGGGACCCACCATATTAACGTTGGCCATCTTGTCACAGTTATTACAAATCTTATGTGAATTTAGTACAAATTCATTGGTAGTGAATTGAAAGCATGGGAATTAAATCTTCTAGCCATTGACCAGATTCAGTACAAGTACAAGTTTTCCCTTCACTACCCAGCCATTGTACTGCAAATTGATCTGAAGAATCCATCTCTAGCAGATGCAGAGAGCAATTCAATCTTCATTCCAGTTCAGCCCTTTGAGCCTTTTCCCATCTGCAAGTTCTGGTGGCTGTGTTCATGATGTGGTGTTAGATGGAGACCCAACCCATTGCACATAAGTTACTGAACAGCTATCTGATGATAATTACTTTTGATCACTACTGAGCTGGGTTCCATAGTATTATTATTAAAAATAGTAGTAGGATGGGCATAGCCCATTACAGTGATCCAGCCCATACTTTCAAACATTCATGAAAAAAATTTCTTTCTCCTCAAAGTTGCAGGCCTGTACTCTGGTGAGTTCTAGCTCAGCACATATATGCAGTAGCTGGCCCCACTCTAGTAGATGTCATTTTTTATGTTGGGATTGGAGATAAGCTTGACGGGTAGCTGTTACATCCCTCTCACTATTTCCTCCATTTTGCAAACAAGGCAGAACTCTTGCATTGCACAGGTGGTAAGCCCTACTTTCCTCATCCACCTATGGACACTAGTGGAATATGATGTCAGGTGGCCCTAAGGAAGACTTCCATGCAACCAATGGACCATTCTGGTGATGGTGTGATATGACATTATGCCCATCTTTATTTGATACAAAGCCTCAAGGGCCCACTATTTTTGCACTGTCCTCACAGGCCCCTGTGTTATATAGGCAACCTGTGACAGATGAATCAGGATGGATGGAGGCCTGAGCACTGGTGGTAGAGCAAACTGGGACTTCCACTAAATGTGATGTATAGTGGTAAAATAAGAAAGAGGAAGGGGGAGCACTCACAGCATCAGTTGAGGAGAATGGGGCATGGGAGAGGAGGGCCACACTGATTACCTAATCAGGGGAGAGGAAGGGGAAATGGTATGCCATGACTATGTTAATCATGAAGGATGTGTCTCCTGCTACATACACCAATAGCTTCTGTCATGTCCCCAGTCAGCATAACAGATCTGCTGTATGGCCAGCCTGCGGACTATGATGTCACTGTAATGAGTGAATTCTTACGTGTAGAACTTGCTGGTAATTGCAGCGTACAGACTTAAAGTAAATGCGCTTTCTGGCACATAGCACCTCTGCGTTTAAAGCAAACCTCGTTTTAAATTTTTTTGAAAAATGCACTAGAACCTTTAATGAATTGTGCCCTTGTGTCAGGCTTTGCGTCAGAGAAAATGCTATATCACTGGCTTTTCAGGGAAAGAACAAAGTTGTTATTCATGGGTGTGGGGCAGCTATTATACACTGCTTTGAAGTGAAACCTTTCAAAGTCAGTTTAAAGCTTCAGGTAAGCCACATTTATTTTTTAATATAAAATGTTCTCAACCAGTAAAACTATGTAGCGGGTCAGTAGGAAACCTTTAAAAGGACCAGTTTTATCAGAAGCAGGAAGAGGTGGCTTTCCTGAGAGAGATTAGTGCTGTATGAAAGAGAACTAATGATCTTCCCATGATCATTAGTATGGGACTCTTTTTGCTAGGTGCTCAGTACCTTCCATAAGGGGTTCACTTCTGTGGGAGCTGGGAGTATCCTCAACACCTTGCAGAATTAGACTCTGTGTCTAACTTTTTCATATGTATTTAGCTAGAGTGAAAAGCACCCCTGAGCAGAGGACCAGACCAATGTCTATGCCCATGAGCCATAGTAGAAACATGGACGTAGCTCAAATGTCTGTGATGATCAAATCTGCTTGTGGGGGTTCCCCTAATCTATCATAGTACCTTGAACTTCCTGAGATCAAGATCTTGTTGTCCTGGACATCACCACTCCAACACCATGGCATCATTTTGGTCCCCTGCTGGATGAGCAGTTGACAGATTTGTTAGGTGTTTTACTGCCCAGCAGCAAGTGTGACCAAGGCTGAATTGTACAACTATACCGGGATTGGGTTGAGAGAGTTAGTTGGCTTGAATTAGACCTGGATTGTTGAGTTACTGTGAGATGCCCTCATTTTGAAGTAGCTGAAAACTATTTCTGTCTAGTTGACCATTTGCTCTGGGCCACCACCTTTCTCAGCTGGGATTCTCATTCACTCCCAGTGAGAGTGCATCCACTTTTCCTCTCAGAAGACTCAATTAAACAGAATCTGCTACACACAGACAAAATCACCATATTTGTACTTGTGAATTTTCCTTAGAAAGCATTTTAATTATGCATAACAGTACATTTATGATAGTTATGCATCACAGTTGCTTGACTCATTTTTTTTCATTTTGAAAAAAGAACATCTATAATTGCCTTAATATACTTTGTAGCACTAGTGAGTGGGTGATATATATGGGGTTAGCCTAAAATGAAGATTTGTCACAAGTAGAGCTGAATGAATAGTACACAGTGCATAGCTTTTGCTAACAGAATATTCATCAGCAAAATCCAAATTATTTGATTTTATTAGATGAGTATCTTAATGATTTTCTACGTTGTGGACTGATCACCAAAATTCAGGATTCATGCTGTATTGCTTAGTTATAATTGGCCAGGTATGTCACATGGTATTTCTGTTTTCTGGCTGGGCAAGCTCACTAGCCTTTCTGGTGTGAATACTTACAAACATAAAAATCTGGCTTTTGTGACTACTCATACAGTTGACATCGATATGCCCTCTCTCACAAACATTTTTTCTAATGAAGCATTATTAATTACTCAAAGGTTTGCAGCAGATGACCACAGGAGGAGTGTTAACACAGAGGAAGTAAATTCATTAAGAAATTTAAATTCCACTCAAAATTCACTGGATGCTTTGAGTGGTAGCATCACTAACGAGTTATACCAATTTTCCCATAAAAGGCACTAGCATGCTTAACTTTTTGCTTCAGCCACAACATGATGTGGGTTTGACCTTTTCCAGTCTCCATCTGTTTTTTTCCCTTTGAAGTATATTAAATAGTAAGGAAGCAGTTAAGTCATTCATATGGGTGGTGAAGTTACATCTACAAGTCCAAAATAGAAAATTTATTTGTGTAACTATTTGATACTTTTACCAGAGTTAGTGAAATGCAGCCTTTTTTCTAATACACCTGTCACAATCCATAATCTTGCTCATTCGTAAGGTACAAAAGGGGGTTACATCTAGTGTTGGATTTGGTAACAGATCTCTCTCTCCCTCTCTGCAACAGAGAAGTCTTTCAAATAGCCTCTCTTCAGCCTCTGAAACCTTATCTCTCTGGAAAAGGAATAAATAAAACACATACGAATCCATTTTCATAAATGGGTCACTCTGTCACAGCAGAAGTGTGAAATCTCTGTTGTAATCACTGAGTACCAACACTGGTAGTTCATTTCTGCTGCCATATTAATGGTGGAAAGAAAGTAATTGCAAGTGGCTGCTTTATTTGAAAAACAAACTGATCAGACCTCTGCCATCTTCTACAAGAAAGAATCATCCAAATATTGTCAGAACACAGAATGCAGAAATACTCCCCTTTCCTAGACAAATCAAGCAACACAATGTAACTTGTGAATGTGTGTGTGTCCTCTACTGATGGGGAGGTACAACTAAGTCCTGGAAGGGTGGAATAAGGCAAGGAGAGATATAGGTGATCTGTTATGTTCCCCACCCCTGCCTTGTGATCTCAGCCACTTTGGTGCCAAAAGTCCCCAGCCTAAAGCAGAAAAGTAGTGTAATAAAATGATCAGTGTTTTCAGGGCTTAGACAACGTTTAGCTTTAAAATAGACCTAAAAATGAGAACTTCTCTCACTTAATGGCTTTTTTTTTTAAAATAGATAAATGACAAATGGCTTCAGTTCCAGCCACTGTCCCTGGAATGGTAGTCAGTTAGGGATGCTCAGAGGTAAAACAAAGTGCCATTGACTGACTAGTTTATTTAGGTGCCAGTGAAGAACTTTGGTACAGTTATTTTTTTAAACTCTGCCTGCACTTTTCCTACATGGATGAGGAAAAGCGGTCTCTTTCCTGAAGCATGTACAATCTCAAGGTAAAGTGGGCCAGTTTTAAACCCACCTGCTATCTATCTTCTTCCTTTGGAGACTGAACTAAATCCATTGTGACTGGGCCCTTAGGGTAAGGAACAACAGTGAGGATAACAGATGAATTTATAAATATATAATTTTTAACACACCAAAAGAATTCCACAAAGTATTGCCAGAAATGCTTGAAAGCAAGCAATTTATGCTGTAGTGTGTTAAATTCTACACAATGACATATAATTGGAGGCAAAGGAAGGTCTCTGGTTGTCTGCCATGAGACCCTCTTCATGATAGCAGCAAACATGTGCTGCAGCCTGAAAGTACAAACACTAAATCTTGGATGGAGAGTAAACACCCTCCCCTTCCAACATTTCTGGGGACACTTGGAAAGAGTATTTAGGCTGGTGAACTTTTAATTTTTTTTGACTTTTGAAAAATGTTCAAAAAAATGAAATGTGGCACACAGATCCAAATTCTAAAGAGTCTCTCTCTCTCTCTCTCTCTCTCTCTCACACACACACACACACGCGCACACACAAAACCTCCTCCCTCAACCCCTTACACCTCAGGAGCTGCGTGACCATGTGTTTCCCAACAGACTGAAAGATCCATTCATGGATTCTAAGCACATGTATCATAAGGTCATAAATTAAAGATGAGATAAACCCATTAGGTCATCTAGTCTGTCCCCAGAGTACATGATTTTTTCAGTCTGTTTTTAAAGGTCCTGATCAACAGAGCCTCCTTTGCAGACTGTTTCATCACATAACAGATTTTACTGTCAGGAAGCTTTTCCTAATACTTAGTCTACTCCTCTTTCTTAATTTCATCCAAATCTTCCCAGTCAGATTATCTGGTACCAGGCTAATTTCTTCCTTTTTTGGTATTTATATCCTTCAAGGAATCATAGCCAGATGTCTCTTCTTTAGCAAGCAGTTACTGTGTCTGTTCCTACATGGAGGGAAATCACTGGAAAAAGAAACACCTCTAAGACAGCAATGGATAAAAAGGTTTTGGAGAGCAAATCAAATATGAGCTTGAAATGCAATATGCGGCAAATCCAGGCCAATACAATGCTGGCATGCATGAGGAATTGTTCCCTGGAATAGGAGCAGTTCTCTCCATCCAGATACTATAATAATGTGATGAGTACTTAGGGTTTGTCTTTACTACGGTGCCACTGTGCCTGGTGAACACACGCTATATTGACAGGAGAGCACTCTCCTATCGACGTAATTACTCCATCTCAACAAGAGGTGGTAGCTATGTTGGCAGGAGAGCATCTCTCGCTGACATAGCATGGTTTAGATGCCACTATATGTAAGTCGCTGAGAGGTGGGTTTTTTTTTCCACACCCTGGAGCGCCATAAGTTTCATGGACTTAAGCAGTAGTGTAGACCTGCCTTTAGACTCTCGGACTGGAGTCACAGCCCCTGAAATGTCATTTTCAGTTTCAGAAAAACCTTGCCAAAGTAGGGGAGTTTAGAGAACAACAATAAACATGGGTACGGGTGGGCAAGGAGCAGAAGGGATTTATTTATGAGGAAGAATTAAATATATTTTTATGGTCACTTCTGACTGAATAGGTATTTAGAATATTAACTTTTAGCTCTTCACACACACAGCCTTTTGTTTAGACATGAGGAGAAGAAATAAAAGCGCTCTCTGTACTGCACTGCAGTGCAGACTATGGGGGTATGAACTGCAGAGCACCCTAAACTGTTCTGCTCCATGTGAAGGTTCCTAGCATGAACTAAAAGATAACTAGTCCTGTTTGAAAGAAGACTGTACTAACACGACCTCGGAACCTTTCATTTTGCACAAGCAGCAGCTACACAGGACAGTAGTAGTGTACAGCATGCTAATAATTAAGACCTTAGGGTAAAATATGCCCAGCTTGGCTAAGCAACAGCAAAGTGGGAAGGGCAGGAGAACAGTTAAATAGTGTGTGGTATGAAATATCTAGGAGAAAAAGGAAACTTTTGATATAATGAACAGTGTATAAGAAAAGGTAATGGGAAGAAATTAAGAAAGGATAAACTTCGCCTGAACACATGGAAATCTTTCTGCCAGTGAGGACTATTAAGGGCTAAAATCTCTCTCAAGTGAAGTGGTGGAATCCCCATTGCTCAGCACCATTGAACTTATACTGAACAAAGCTTTAGTACACTAACAAGCAATTCTGCACTATCAGCGAGGTGACTTAATAGGTTACTACAATATCTAGATTTTATAATTCATCAGTAACCTTTTAGTTTCTTTGATCTGTCTAAAAGCAGTTTAAAAATGAGGTAGATGTTAAGAAATCTAATGAAATCATAGTCTTTGTTATCATGTAATCATGATTTTGGGCAACCTTATTAAAACAGGGGTGTACTCACGTGTTATAACATGGTTTGATTTTGGCTTACATCTCTGATGTAGGTAACATGGCTGCTTTAATATGGTTTGGACTGGTCTGCATAAATGAAAAAGAATCTGTTATAACATGGTTGGAGCATTGTAACTGGGTTCCCCAATTACACTGTCATGTAGACAGTTCTTTAATTATCAAAGCCAGACAGCTGGCAAATGGGAACATTGATGTCTGCCCTAAAATACAAACTAAGCAATGCCTTGATATTTGGTTGAAGCACAACCACCATGAGCATATAAAATACTATGACAGTCACAGATAACTAAAATTAATCCAATAAAGCAGTTCTACTCAATACTTCACTGTGAAACGAAAAATTTAGATTTTCATGATTGTTAAGGAGAGATTTAACAGATTTTGTTGATTAAAGTCTTGAAACACTGTTTGATTGTTGGAACTTGCTGGGCAAATGTAGCTCACCTGCAAATGCTCACCCAAAATAATATGACAAAATTTAAGAATTACATATTTTTAGCTTGCAGTATGCCTAAAACAAGACTCTGAGCCATTAAGAGAATTGCAAAAATCGGAACAGGATGTAATCTATCCCACAAGATCAAAAAAAGTTATTTTTAATGTAACCTTAATGGAAATATACCAACATTCATCTGCTATGAATGATTCCATTTAGGCAGATTAAAAAAATCCCCCAAACCACCAACTGATATGTGGTTACAAATGAGCATGCCCCAAAAGTCTAAAGTAAATGATCTATTCCAAAACACACAGGCTCACAACATTCTCAGTCTTCAAACTAATTTCCACTTCTGCTACTAGGCAAAATGTGCACTTGAACACCAACAAGATTCATTTACGCTGGCTTGTATGAAGGGTAATTGTGGGACCTTTCAACTATGCTACAGTAGTCTACACCAGACCACAGTCATTTTATTTGTAAATGAAGGAGCATATCTGGTTTCTAATACCAACTAGCCAGGAATTTGCTTGCTAACATGGGCATAAAAGAGCATTTTATGCATGAATTAGTATGTTGCGTGCCAAGTAATTTTATCCTAAAATATATTATTAAAATACAGTATGGAGAAGCAAAGGTTTTGCTAGATCAAATTATTAATTGACTCAATATTTCAATTCTAGGAGGTTATTTTATTCTTTGTCACACAATTTTTAATATATTAAGGGATACTATGACTCAGAGAAGGAAAAATTCCAAGTTAGAGTTTTCTTTATAAAAGAAAATAGATAAGTAATGGAAATGTGAAAATCTGTTCTCTTATGACTTCATACAACTGAAATAAATACCTTTTATATGTATGAAACTCATTTATCATGGATTCTTCTCTGGTTAGCAGAAGTTGTTTATATCCCAAATCAATAAGTGGATTCTGTTTTCTTATCATAGAAAATCCAAGCAATTTTTAGAAATATTGTCCCTCAAGAATCAAACAGATGCCAGCTTGCCTTGAGAAATTCAGAATCTGCAGGAGATTTGTAAACAAGTTACATCAAGAAGCTACTAAACCAGGAGTGGGCAAACTATGGCCCGCAGACCACATCCGCCCACGGGCGTGTCCTGCCTGAGCTCCCAGCCAGGGAGGCTACTGCCGGCCCTGCCCCCACCTTGGCCCCTCCTCCAGAGCTGCACAGGCAATGCTCTGGAGGGGCGGGGCAGCGTGTCTGGCTCCACAAGACTGCCAGACACGCTACTGTGCAGTATGGTAAGGGGGCTAGAGCCTTGGGGTTGCATAAGGGGTGGGGAGTCCTGGGGAGGAGCAGTCTGGGAGCAGATGGGGTTGGATGGAGCATGGAAGCCCAAGGCGGGGTCTGTCCTTATGAAGATCAAACAAGACAAAGCAACGGTGATCCTAGTGGCTTCATGGTGGCCAAGGCAGTTCTTGTTTATCAGCATTCTTCAATAATCCTTGTACCCACTCATCCCATCCAGTTCTTCCCAGACCCAGGAAAGGGGCAAGTTCCTCCAACCCAACCCAACCCAGCATCTCTCCAGCTAACAGGTTAGATGATGAACCTAAGAGATCTTGCACAGAAGCTATGGAATCCATCATTAGCAATAAGAAAAAAGACTTCACAAGGAACTGACACACAGCAAAATGGAAAAGGTCTCTATCTAGTGCCAGAATCATTGAATGACCCCAATGGGTTCTGAAATCCCTACTATTCTGGACTACCTCCTGATCTCTAAAAATGTCAAGGCTATTGTTTAGCTTCTTGCAAGTACAAGGTGGTGTGCTTGGAGATTGCAGACAGGCTCAGGCTCCCAACAAAAAACACCTAGTAAAGAGCAGGCTGAGCATTTCTGTACATGTCCTAACATTCCAGTGGCTGGGACACTCACCTTGGACAGCGGGAGTCAAGTTGAAATTCTTGCCCAGCCTTATTTTGGAGCCGGGACTTGAACTCCTATCCACAACCCAGTGCCCTAAATCTGGATTCTGCAGATGGAGACCCCCCATTTTTTGTTTGAGATTACAAGTTCAATTGACCAAGTGCATTAACATAATAGACTTCTATAAGACATTTGACTTAGCACTATACAAAGTCAATACATAAGTGGTCTAGCAGATAGATTCAAATCAACAAAAGGGAATCTTCATCTCATAAGGGTGTTTTTAGTAGGGTCTTCAAAGTGACCTATTTTTGGCCTAATGGTATTCAATATCTCTACCTGTGATTTGAAAGAAAATGTAAAAGCATTGCTGATAAAGTTGGGGGAGTGGAAAATAATGTCAAGGCAGTTCTGCAGAATGATCTGGATCACCTGGTAAGCTGGGACTTACTTGAAGAACATGTGATTGTATTGCAATTAAATGTAAGGTCATACTTATAGGAAGGGAGGCTATTTTGGGTGTGAGGAGCTCAGAGAAAAACTTGGAGGACATAGCTGATAAACATTAACAGTGTGATGTGATGGTTAAGAAAGCAAATGCAATCCTTGCATGTATAAATAGACACATATCAAGTGGAAGTAGGAGCGTGTTATCACTGATGCCATCACTGCAATACTGTAGCCAGTTGTGTCCACACTTTAAAAAGGATGTTAAGTTGGAGAGTATTCAGAAGAGATAATGACAGGAGCTTGGTAAGCCTACCTTAGAGGAAGAGACTAAAAGTGAAATCTATCTGGTTTAATTAAAAAAAGGTTCAGAACTGGCTTGGTGTCAGTCTATAAAGTAATTACATAGTGTGAAGTTTTCAATACTGGACACAGAAGATGGACAAATTCAGGCTAGCAATAAGATGGATTTTTTAAAATCAAGGTTGGCTGTCTAAAAGAAATGATTTAGCTCACCCCGAAGTTATGGGCTTGATGCAGGAACCACTTATTGAAATTCTCTGGCCTGTGTCAGGCAGAAGGTGAAACTGGATGGCCATACTGCTCTTTTGGTCTTAAAATCTAGTGACCTGATGGACGGCCTTTCAGTATATTCTTCATTGTAAATTATTAACCAAGAAGTGTGTTAAAATACTCAGACTGTGGGTTATTTGCAAATTGTTCACTCCAACTAGACACCATTAATCTGTTTTTGATCAGCTAAGTAACAGGATACTGGTTCTATTTACCCCTTAATTGAAAGGAGAGCAATGACTGGAACATGTTTGGATGAATACTAATTTGTGCTAAAATTAATGAGAGATTTTAGATTCATTAACATTTTAAAACGCCAAGCAGCTATCCAAATAGTCAAACAGACTTACTCCAGGAATATTTGAGAACACTTTCACTATTCAACTAATTGTAATACTACAGAGCGTGGACAGAATATTCTCCAGAAGAGGGAAAGTACAAGGCTCAAGCCCTCCTCTGTGTGTGGAAGAGGGAAGTGCCTTTTTCTAAAAGGAATTAGGGATGACTACATGATTCACAAATGGAAAATTCATGAGCTGGTCATGCCATCTCTAACTCACCTACAGAAAAGCATATTCAAGAATAATAAAAGCATTTTTTCCTTTTCCTTCAGTATTTTTTAAGATAACTTTTTGTTTTATATTTACTAAAAGGTTTTCACTGATTTATAATCATCTCTTTGAAGGCAACTGTTTTCCTATTAAACTCTTTCCTCATATGTGCATATTTCTTACTTTAAAGTGACTGCTGGTGTGTTTGTATATACTCAAAGAATTTTTTTTTCCTCTTAGAGAAAATGTTTATACATTTTTCATTCAGAATATGGAGTCCTATAAAGTGACTTAACACTTTTGTATTAATTTCAAATGGGCCCACAAAACTCAGTTTCCAGGTATCAGACTATTTGGTTAGCAAGTGGCATCTAATCCAACTCAACTATTGAGTTAGTTGTTACTATTTAAAATGTTGATAAGCTGCCAGTTACCATTCTGTGTCATTTTGATACAGAACTACAGTTCAAATGTATGTTTTATAATCAGCACTAAATTGTCTATATGTGCTTATGTCTAATACTTTGGAAATTCCAAAGTCCACAGTGGTGTAATCACAAAGCTGCTGCGGTAGACAAAGAACTGTTTGTAAGTGAAAGAACATACATATCAGCTACATTCAAATGATTATTTTATTACCATATATTATGTTTTACAAACATTACTTAAGGTCAGTAAGAACACTACAAAAACATACCCTAACCCAAGAAATGTATTCCATGGCATATGCAGGCATAGCAAAATCAGAAATAAGAACTTAAAGCAAAACAAGCCAAGAAACGGGTACAAAAACTGGATAGTAATACTGATTAACAATGGGTTATATCTTACTTATAAGAGAACCGGAGGGCTAATGAAGAAATTAAATTCCTGTGCACTTTTGAAGTACACTGCTACCTTAATTAATGCTGTCCTTGGGAGCCAAAAAATCGTACCGCGGTATAGGTGAAACTGCGTTATATCGAAGCCAGACACACTGACCCGCTGATCCACCGAAGTGCGCAGCCACGCCCCCCCTGAACACTCCTTTACCGCGTTATATCAGAATTCATCTTATATCAGACTGCATTATGTCAAGGTGGTTGTGTAGTTTGGTGTAGATTAATAGTGCAGAAATGCACAGTCATAATCATGGGTTTGTTGTAGGCATAGCTCCAGAAAAAAACTGATATTATGTATATAACAAAAGTAATATTTATAATAAGACAGTACACTAGTACTGCTGCTTCCTTGGCACTTAGTGATAGAAGAACAAGTTTTTGGTTTAGCTAGACTGATCAGATACATTTTTATTTATACTGATGTATAAATGTACATTATCCCTTTGAATCTTTCAGTTTTACAGAATTTATATACTTATTTATATACAAATTCATACTCAAAGTGATACACTAACTAGAAATACAAGATATTCTAGAAATTGGTTAAAACTGATCTTAAATTTAAATGTTAAAATGTGAATCCAGATGCTATTAAATCAAAACTTTGTTTTCAGGTGTGAGATATGACTAACTTTGAAAATTTCAATTTTACTCCCCAAGCCAAATTTTTTAGGGCTTTCCTGAATAATGAAGAGTATTAATACAAGTTATTTCCCTGACATCTGTTTCTGCCTTGCTAAATTTAAAGGAACTGGTGAAGTCATACATCTGAAATTCTACAACTGAATTTGATATTCTGTCTAGATCATATTACACGATAGAAAGAAATTAGTTTTACTCCTGGAGAGTGCGGTTCACAGAAGAAATAAAAGAAATGGGATAAAAATCTAATGCACAGTATTTAGCTTTGTAGTTTATTTCAGTGCAGAGAGCACGAATGGTGGAATTAAACCTCCCGCATCACATTTTCAACAATTTTGCAAAATATTCTTCCTCCTCAAGTTAAAAAACTCCAATTGTCCTTGTATTACACAGTATGAACACCAACTAGGAGAAAGTTGGTTTATTTTTGTTTCCTTTTTAACAAACTGCCTACACTGCAATTTATGTTATACGTAACAAACGTAAACATTTCATCTTTATATATATGATGTAACACTTTAAAATTAACTGGTTTAAAATATTTTACAAAGACATTTTATTACATATAAACTATACAGCACGCACGAGTATGCAATAATTTGAACATATACACGTTTCTCTATTTTCTGTTATGCTACTATTTTGCACCAAACATTGATGTCTATAGTTCTAACAATTCTCTCAAATATAAAAAACCCCAAAGCAATAGTTTTAGCTTTTCTAAACACAATCCTTTTTATTATAAGGATAATCTCTCTTTGAATTTGAACTATTTTTTTTCCCAATTTTATATTTTTGCACATAGACCTTTTCAAGTGGGTTCACAAACAAAAAAATCACTTTTCCTTTAGAGTGCAATTTATCAGGGATAACATTTAATAATAGCAGATCCTGCCTTCTCCCCACCCGCCACAATGTTAAAAACTGCAGCCAATCGAACTTTGACTATCAGTGAACATATTTTACAAATGTAAACCTCAACACTATTTGAGACAACTCTTCCCCCATAATTTAAAAGTTAACCCTTTTCAATATTCATTTTAGTGAAAGTATTTGCATAGAGCAGCCTTGTACTTTTATTTCTGAAGAACATTACAAGTGTTTTAACACAAGATAAGGCACATGTTTTTCAGCCTTGAAAATCTGAAACTAATCTTGAAGAATCCTCCTCCTGCAAAATCTCTGTTGTTTTTACCCTGTTTTACCTGAAGAAAGCAGATGCGTAATACAGAACAAAACCTTTTACTTGAACTAAATGTAAAACATTTACATCTCCAGATAAGTGTTACAACTCTGCAGACTCTGAATTGAGTCTAATTCAAAACAGCCATTGCTAAAAACTTTATGAAAAAAGAAAGCCAATAGTACTTTATATATTAATTAAAAGTTCACATAATGTCGATGACTAATTTATGTTGAATGTTTTCCAAAACAAGCTTCCTTTCAGAAATAAGGTAGCTAAGTTGTGAGGCACTTAAGATTGATAGTAAAGGAGGAATGCAATAAATTTGTTTATATAAAACCTAAAATTGCATATCAAATCCTTGATTTAATCCATCTATTAAAGTGCTAGAACTGGAAATTAAAACAAAAGTTGCTAAAACAAGTAATTAATTGAGGAAAGAGCTTAGTATGCAGTAAAAATAAGTGCTTTTGATGCTCTTAAATTTAGATCATTCTTTTTAAATTTTAAAAAGTTAAAATCTGGCAACAATCCAGGCATGAAAACATCTTCCTTTGTGCCATTACCAGTAAGATTGTCAAAGTGCCCATTTATTTTCTAAATAATAAAACCATTTGCCTTATCTTATGTTCTACAACGTGATGCATATAGTACATAATCCATATTGCAGCAACAACAGATTTTCAATTTGACTCACAACAGCGCATACACACTTTTAGTCAAACTATAGGTCCTATTCCCACCCCAAAAAGTCAGGTTTTGGATTCATGTCCTATTGGTATATAGTGCAACCAACCTCAACTTCTCAAAAATGTATTCAGGGCTTTAAAGCCCAGTGTTCACAGCCTTATCCAGCTCTTCTTCACAGGTCAAAGTGACATCCATCAAAAACCATGGATGGGATATTGGCTATGAATTACATAAATCCACTGGATGCCAAATCTGAGAAAGGTCTGGATTCTGTCGGATGATGAAGAGGCTGAAGGTGTGTGGCCGTCTGTGCGTTACTGATGACATCTAACTGAGAGGGATATGCTTCATGTACGTTTATTCCATCAAAACCATTTTGGAACTGGAAAAAAAAAAAGACAAGGGTTACTGACTGCTTTCTTTAAAAACATTTGGTGAAATGCACAGGTAAGATTAGAGCAGCGGTTCTCAAACTTCCAAGAACCTTGACCCTTTTTTTAGAAGCAGCTTCTCGGTGCGACCCATGCATGTCCACCGAAAAGATTACTTCCGCATTCCGCAGCTTTTTGGTGAACATGCTGAGCGCTCCCGACAGGGCTCGGTATGTCTACCGAAAAGCTGCCGAATGCGAAAATAATCAATTCAGCGGCTTCTTGGTGGCCACAGGGACTTGCGACCCCTCAGAAGGCACCCGGCCACCCCAAGGGGTCATGACTCCCACTTTGAGAACCGCTGGATTAGAGATTCCTAATCCTAAAATAGACAGGGACTCTTTCTGCATTCTCTGGCTAAGATTCTGGTGGTGTTCACTCCCTTCCCCGCCAACCCTACTCCAATTGTGAAAGAAATGCTTCTTCTATAGGGAGCAGAAAGTAGTCATGATCAGCTAACCTAGCCCCAGAGGTCCACAGTGACTCAGGTGCCTAAACCCAAAATATAGGTACTACTGCAATCCACAAAACCCATGCTAAGTGACTATCTAACCATGTAGATGACTATATTTATGCTGTAAAAGTCCCCTAGGTGCCTAAGTTTCTGTAGGTGCCGGGATGCCTGTCTCAGACCTAAAACAGGGCTAGATCTTAGCTCTTTGAGATAGGACTAGACCAAATTATCACATTAATGAAACATTAATGTGCATCAGCACGGTACCCACAACACCTAGAGCACAGTAGGCTAGTACAGGGTAGATTCATACCCTACCTTACCGCAAACTAAATACCCTTGTAGACAAGCATTATGGCTGGGGCCAATAGAGAGATACAACATACTGGGATGTGACAGAGTCCTGTGGCACCTTTAAGACTAACTAAAGTATTGAAGCGTAAGCTTTCGTGGGCTAATGCCTACTTCTTAGCCCACAAAAGCTTATGCTTCTATACTTTAGTTAGTCTTAAAGGTGCCACAGGACTCTTTGTCACTTCTGCAATTCCAGACTAACACGGCTACCCCTCTGATTCCTAACATAGTGGGATGTGTGAAAAGGGACATACAAAGACAATAAAACAGTCAGGTTTAACATAATAAGCAGAAGTCACAGCACAGAAGGCAAACTCATGGTCCACTCAACAAGCCTTAAGTCTATAAGCTACAGGCAGTCTTTATTACTACTAATACAACATCAAGCACAGATGGATCTTGACCCTTGATTGAGGCCTCTAGGCACAACTGCAATACAAATAGTAAATCAAACCATCACCACACTGAGTATGTCTGATATCTTAAGGGAATGGTCTAGCTATTTCTTTATTGTTGAATTCACTAAAATATTTCAATCATACCTTTTGATAAAAGTTTTTATGTGATACCCAATAAAGGATTAAAAGCTTAACACTGTATATAGAATAATTCTATACAGTAGGTATCAGACACTGTATACTGTGTCTGATAGCTAGTGTGTGTCACCTTATGAATTGGGCATGTGAATTCATGAGAGCTATCTACAGAAAAGAAAAGAAACCTCCCCCATAATACATTTTTCATATTTCCATACATATCAAAGATGACCTTACCCAGGGGAAGGAACTGCTTTTGCTTAGGACAGAGTTTGTGGACTTACGTTTTTCCCCCACCCCTCTTCTTCCCCAAAAATTAAGATTACAAAGATCACAGGCAATATTTTAGTATTAGGAAAACTTTTCTGGCATCTAAAATTAAAAAGTTGGCAATTTCAGGAATTTTGAAACTGGTTCTGAAGAATTTTCAAATGTCTGAAGTAGTAAAATAACCATAGTGGTGGTAGAATATAAAGCACTCTTAATGGCACAAGACTCAAGTATTACATTTGATATAGAATAGATATTTAAGAGGTTAAAAGTTTATTTTTTCCTATTTCCTGAAGACAGTTTGGGGGATTTTTTAGCAAAATATAAATAGGAGTTGCTACATATAAATATATTTTGGTTCTGCACTGCAAATCTGCTGTCATTTTTTAAAATAAACAATTTTCAGTATGCCTTGAAACTTGTTCAGTTCTAACCTTTTGCTAACACAATGCATAATAAATCACACAGGTAAATCCTGATTTGTGTGTTCAGTTGCAAAAAGAACACACTGAACTAGTGAGAGAAATGAAAAGTTAAGTAAACAAAGATCATGGACATAGTCCTACTTTTGTTGAAGTTAACGGGAATTTTGTCATGGACTCCAATGACGAAGAGCAGACACCTGGGTATTGAAAGTTTCTCAACATCAGATTTTTAGTGTGATTTTTTCCCCCCCCTTTGGAAAGCATAACCCACCTCAACACTACTAATTTACTTGTCAAAAATGTCAATTTCAAAATCCACCTAAGGTCATATCTTTGAGTGTGTGATGGTGGTGGTCAGCTTTTATGGTTCTTCCAAGAGTACTTATTCAGTTAATTTATAAATTGGAATTTACCCCTACCTAATGCAGTTAGTTTTTTTGAATGAATGATCATCATCACCACATCTAACAAAATCAAGTGAGTGCTGAATGGTTTTTTTTTTTAATCAATGTTGACATGCTGCATGTCAACAATTCTCTTCAAAAGCATTCCTCCCCAACCCCCCGGGATTATTTTAATCAACTGACGTAATGCTTCCTATCATTTTACAAAAATCATTATTTGCACAAATATTCCATATATTACTGGAAAATAAAGCAAAATATTTTAAAAATTACATGAACTCTTTACAAAGTAGCCTTGATTTAACAGGGCATGAGGGGCATCCAAATTATTTAAAGCCTGACTTGAAATACCACATACTTGATACTACAAACCACTGACCCCTGAGCCGGGGTTCACGAGGCCTGACCCTTCCCTGGTTCCTTAGGTGAGCTGCTTGGTGGCAGTCAAGGCCTGGGCACTGCCTGGGACATACGGACCTGGGGCCTGTGATCCCTCACACTTCTACTGATACTTTTTATACTACACCATTGTGTATATCCACTATTTAAAACAGTGGCCATAAGCTAGTTGGTGGGGAATTAATGAAGCAAAAAATACACCAACAGCAAAACACACAGATACATGAAAAGCATTTCACACTTATTACATATGATGCAAAATCTGATTTCCCCCTTGCAAGATACTGAGGTCTATGGGAACTGTGGGAGCTGGTGCTTCTCAAAGCGAGCTCCACAGTATTTGTCAGGATTTTGTATTGTTGAGTAAATATATAACCAGGGCTGGCCACAACATTTTGGCACCTGAGGCGGGGAGCTTACATGATGCCCCCATATTCCCTCGCTGAGGGAGTAAAATGTGTTTTAAAATGTGTTTCAATAAAAATGTGTTTTAGTCTTAATTTAAAAGCAGTGAGAAAAGGTAAATTCATTTTAAGCAATAGGGTTTCAATTTAGTATTTAACAGTATTATATATCAAAAATGTGTTTTTAATTTCTAAGGAGAGACATGCTCAGATGCTTGGTGTTCGAAAGGGGTCACCAATACAAAAAGTTTGAGAACCACTGCTACAAACTATGTAAGTATTCACAGCTCTTTTCACTCTGAGTTTCTAATGACTCCAGGCAGTAGCTGTGGAGTTAGCCATTTTTCTATCTGAGGGAGACAAATCCTTCTGAGATAGATGCATCAATTCTCTTTAGAAATATTCACTGAATCGTAAGTCAGAGATGGAAAATACTAAGTCACGAGCTATCCCCCACCAAGACAGCATTATTTCAATGTTCTTCATTAAATCCATTTTGTGGTGAGATCATCTAGTAATATGTGCATTGTCTGGCACACTTTGCTGAGCATATAGTAGTAATTAGTAGGGGGGAATAGTCCTTGTTTATTAAAAGGACACTTGTCTTACAACCATTGGAAGAACTTTCCAAAGGTTGTGGTAGATTCTTAATCACTGGAAACTTTAAAATCAAGTTTGAAGATTTTTCTAGAAGACACACACTAATTCAGCCAGGAATTAATTCAGAGAAGTCCTATGGCCTATGTTATGCAGGAGGTCAGACTAGATATGCTCAGGGTATGTCTACACCATGATAAAAAACCCATTTCACTGAGTCTCAGACCCCAGGTTAGCCGACTCATGCTCAGGAGGCTCAGGGGTTACAAAATTGCAATGTCAACATTTGGGTTCAGGCTGGGACCCAACTCTGAGACACTTCCCACTGCAGTTTTATAGCCCTGCAAGCTTGAGTCAGATGGCCTGGGACAAACACAGTTGTGCCGTGCATCTGCACGTCTTTTACAGCAATGTAGACATACCCACAGCAGTCCCTTCTGGGCCTTAACTATAAATCTTGTCATACAGAAACTAAGTAGGGATGGAAGGATCATAAAAAGGGTAACTGACAACATGTTGTCCGCCCACTTTTTTCCACCTGTTTTATTACTCTAACCATTTATTACTCTCCCTATCTACAGTAAACATGTCTCAAATTCATTTATATTATTTACAGTCATGGCTTTGGTTTGGAACTTATTTCATGTGATTACTACTACAGATATACACCCATTTCTCTCTCTCTCACATTTGTTTAGAATCGTTCACTCTTCTGACAGCAACAGTAAAATATATAATGATATAAATATATTTTAATATAAGATTGTCCTGGTTGCTTGCCTCCCTTTGATGCATTAACATCACTACAAAAAGCTGAAAAATCAGAACAGTATTCTAGCAGTTTAACCATTTTCATGGACTAATAACTAGATTTAATTTTAACTATTTATAATATCTTATTAAGTATGACAGTACATTTTGTTAGTACTGTGATAATCCTCGACTACTCTGGCATATCTTTGCTAAGGAGAAGGAAGAGAAAAATTCTCTAAATGAAGTAACAAAAATGGGGAATGATTAGAGTGGCTATGAGTATTCTAGTGAGAAATTAACTCAAAGTTAAAAAAGAAAATTTAAACTGATTATTAAAAATAGGCATCAACAAAACAATGCTCAAGACTATCTGTGTACATGACAATCCTGTACTATTAGACGGGGATGAACTTGGACGACGCAAGAGATGTTTGTCAACACTATTATCTAGGTCTATGAAGGATTAATGGCACTGACTAAAGTGAGACATAGTGCAATCAAGTGTTGTGTAAGCTTCCTTACTGAACTCTGCCAAAGTTTCTTCATGCTATTCCAGTCTTGGGTCTCTCAAGCAGAAGCTATTAATCTTTCAGAACTGTGCTAAATTTGTATTACTAGCACAACAGGGCCCCAATCCTGATTAGAGTGCCTGGGCATGATTACAAAAGAAAATAAATAATATAATTTAAATGCACTGCAATGTTGCTATTACAGTCAAATAATTGTACTGAAACTGGAAGTTTTTCTTCCAAAGCTGCTAATGTATTCAATTCTACCCAGGAAGAACTTTGCTAAAAATGTCATCTGAAGAATGGCTATGCTATTTTAGTGTGTTACATTATTTTGTTTTGCACTCTCCTTGGCAAAATTTGGATACTATTGTCAATGCTCAGATAATTCTTCCTTTCTGCTGCATATAAACAAAACAAAAAGGTAGAGAAAACCTGATTTTTTAAATCAGTAACTTGAGGAACAGGAAATAATTGTTTTGATCTTTTTCTGCTGCTGTATTATTCCCCTTTGACTGAGGGTGCAATATAGCTAGAGACTCAGCATATTCAAAACAATTAGCACTGATTTAAACTAGGAGTTATGTATTTATTCCTGGTTTTGCTTGCATGTGCCCTAAAGATCAAACTTTTCAGTAGAATTAAGGTTTGCTTCTGAATAACCTTTTCGCCCTTTTAACTGTTTTCTCTTTTGGAAGTTTTGTAAAACTAAAAATTGTACACTCCTAAAGAAAATAAAATTGTGTTTTTATAGAAAGGTGTATCTTAAAATAATTTATGTCCATGCTCTGCTTTGAACTTCCTGCACCAGGGTAATTAGTCCCACCAATCAAGGCCAAACCAATATTTAATTTTTATTTTTGTGTGCACGTCCTATTTATGTAGCTTGTGTTAATTTTTCTCATATTCTTAACATTGCTCTAAATGTTGCAAAAGAAATATTTTAAATTTTTACAAAAGTACATGTATAACATATTTATAAGTCTTCGTTCTTAAAAATGTCATGGTATTTCATGAGTAAAATACGTATAGGCCAGTTCTTCATCTTAACTGTGCACCATATCTTGCCACCCAGTTTGAAACCACTATCAGAATACCTGCACATATGTAGGACAGGCAGTCATATGATTCCATGCAAGTTATGTAAAATTAGAATTTGTACGTTAATGTGATCTTTAAAATACATTAAATTAAGCAGTGAGATTTTGTGGATTTAACAGATTTGTATTTTAAGAATCCAAACAATGAAAGTTTACCTTTCTTACTGTAAAGGCAATAGATCTACGCATAGTTAAAATGAATTGACAATGAAATGTGCCAGACAATTGTACTATCAGCAATCTATTTACCTACAAAATAGATACAAGCATACTCCAAACTTCTGCCACTCTGATCAGCCTTGGCCTGGAAGAACTAATTCTAGGTTTGAGAGAGAGGACATTTGTAAGTATAAGTTTGACAGATACCAATTGTAGAGGTTCCTGTGATATGGACACATCCCCTGGGACCTGGACTGAGAATAGCTCATTTCAGAAGTTACAGTACCTCTCATTCATAACAGTAGCATCAGTTTCAAATCCAATGATTTACTTGATAACAGGTTCTGTGTCCCATAAACGATCTAGTTTCCTGTTAAAAACTATTCTAACATGCAAGAAAATGTAACAATGACCTTTATCATACCTTATTTAACAATAGTTGTTGACCCTGCATCATAGAATTATATTGCATTTGATCCATAGAGTTGGGTTGAGTTTCTGGAACATACTGGTACATAGACACATCACCTGCATAGTATGTTTGAGGAGTTACCATAACTGGCCGAGAGTTTATTCCACACTCTTGATTCTCGGGAACTTGTTGTGAACAACTGGGGAAATCCTCCAAGCTTGAAGACCCAGGATAGGTTGATCTGTCAAAGTGTCCTATGGGGAAATCCATTTGGGTAAAATTAGAGAGCTGTGGCACCAGGGTTGTGGGCTGTTTATAAGGCATGAACTCCTGCCTACATGCATGAGGTGCAGGGTTGACTTCTGATTTGTAAGCAAACTCTTGAGTAGTGCCTTGCATGTCAGAAAAAACATATTGCATTGGCTGTTGCTGTGAGCAGCTAAAAGGCACATT
Source organism: Dermatemys mawii (assembly GCA_007922305.1). Taxonomy (NCBI): domain Eukaryota; kingdom Metazoa; phylum Chordata; order Testudines; family Dermatemydidae; genus Dermatemys; species Dermatemys mawii. The sequence continues at coordinate 39,565,984 of ML677349.1, read as the reverse complement.
ACTACCAGAGTTCCAATTTGAGAACATCCCATTGACTTGCATATGCTTCATCTTCTGACATAACTGCTGCTGATGCTCAACCACTTGTTTTTGGTGCTGATTAAGCTGCTGCTTATCCAAATGTTGCTGTACCGAACAGATAGAGTTCTGAACCATTGTCTGTTGCTGATGGCAACCTGAATACAGGAAGTCAGGCTTATTATTTAGGGAATCCTGAACATAGGTCAGGATTTCATCAGTTATGTCGATGTCTCCAATATCATCCACACAAGAAAATTCAGCTTTAAAAAACTCCTCATCCTGCTGAATACATTTTATATCTTCAAAGTCAATACCCAGACTTCTCATGATGTTGTACAAGTCACTGTTTTTATTATCTTGAAAGAGCCCTGTGCTGTCTTCAGTAAGCATTAAGTTACTTTCCTGGGGACAGTTGGTTTGCTCCTGTTTCAGGATGCTGTTATTTCCAGTTGCTAAGAGATTATCCTGCCAGTCACTGGTAAGAATATTGCCCAATTCACCACTGGTGTCCATAAAGAAGTTTCTCTCAAAAGAAAGTTTATCTGAAGCGGGAGGACAGATATACACAGACTCATCTTGCTTTAACATGGCACCCCAAAGTGAGTTTGGATCAACATATTCTTTATGTAGTGTAGCTTTGGCAGCAGGTCCTTTCTCAATGGTGCTTTTAACCTTTGCCTGTGACGGCTCCATCAGGCCAGGCAAAGGGAAGGATACCTCATACAACACAGCCTCACCCGTTGCAAACATAAAAGGTACCGTCATGTTTCGCTTCCGTAAATGCTCTGCCCCTTCTTCGTCTCTGTAATTGACCAAAAAAATACAGTACTTTATTACAGTGGTATAGTAATTACAATAAAATAGTATAATTCTATTTGTTTCCTAGAATTGAAGCATTAACAAAGTGAAATATTCCATTTGTAAGCATTTAAAAAGTGCCAGTCACTGAGGAATCTGGCTATTAGAACTTAACTCTAGTGAGTAAAATGAGCAACAGATCTTGATATAAGGAGCATGGACTTTTCAGCACTGAATTCTCTTAGTATTTTTCATTTCTCAGTGTCAAATGAGTGTTGGGTTTGTATGGATGATGCTAAATAATAAGTGGAATGGAATTCAGTACGTACTATTCTGAAGTTAATTTCTACGAGTAATATAGGATGTATCTACACCTGCAGTTGGATTTCTTCCAGCAAAAAAGTAGGGAAAAAAAGAAGTAAGGTGGATGGAACGAGCTTCTGTCTGTGTTTCATTAAATTTACTTCCTGAGGAACACAGTGGCATCTGCCATAATCAGTGTTACATACAATTTGAGAAATCAACGGAGGGATTTACAGATGGAATTATTGCGATACTGGCGATTTTTAACTCTTAAAAAAAAAAGTAAAAGCAAGCTCTTTGCAGCAGGTAGAGAACATTCCAAACAAAAACATAACCCCCAAATCCCTGCATCTTAATAAGATCTATGTCAGATGTCAGGTTGGGAGTTTTCAAGCTAAGCTGCCATACTGTAACAATTACTTACGTAAGAGGTCTCTGGGTTGCAATGATATAATCAGGTCTTCCGTTTTTGTAGATCAGGCGTGCATTTGCTTGAACCCAGGCCCATCGCTTTTCTTTGGTAAGAAGTCTAAACACAGTCATGCCACTCTCTCCAGTTTTTATCACTAGAATTAAAAAGGTCAAATATACGGCTTAATATTTTTTCCAATTAAATAAGCAAGAAAACTAGGCATGTTATAAAAATAATTCCACTTCAAAAGCAATTTAAGTCTCCAATTAACTACTAATATAAAGGTAAGTACTAAATAGTATATTTCCATATTACACAATTACGTTCAATAAACCTATTGACATGCAATAACTAACTCCATTTGGACCCAGAAAGTAAAATAAAAACAAAATGAATATACGATCTTCCTGCCAAGAAGCTTTACCTAGGTTATGGGTAAATACAAGAACAAAAATCACAATGAATTCTAAGATATTCATATGGACACTGACAAACCAGCAGTTTAAAATGAACTAGCCAGTCCACCTGCCTGTAACCTTTAAAGGCATGTCAAGAGACACTGCAATGTAATCACATCAGTTCAGTTGAGTGCTAGTATCAAAGCGATGTTAAGTGGGCTAGCAGACACCAGCCCATTCAATTATGTTGATAAGAGATCAAGGAAAAATGTTGATAGAATTGTTTTTCTGTCTGTCTGTATCCAGTACGCAGTTAACTTTAAGATCAAAGATACGTAGATACTGCATGAAACTAATGACATTACCTGCACTGTCTTCAATTATCTTTGTTAAAATGAATGTTCGGCAATTACCTTACATAAATCAATGTTACTGGATTATTTGTGTATGGATGGGAAGTAAAAAGTTATCGTTAAAGCAAGGGTCCTTCATTTAACAATGGAGATTCACAAGCTGTCTGCATTACCTATTTTTCCTCAGTGGGTAAGTCAGCTACAAGCAGCAGCACTGGAAACTATCCTGCCTTCTCTGATCTGCTGAACTCTAATCAGGGGGAGTTTTGAGGCATTGGATTGAGATCCCCAAAAAGCTAAGAGACTTATGGACATTAGCAGACATTACAACTCTGCTATTAACTGGGTTCATATATTCTGATTCAACTGTAACGTATTTTATCTGTTTTTAACCTTTTTAATAATATTTCTTTTATTAATAAATCTGTAGTTGATTTACTAAGGATTGGCTACCAGCGTTATTTTTTGGTTAAATCCTGAAGTATTCAGTAACCTGGGGTAAGTGACCAAAGCCTACTATATGTTAGTTTTGGTTGTAATAACCTTTACACCATAAAGTCCAGTCTGTCTGGGTTGTAAGTAGGGGCTGGAATGCCAAGAGGACGCTCTATTAAGAGTCACTCCAGGCACTGTGACAATTCAGTAAAACAAACAAAAAAACAACACCCCCCAACTCAGTATTTAATGGCATCATGGTCCTTATTTTCACCAATAGCAGGGACCTCTATATACAACTGCACATAAATAACAAAATCCTAAACTGTGTTCTAGCAGAAAGGCAACTGCAATTACAAAAACACAAAATAAAATGAAACACAAGACCACCACACACAGACCATTTCCTTTCAGTCTAGGTGGGTCATGTTTTATATCGCTAATCTGATGAAAATAGTATAGCACTATTTCAAATACATAGTTTTCAGATGCTATCTCAAAAAGTCTATCTGCCACTGCTTCATCTTGCTATCCAACTGTCACTTTTATAGTACATACAGTGGTGAAATAAGTGCATTCTTAGACACAAATTGAACTGCAAAATAAAAAAGAAAGTTTGTAAGAGGCCCAAATAGAAGAAATCTATCTTATAAGAAGGCGTTTAATATACTTAGCACCAGAGTGGGGAAAGCCAGTAAGGAAAAATTATTCCACCTTGTAGCAGGGTGGCTACCCTGCTCCTAAAATAAAAGGTGTAAAACAGCCCTAGAGATGGCTGTTGCTGGGAGAAAGCAGCAAACTTGGGCTGTGGCTGGGGGAAGCAGCAAATTTGGGCTGTTTGGAATTGGGGCCCAGCTGGAGCTGAAAACAGTCTCTCTTCAGGCACTGAAAACAGTCTCTCTTCAGACTGAGAGGGAGCAGGGCCTGGCTGTCTGCAGGACAGGGTACACAGTGCTGGGAGAATAGGCAAGGGAGCTGGGGAGCTCCCCTAGCAACTCCCCAAGCTGCAGGCCTGATAGGAGGGTCTGAAAAGGTACTGGGCTGCAGGGAAAGGCAGCAGGTCCAAACCCCCTTGCCTATGATGACTGGCAGTAGCCCTAGACTGAGGTAAGGTGTGGATTAGAGGATTGGGGGTTCCCCAGGCAGGGGAGACCCAGAGGCAGAGTGTGAGGTTATTGCCAGGGAACTGCACCCCAGGAAGAAGGGCACCGGGGTCCAGGTGGGACACAGGGCCAGCGAGACAACGACTGGCAGAGGGCGCTCCAGTGCTGGTAAAAATAGCTAATTCCCAGACAGCCAGCAGGAGGCGCCACAGGGGTGAGTCATCGCACTGCTACATACCTCTTCCTTGAACCTTCTCCCATTTTAAAAAACAAAGCTTTTGAGGTTCCGAAATGTTTGAGATAATTTTCCCCTCAGCACCACCATTTCCAATCCTAGTATCAGCCAGATACTAGTATCAGCCAGAAATTGGAAGTAGTGAAGCTACCTTTGTAATATTTATATTCATTGCATGATTGGATTTGGGTTGGTATGATTGAGTGTGCCACCAAATTGTTCTTTACGGCTCCCAGTCCTAAAAGCTGATCTACATGGGCAGATCTGACAGATTAATAATGGGGCTCTGGACAGACACAGGGGCCAACTTACACATGTGATTGCCCAAGTCATGGAGGACTGTGTACTGACTGGTCACCCCTTTGGGATACAGAGTTGGGGATAGCTAACCAGTTTGCTTTACAAATGATCAATGAAGACCAGGGTCTAGGTGATTTACTACAGATGTCTAAGGGAATATCAGGAAATTATTAAAAATTCCCTCCAAAGAAGAGTAAAAGACAGTGCCTATAGATCACAGAAAGTTCTCAATTTAGCCTCTTACAAGAAAACTAATCTTAAAATCCATCTCCCTAATAGGAGTTGCTGAAATAGCAGCAGTTGGGCTGTGGGGAACAGGAACTGCAAACAGCAGGACATGACAGGAACCGGGATATTTAACCAAAATGAGCCCAGATAGGAATATTAAATATTTCTTCTTCCAGTATAAACTCTTATTTGTAGCAGAAGGATGTGTATAAAGAAAAGTGTTTATTTTATAAATGACCAGAGTAATTTTGGTTGTGTTTCATAACATTCTTTAGTATAAGTGTAATCTTTGCTTTATTTTTGCAGCCTGCCTCACAGATGGCAAATTACACTTACTTCGCATATGATACTCAGCACAATAAAGCATATCAGCTGCATGAATAAACTGGTATCCTGTTCCTCTCATACACAACTCTGCTTCAGTGTATCCCAGCACAATTCTTCCTCTGTAAGACAAAAAGGAAAACAAAACTGTAGCACTGCTGGTGTATCAATGTACAGTATGAACGCTGGAATTAATCAATCTGGGCTAAATGTTTCTGCTACAGCAGAGTATGTCATTAGTATTTACAATAAAAATTTTATGCAAATTTTATGTGATTCTTCTTACAAAATTTAGTAAATACATCATGAGCCATAAGGCCTTTGTTATTTACTTAAGCTGACTTCAGAATCCAGAAATGCTTCTATAGAATGGATTTGGATTTTAAGGCTACAATTTCCAAAAATAGATGTTTAAAGATAGACTCCTAATTCTATATTTTCTTACATATCAACAAATAAGTGGGCTAATTTTCAGAATTACTGTGCATGGAGTAGTTCCCATTTACCACAATGGGACCCCGTAGTCTGCTCTGCACTTCTTTTAGTGTGCATGCAAATCAGGCCATGTTTTACTGGTAGGTGCCTAAATGTGGCATTAATTTTCTCCCCTAACATTTCCATGGTATTTAGATAAGTATTCTGGGCAATTTTCTACATTTATTCTAATCAAATGTGCATCCAAGAATATGCCACTTATGTTACTGAAGAGTCTGGGGATGCTCACAGTGCAATTAGGTGGTCCAGGAAGACATGCTTCCCATTGAGTGAGGAAAAGGAAGCTGGCACTGTGTGCTCTAGTTTTGTGGCACAGAAGCCCATGATGTCTCTTAAAACCCCTTCTCTTAAAAAAAAGTAAGCACCTCCTTCCTCCAGTTAATAAACCCTTTTTTCATCTCCTGCATTTCATGCCAGCTGCCACTCACCTGAGCTGCTCAGCGTGCGAATGTACATGAACGCCACTGTACTAAAGGGAACACAGAAGAGTTGTGCTGGCAGTAGCACTATGCTCCATAAAAGTCAACAGGATTTTATAAAAGCCCTTCGTGGCCACAGCAGGATCAAGAGAATACCATGAGGAATGGGGAGGAAGAATGGAAGAAGCAAGAATTTTGAAGGACATGGGGGTACCTCCCAGAGAGTTAGACAGTGGAAAGCTCAATGGAAGGAAAGGCTGAGGAGGAAAACATCTGGAGCACAAATGGATGATGCAAATAAATGGGGAATCCAAAGAAAGGACGATGCAGTAAAAAGAAAAGGGAAAGAGACATGGATACCAAAAGGAAGAGAGAATAAAAAGGAAAGGAAACAATAGACAAAGTAAAGAATAAATGGTTTGTGAATAAAAAAAGACAAAAATACGAGATGGAAGTAAGACAATATAATAAATACAAAAAACAAAAATGGAAAGAGGAAGAAATGAAGATAGCAACCTCATGGCTAGTAAAATTTTACTTCTCTTATTTATTCACATATGTACTTTTATTTATTGGGACTAGTAGTAGTTGGGGGAACATGGGAAAAACATACTCAGATACTGGAGGAGGATAATTTGGCTATACATTTTGCAGCACAGGTCCAGGGGAGTCTGAGCAGGGTTACCCAATCATAAATGGAAGGGAATATTTGAGCTTTGAGAACACTTGAAAATCTGATCTCAGAAGGAAGGGAGGGGGGAAAAACCTCAGGAGAGGCCAGAGGATTTAATCTTGTAAGAGGAATCACCTTAGTGGGCTTTCTGCCATGCCTGGGGCATGGGTGTGCTACGCTGATCTAGAAATGTAGTAGGGTTTTTTTAAAAAAAGAAAACAAAAAGAAAAAAAGAAGAAAAAAAGAAGAAAAAAAGAAAACAAAAAAAGAAAAAAAACGGTTTGGAAACTGGTCCAAAGCACTGTGAAAAACAGTTATTTCCTGTGGTTCATTTCTGTATAATTTTGTTTCATTTATAGTGAATTTTCAAAAAAAAAAATCACATTTTCACAGTACTTGACATCTATTTGAACTGAAAAGGTAGCTTGGTGTAGTGGAGGAGGAGGAAGTGGTGAGAAAGATGCTTGGATTTGGGTGAACTTCATCCTCATCAGTGGAGAGTATTCTAAATCATCCCTCCCAGGGGTTACTTTTATCTCTAATTCATATATATACTTCTGAAGAGCAATTTTTTGTTTTGATAATGCTCAGGAGACAGGCATTATCAAAAAGTTTCTGAAGAGGATACCAATACCCGTAGCCCAGTACACCGTACCCTTTCTATCTACAAGTGCTTCATATTTTGCAGCACTGGAGGAGAAAAACCTAATGATAAAATACTACTCACCACCCCAATATAAAATCACCTCCAATGCTCACCTGAAAGTACTCATTTAAGCACTTTAAAGATGCAGAGATCTATTTCAGCTGCAAGCGTACAGGGAAATGTAACATGCAACATAGATGACCGTGTACCTACTTTGCATCACAGCCTGTAGGTGTGAAGTCCAGTTTGTGTTTAGTTCTGAAAATGAAGTTTTTGGTTCGTATCTCAAGGATGGACGGAGGCTGCAGTGGGGTAGCTACTGCAAATAGAGCCAGCTGAGGAGAGACAGGAGAGCCATCCTTCCCTTTCTTGTTCTGTCCATGAAGAAACTTTAATCGCCCTTGAAAATTCATAGCCTTCAGATGAGGAAAATATATAGTGATCACAGATTGGAGAGAGATTTGAGACAAAGTCTTTTGTTTTTTTTTAAAACACTTCTCTGAAAAGTGGCACTTATTTTAATTTCCATCAAATTCATGCTTTGGCCCTTAATTAATATTAAAAATCTTTTAGAAATAGAGTTATGCAGCTATACTTTAGATTCCTGTGATTTAGAAATCTATTACCCCATAAACCCACCTCAAAAAGCAAATACAGAAAACTTGGTGTAAAACAGAACATCACTAGTAAACAAGAGCTGCACTGTTTTGAACCTTGTGTAAGCGGAGATGGATTCAGAGAATCTTATCTTATTCCTAGGCACCATTACCACTACTCTCTAGTTTTATATACGTTAGGCAATAGTAGAAGCCTTTATATAATTGTATACTTACCAAGAACCCAGATGAGTTATCCAGGAGGCACCGTAATCTGCAGATGAAATTTCTTTCCATAAAGGAAGAATTCTCCGGAGGAAGCTGTTCTGGCTTATAATAAGCTGCTGGCTGTGAAAAGCCATTATCTTCTGCAGGAAAAGATTATTTATAAGGGTTATTTTTAGAGAAACACCTAGTCAAGGCTATCTAAAACAAATGATTTTCCGTCTCAAACAAAATCTCAGGTCATGACCTGAACATGAACAATGTAGATTGGAAACATCCTCAAGACTACATTGACTGCACCACTAGAAATGGTTTAAAATATCAGTTCTCCTGATAGGATCGTGTTTAATCGTTTACCATATTGTAGAATTGTGTCACACACACACCTAGTTGTTCTTTAGTAATCCTTTTTCTAGTTTATGATTCAGATTTTGAAGCAGTCTTGGAAAATTAGATTTCTCCACAGAGAGTGTCCACAGTGCCTTACAGGTGGGATTTTCAAAGGGAGTTTGGCAATCAACTCCCATTTAATTTCCTCGGGAATTAGGCACCTAACGACATTGTGTCTTTTTGAAAATCCTACAGCATTTCCTGTTGATGCCCAGTATTTCATTAAGAAATCACAACTCTCCAAGCATCTAACCAAATTCAACAGGAAAAGTGCCACAGATCAGCTGCTCTGTTTAGCTGTGCATACTGCCACTTGTTAAATGTTTATTTTTATAGAAACAGTCTCCTATTCATATATTGTAATGTCTCAATAGATGTGCAGAATACAGAAACAACAGAAACAGCAAGATATGTTGTGTACAGAGCTGATCATGAAATCAGTGTGTAGTTTTACTCAGAAGCATGTGCAACTTTAGGATGTGTAACTGAGGTGGTAAAATGATTCTGTGTTGGCAATTTAGGATAAGTATTTGCTGTTGAAGTGACATTCAGGCATTAATTTTTTAAGGTCCAAGAAACTTCATGCAAAAAACATTGCGTGAGTAACCTGCAAACTGACCATACAGATTACAATCACTGTACTGTATCTGTTCAATGTCAGTTAATGAAGTACTCTCTGCAGGCAATATATACATATTCATTCATACATACATGTACACACTCACCTACCAAAATAATTCATATGCACATACAGATGAAATTGAGAAAACTGCCACACAATCAGAACTATAAGATCTCTTACATGGTATATACAGTGTGGCTTTGGAGTTGTGCAAACAGCTTGATTAAAATAAACTAATCAAGTGCATAAAACCTACGTAAAATTTGCTCTGGCATTAATGCTAATAGAAAAATTTAATTAATAACAGTATCAATGAAAAACTACATAAAGACAATTGAGGAAACTGATTTTGATGGTATGAAAAAAACCACAACGGTTAAATTCTAGATCTCAAGCAAGATCTAATTTGTAGTTTCTCATCTGTCAAACATAATAAAGTAAATGAGTTGCACATTAGCTACAGTACCATTCTTTCACACACTATTTTGGGAGTAATTTTATATAGTCTTGAAACACTGCTCAGCAATACACATTTAACTATCCATGGTACAGCTGCACTTAATGTCTGAAAGTTTCTTCCAACTTCCTTAGAAATAGAAAAGACCCAAATGTACACACTGGCACTGCTTTTTTTGGATACAGAGATATAAAAGTTCCTGAAATCTGAACTCTAATTTCAAGGTGTTAAAAAAACCCTATAATTAACTATGAATGCCAAAAATGGCAACATGAACATTAACACTAACAACTCAGGTAATTCATAGAAACATTGTTTAACATAAATCAACATAGCATAACCTGGACAGTATAGTCTGAGGTACTCAAGTGCTGTCCTCTTATTTCTTGGACTTAATCTTACGTTTAGTACTAACACAGCAGAACTACATCTGAAATTTTGAACTATATCTCATTATGGAAAATTCATTTTTATACTGTCTTCCTTACTGTCATACCTACTATTTCCCCTCTATGAGAGCAACATAAAAATGGAAAGTAAAAACAGCAAAATGCCATACATGGAATGCTTTCTGTTTTTCCGTATAAGAAGAAAATGTTATAAACCATGAAAACATGTCAATAATCCAGATTACCACGCTATCCACACAATTTACAATTTAAATGTAAAATGTTTGTACTACACTGAAAAGGAATGGTTTCTAATATCAGAAACTAAATTTTCTGATTTACAGATCCAGTAAATGAATGGCTAGTTGAATGAACTCTTCCTTTCCATTCTGCCCTTAATTCCAACCATGCCTCACAATGGGTAAAATGTTTGTTCAGAGTCTACAGCAGTTTTATCCTGAGAGTCACTAAAAGTATAAATCAAGACAAATATATGTATATGAGATGAGGGTGTTAAAAATCAGAACAGAATTAAAATAGATAATACTTTCACTAACATTTCAGGGTCCTCGTGATCATAAATGTGACATCTTATGCAGCTGAATTAAATAATAATAAAGAAGAGCCAAAAGCTGTATTTTCCCAATTCACAAGTAATTTGGTGTGAAAACAGCTTAACAGTTTAAGTAAACCAGAAACATACTGCATAGCACTAATATTCCTGCTCTGTTCTTGCATTACTTCCATCATTCAGGTGAAAACTGATGCTGAGTTAAGCTACTGTCTTACCTTTTCACACATTATTTATAAGTTGCTCTGAGCTGTTAAAAGGAATTTTTAATCTTGGAATGCTTTTTCACTCTAGTGTAAACCACTCTATACCAATTCATCTTCTGACAACAGCTGTTTGCTAAATTAAGTCCCAACACTAAACCAAAAGACATGTTCACTGTAGTATATTTTCAACTAGATGTGTAAATTGACCCAGATCTGCTATAAACACTATAAAAAAACCTAACTGAGTCACAAACACAAACTAACTGCTTTGTACTATGCACACCAACAACTGTGAAGTACATGGAGCTTTAAATGAGCCAAGACCACAGATCAAGGATATTTGGTCTTCTACCACCTAGCTTAGTGGACATTTAGCTGATTAAATATTGAAGTATACAATCTGATTGCAATTTAAGAAGGTTAAAGGGAAATTTTAAAATTTTAAATCAGTTTTCCTTATGTAGGTAAACTGACCATAATATGAGTTACTCCTTGTTTGTTGGATTCAAAGTAGAAATAATCCAATAATAAATAGGAAGATGGCACTGTAGTTTTATAAATATGTGGGCCAGGTCCCAAAATGCACTTATCTATAATGTTGTCAACCTAATAATGACAAAAAGTCCTGTGGCACCTTAAAGACTAACTAAAGTATTAGAGCATAAGCTTTCATGGGCTAATACCCACTTCGTCAGATGCATGCAGTGGAAGTACGATGAAGTAGGTTTTAGCCCACGAAAGCTTATGCTCTAATACTTTAGTTAGTCTTTAAGGTGCCACAAGCCTTTTTGACACTTCTGCAATTCCAGACTAACACGGCTGCCTCTCTGATTCTTAACCTAATAATGGTCATCTGTCTTCTATGCATATAAAATACCTTGCCCTCTGTCATGCAGTTTTAATGGTGAAGGCCTGGTACGAAAGCCTTATTAAAGTTCAATCTAAGAGTATTCACTGAAGCTAGTATATATGATGATTCAAATACAACTTTTGGATAGTTTTCAAAATAATGCAAATTGAAAAAATGTTAACATCAAAGAAAGTATCTCCAAACAATATTTAGTTCGGGGTGGTCCTGCTTAAACCAGGGATTGGACTAGATGACCTCCTGAAGTCTCTTCCAATCCTAATCTTCTATGATTCTATAAAACCACATGGTTACCTGGATACTGACTAGTTTGGTGGCTTTACTAGGTAGGATTCGGTTCCTCTGTTTCAGAGTGGTAGACTAATGAATTTATTTGGGCATAAGCTTTTGTGGGCTAAAACCCACTTCCTCAGATGCGTGGAGTGGAAAACACAGACACACACACACTCGGTGTTGTCATACCAACTGTAACAAGACTAATCAATTAAGGTGGGCTATTACCAGCAGGAGAAAAGAAACTTTTGTAGTGGTATTAGGATGGCCCATTTCAAACAGCTGACAAGAAAGTGAGAGTAACAATAGGGGGAAAATTAGCATGGGGAAATAATTTTTAGTTTGTGTAATGACACCATTAAATTAGGCTTGAATAAAGACTGGGGGTGGCTGGGGTCATTACATAACACCCATCTTTTCATGTTCTCTGTGTGCGAATATTTATATAAATATCTCCCTACTTTTAGTTAACAGATATATTACTTACTAATTGCTTTTCAATCCAACAGATCAAATTGGCACCTATCCATGAGGTCAATTAGGATAATCTCTGATCTTAAGGGCCATCCCTCTGGGGTATTCAGCTACCTTTTGTTCTTCTGCCTGCTCCCACCTAGGAGGGAGTGTACATGGGAGAGACTTCACATATGAATGGGCAATAAAAAGCTATTCTTCTACAGTCACCAATGCACTTTTCCAGTGCTAAGATGTGACAAATGCACTGCATCGTCACAGAAAATAGGCGAAAAGTGCTGAAAAGGTATGTCACACAATTTCAATGACGCCCTGACTGACCTAACAAATTTGTCAAGCTCAGTATCAGGGAAGGATGTGTAATAAATGCATAATTTCATGGAAGGGATACCACTTCATTCAAAAACAGATGATGAAGACCTTTACTCCCTCCTGACAGAGATCTTTAGATACAAACATACAACCACCAATCAATGTATCTTCAGTTTATGAAATAAAATTGCATTTGGGGACTCTTAGATACATAATATCCATCCTAGGCATCACATTATTTCACCCCAATATGAAATTAATGAGTAGTGATGCAGTGTACAAGGCTTGGGATTTACACTTCAAAACTATATTTTTCACCTGTAATTTTCATTTAACATGAAACTAAAATCTTGCTTATGCAAGAGGCACGTGTTAAATGCTATAAATGGTTATCTGAAATGAGAATTTATGATTTAGAATACAAATACATGAAAGGCAACCATAAACTAGTTGATTGTATTCTCACCTTGTATTCTCTGTGCCGAATCTGTAGGTTTTGCAGGGTTTAATGCCCAATGAAGCTGACGCTGAAACTCAGATCTGTCTTCTGTATGAATCAATTCAAATACACTCTGGTGTATAATATCAGACTATACACACAAAGAAAAAAGTTGAGAGAGAGTAAGTCATCTCTGATGACAGTACCAAAGTCATCTTATTGACTTCAATGACATGACTGGTTGCTGAACTGGATATTATAATCCATGTCACTAGAGGTACAATAATAAGTTTCTGTTTAAGAACAACAAATTTCATGAAATCATTTGTAAATGCTCATAAAAGAATTCAATCTTGCCCATTAAAACTGAATTCCTTCTAGTTATAAAGGCTCAAACAAAAGCTCAGACTCTCTTAACTTATCAGGGTTTAAGTTTTTACTCTTCATTATCCATAACAGAAATGTAAAAATCAGAAAAAACAACAGCTTTGCCATATACAGAAATGACAATGGTAAATGCTCTTTTTTAAAAAAAATAGGACATAAAAAGATTAAATGGATTTTTTTTTAAAGCACACTCCAGTTTATATAGGAGCAAAAAAAAGTACAGTGCCAATCAGGACTTGAACACAGTTGTGCTAGGAGACAAGGTCCCAAAGAAACTTACAAATATACAACAAGTATAAACTATGAACGTTGGTTTTGTTTGCCTGAAATCTTTCCCTACCTAAGGTACATTTTTATTTTTAATTATTAATCTACCTTATCTGTAGTAATAGTGCTTAAGAATGGGACGCCAGCCAACAATTAAGAACTTCCTCATTAGGGGTTGAAAAAATTGAAGGAAAACTTTTTAAAGCTAAGAAAAGAATTTCAAAAGTAGGATCAGTAAATTAAGATAAAGTTCTGTGCTGTAGGTTTTCTGAAAAAATGTTTGCTTTCTGTGGTATCAACCATTATATAAACTCATAGAATCTAAACAACAAGGACATAAAAGATATTAGGTAGTTTTGGCAGAAGCAACAGTTTAGCTCAAACTAATTAGTTCTTTGCTTTCGCTGCGTTTTATTAAAAAAAGGCAATTACTAGAAAACCAAAAAACTGTCAGAAATACTTATTTTTAAATCTTAATGCAAGTTTTAAGCTTTACTTTTCATTCCATAAGAAATGCAAACTTGACATTTTGCAGTTACAAAGTACATTTCATACCTACTCTTTTTTCAATTTTTCTTATTTTTTTCAACAAAGATGAGTTACTTGAAAAATATATTTTGTTTGGAGCATTTTATTTTAAACTAAAATTCCCAATGCCCTTATCAATTGGCTAAGAAGACAGAGTTAACAGAACCTATTCTTACTTTTAACAGCAACTACATACATTGATCACCATCTAGCATATATGTGTGTATATATATATATATATATAAAATGCACAGCATGTATGTATATATGGGTGTATACATACGCGCACACACACACAGACACACACAATATATTTATAACAGCCAGCAAGACTGAGATCTGTATTAATCCCAGGCGGTGAAAAGATTAAGTACAACTGTGTCTTCCAGATACCAGTATGATCATTTTCCAAGAAACAGATTTTTTTTTAAAAAAAAAAAAAATTCTGCAGCACAACATAATTTGTTTGGCTTATATATTAAGTGATATTATCATTAAACAAAAACTCAGTTCCTTCATTTACACAGGAAGTTGTTTACAAAAAAGGTACTATACTTAAAGAAAAACAAATGCAAAGGAACTAAAAAAATCAGAAAGCTAACCTATAACATAACTGAACTATTGTTAAAGCATATGTAGTTCATTTACCTTTCTAGTGAATTATGTACCATTCAGCACTGTAAATTGTGCAGCATTTCATACAATTTCAAATATTTATTCCAGTACAGACAATTTAACTCTGAAAGTTTCCCGACTTACTTAACAACATGTTGGAAAAATATTCTTATTTTACTTGTCGCAAGATCCCTTCTCTACTATAGCAGCTAATACTAAAGTAGTATAGCATGAAAGTAATCCAACTCAAAATATTTAACTGAGACTTCCCATGTAAATTATCAAAGACTAAATATGAGCATTGAAGCCTTAGGAAATCAATTAAAATCTTCTAGAAATCAATGAAAACTTGTTGGGGTAGAGGAAGGGGGAGCAAGAAAAAAAAAATAGATATACTTGCTGGAACCCCAGATAGTCCTGGATGGTCGAAGAGGCATAAAAGACTAGGGCATCTGCTGTAACAACCAGAACAAAGCCATTTAATGCCTGGAAAGAAAAAACATCAAATCTGTTAGCCTGAAAGACAGAATTCCAGATTAAGAAGTGTTTCTATAAATTCCTACTTACTGGTTTTTTACCTCCAGCGTTAGTTTGAACTGCAATGCATTAAAAGAAAGTATCACTTTAAAAGAAATCAAAATTTTTCCTATTTACACTGTTAGATAATTAAATCCGGATTTTACCAGTACCTTACAAAACTATGCAATTCTATATAATGCAATCTGAATCTGAAAGAAAAGACTTTATATAAAATCTTAAGTACACATTTCTGCATATTGACTTTTTATGCAATAGCTTTAGAGCCATCTTTCTCCATACTCATAACACCATCTAGTTCCTGTCTAGCACTTATTGTGCAAAATAACAACACAGATATGTTTTTTTAAAACTGAGAGGACTTGGTGCTATAGCAATGAACTGAAGTTAAGGATGCAAATATTTATCAAATAACTTCAGAGCTGAAAACTAACAGGCACTCTAATTTCAAGAGAAAATAAATGCCTGAAAACCAGGAAATTAATTTAATTTACATCTTAAAACCTCAGATATTCAAAAGTCCATAAATGCAGGATTACGATAATCAGGTCACCTCTAACTCTGTCCATAGATGCCTCCTACCCTACACCACAAATCAGAAGACAGTCATATCTCTACAAATCATGTACTGATAATGAGTCATGCACCCAAAATAGGTATATGGTAAGTGTAAATTAATTTCTAAAAGGTTAGTTGAAATACTATACTTATTTATATTCTACATAATGAGTTTAATTAATCCCTGATGAAAACTACTGAGGGATAAGTCCTCTGAAGTTATTTACACAAAGGATAAATTTTGTCCTTGATATTTATTAAAAATAAAATGTCCCAATAACAGAAGAAATAAGGCAATCATGCAGGGTTACCTCAGACTACATAATAGATTCTCAATTTTAAGTGCATAACAGATAAACATTTTAAAAATGATCTTTCACTTATTTATAGGCTTGTCCACACCACAAGTACCACAATGAGTGAGGACTTAAAAATAAATACGTAAACAAAAACAAAACACAAATTTTCTCTGAGCTTTAACTCCAAAAGGGAAAAGTATAAAGACTCCATGAAGTTCACTAGCAACTTCTTCAAGAAAAAAATCAGTAGCAATAGAGATGTTGAATTACTATGGTAATGCACAGTATTATAAAACCAATATAGATCTAGTCACAACACAATTCTCTCAAACAATGTGTGGTGCAGATGAAACTGTAGCAAGGCTTAGATAGCCCAAACCTTTTGCACAATTAACAGATAAAATCCCATGTGCAGTACAAAAATGGAACCAAATCTATTTTACTTCTAGTGCATACAGGCCTTAAACGGAGAAGCAAGTAAGTCATCAAGCCCTATATGATTAAAAAAGCATTTTGCAGATTATTTAAAATGTGCAGCTGAAAACCTCTGTACTACCAGACGTTGCAAGCAAACAACGTTTTTAAAGAGAGTTTCCCCTTTATGAAGAAGTAGACAAAGTGGCTCTTTATTTAAAGTCACGCAAAGGGTATTTATCTGAGCTCACAATCAATATGGTTCACAGCGATTGTTGTGACAGCAAACAGAACATTTGTGACTTGGCAGCTCATCTAAAAGGTGCTGACTTACTTCCATGGATTCCAGTCAAGATTTTAACAAAAGGAAGGCTCAAGGGACTGAATTAAGAATGTTTTGCCATTTAATTACCATAGCTGCATTTAGAGTTAGACTTTGACAATGTGTTCAAATAAGCACATTTCAAAATCTTGTAAATAATATTAATTTTTCACTCTAAACTTCTGGATTATAAAGTAAATGAATGATAAAATACGGTCATGTTTACATACTAAAATGAGAGAACGAATCTCACTACAAAGAATTACCCACCACCCCTACACATTTGTGGTCCTCGGCACAACTGTTATTTCATAAATTCTCCCTGTTATGCTGCATTTAGTATTTCAATTTGTTCTTCCCATTACCAGGTTTAATACGGTCAGGTTTAATATTTCATTAAATTACCTTTTCAAAGACTCTGTGAACACCTTACATTTTTTTTAAAAAAATTCAGAAATGTCATATTTATGGAGCTGTTTAAAAACTCAAAAATGAAGTGCACTCCACCTAAAGGAGGTTATTACAGCTCTAATCCTAGAAGAATAAGTGACAGTATGAGTTAAAAAGAGTCCAGAGTTAAATTAATAGTATAGCCAATCCAAGAGGTCTTCAGATCTCATAGCTGACTAAACGACATGATATAGTTATATAAAAGTGGCTGGTTTTGTTAAAAGAAAACAAATTAAAAGTGACTACAGTGCAAAAATGTCATGGCCTTTGTTTGGGTGCACTTTTGATTGGATTTATATAGTATTAATACACCTAAAATGAAAAAAAGCTGTAAACTGTACAGTGATTAAATTCTGGCCCAGCAGCTAAAATTAGTTTCTGTACCTTTTCATCTAAAAGTCCAAGTAAGATTCTTTACTCATTGTAATAAATATGAAGAGGACATCTCTCCAGTCTGGAGCAACATATTTGAGAGTGTTCTGATGCTTAGTTGAGAGAGAAATGGCTGTCCATGACAAAAATGGGTTATGTTAGGAAAGTGGCAACTTCAGTTTCTATAAAATACAAAATAAATCACTTTCCCAAAGCTTTTATTGAAAAATACTACTACTACTTCATGTTCTCTAAGCATACAGGTGCCCTACATAAGTCTGAACTCTTTGAATTGTTGTAACCAAACAAGAAATTAATCATGTCATTTACCTATTTTTAAAAACTGGATAAAATAAAACAAATTTAATTTTAAACCTAACAACTGAATGTCTCTAGCATAAGCCCTTTATGCATGGGTGTGTTTGGTCCATTTAAAAATAAAACTGGTCACCTTAATACTCCCATGATATTTGTTCACTGTATCTGCTTAGAGTTAACAAAATATATGGAAGTACCTTTAATTTTGATTAGCTTTTCTAGTCATTGAGGAAATTAGTTTTCATCAATATTAATTTACAGTCATTTTTTTAGGATTCTTTCCCTTTCATTTTTTTAGGGATTATTTTCAAGAAGGCAACATCAAAGAAAGTATAGACAGAAACAGCAGTAAACAAAGGAAAAATGTTGGGGGTTGTCATTCTTGATGTTCCTATTGAAAAAGTTGGTGAAGATAATTCATATCAAAGTGTGGAAGTTGTTTTCCTTATTACTATAGCAACCAGAAGCCTTGGTCATGTATAAGGACCCTACCGTGCTAGATGCTATACAAAACACAGTACCCTTGCTAAGTAGTTCATTTTCAACTATCACATTATCTGGATATATTTATTGTACCTAGTAATCATGTCAGTCACTACAGAGATGCTGTATAAGACATTGTCTAGTAGAAAAAAATCATATCACCAAAGGAAGTCAGCCTTAATTGTGCATCAATCATTAGCTGAGCTCTCTAATTCTTTCAAAATTCTTTCTAGCATTCTCTCAAAAAGTGATGTTATTGTAGAGGATGCTGCAGGAAGGTAGGCTGCAGGCACTCCCTGAGAGGAGGAAGTTGGGATGCTGGCACACCCAGAGTGGGAGGAAGCCAGGAAATGATCAGGGGCAAAGCAGCTAGGAAGGACAGTGCTGCTCTGGGCTGCTCACTGGAGAGCCTCTGAGTTGGAACCCAGAGTATACAGTGGTCCCAGGTTCCCCTACCAGCCACCTGGGATTTGTGGACTGCCTGATTTGTTCTGGAAAGACTTTATTACATACCCTAAAGAGGGAACTATGTGGCTGGAAGGCTGAGTCATAAAGAGGAGGCTATAGTTCCTGGAGTAAGAGTGGTCCACAGGGTGAGAGACCACCAGGGGAGGGCATACCACTTGGCCAGAGCTAATCCCCAGAGTGCCCAGAAGGAGGTGCCACCAGCAGCAAGGGCATCCTGTGACAGGTGGAGACAGTGCAGTTGGATTTGATTTTGGTTTTGACTGAGGGTTATGGATGATATGAATAAATAAATTTCATACTTAACTAAATATTTTACTTTTGCATTCAAATATTTATTTTAAGAATTTATCATCATCACACATCAGTGACAATTAATTGCTACTTGAATAGTGATTGCTGTACATTTATTTTCTTTTATCCAAATACCTGAATTATTATTGCCTTTGAAGGAAAACTACAAGCTAAATAGTGACTAGCTTATTATGAAACGGATTGCGTAGAGGTTAAAAGTGTGAAAGGGTGTGTTCATAATTTGTCTGTAGGACATATATTAAAACCCTTCTACTTTATGAACAGATATTTGGGGGTAGCTGGGATAGTTCTATAAATATTAACTGACCGATTTCTATAAATATTAACTGACCGATTTTGACTTTTTATTATATCATGATGATTTTTAGTCTTTGAAATCAAGGTGCTAAAGGAGCACTGAAAGAAGACAATGCTCTTGCAGAGAAGTCAAGTGAATTCTTTGCCTCAGTCTTCACTTCAGAGGATGTAAGGGAGATTCCCACAATTGACCCATTCTTTTTAGATGACAAATTTGAGAACTGTCCCAGATTGAGGGGTCAATAGAAGATATTTAAACAGAAAATTAATTAAACAGTAATAAACCAGCAGGATGAGATGGTAGTCACTCACGAGTTCTGAAGGAACACAAATAACTACTGACTGCAGAACTACTGACTGTGATATGTAATTTATTGCTGAAATCAGCCACTGTACCAGATGACTGGAGGATATCTAATGCAATGCCAATTTTTAAAAAAGACTCCAGAGGCAATCCTGTCAACTACTGGCCAGCAAGCCTAACTTCCATAAATCTTTGACTGTCAGAAGCTGGGACTGGATGAAAGGGGATGAATCACTAAATTGCCCTGTTTGGTTCATTCTCGCTGATTGATCTTGCATTGGCCACCACTGGAAGACAGAATACTGGGCATTATGGGCCATTGGTCTGAGCCAGTACAGACATCTTATGTTCTTATAAATAAAATAAAAATACCAGAATACAAAGCAGTAAATAAAAAAACCCTGTCTCATTCACAACACTTCCCCGCCCTAAAACCTACTCCCTGATACTCAGATTGAATCTGAAGTTTAGGTTTTACAATGTGAGCTGAACTTGCATTGCCAAATTTAGGCTTTTTCAAACCACCAGAAAAGACAAAATCTTCCAGTGAGCACACCACCACCTATAAACATTTTAGTCACATGAAGTACTGCCTAGAGCAGCTCAGCAGATGCTATCTTTCATTACACGACTCGAGAGGGTAAGTTTTTAAGGCAGCTAGGTCAAAGATCACAAATTGTTACAGGTTTTAACCAATACTTTGATCTACACCTGGAACCACACAGGAAGACAGTAAAGGGTCCTGGAAATTGGTGCTCTGTGGTAACCAGGGTTTAATAAGGTCTGAGACAAAATATAGCTCTCTGTGCTAACAATCTTTTCAGTCATTGCAAGAGTAAGGACAGTAACATGTATCACTAGGGCCAGATTGATACTTCATGGTCCTCACACCATCCCTGGTGGCTGGGCAACTGCGGGGCCTCAGCTTCCTCCCCATCTGCACTGTCCACAGCAGCTCAGAGCTCCTAAATGCTGCTGGCAGTGAGGGTATAGCCACTTGTAACTTTTAGGTACCCCACCACTTACAGCCTCCCCACTGCCCAGTGCCACCCCCTCCCCACAGCCCACCATAACTTCCCAGTGCCTCCCCACGGACTCCTCAGTGCCCAGCACACCAACACACATGGACCTTCCCCACTCCTCAATTCCCAGAACCCCCCACAAATCTGACCAGAGACGTACTCTCACATGCCTTGCCCCCCAGCTGCAGTCACTGGTCCTGCTGGGAAGTGACTGTATCTGCTAGGCTGAGCAAGGAGTGCTCCAGTAGGGGACAGGCCAGCTGACGGGGAAACAGCATGGAGCTGTCTCCCCATCAGCTGTCCCTGCTGGGGCCCAGGAGCAACAAAATTTGAATTTTTAGGCATCCCTCGGCATGCCTACAGTTCCTAATGGGAAATCTGGCCCTGCATATCGCAATAATTTGAAGGTGTACCCATAGTTCATCTACATCAAACAATCCAAGTCCCACAGCCATTCACACATGGATAAAAATTGTTCTAAACTGTATTGTTAAAAAAAGCAAAACGTGTTCCTAGACTCTTGGAATACAGTTGTAGTTCCAAAACTGATGACATTGTAGCGCTAAAAGTTTTATATGTATCTCCAAAGGAAGACATTCTCACAGCCCGTTCCCCATTCCTTCTCATATTAATCCAGTTGTTCAAAGAATTTGGGAAGAAGTCCCAAGGAAACAGACAGTTCTTTCCATAAGACCTATGTTTGATCTTTTGGTGTTTTTTTTTAAAACAGAGAATTGTAGCAGTTCTTTTTCTAACCTTTACTCAGCACTACTGTCTTGAATTAGATGTATTCCATTTCCTTCAATAATGAATTGGGCATATCTGCTTTTTTTCCCCTCAGATCTGTTATTTTACTGGGAACAGACCCTTTCATTTACCAGTTCCATGACACTTCTTCTGAAATTCTTTGGTAACATCAGTCATGTGACTTTTCAGTAAGTGTCAATGGTTTACTACCTTTGTTATTTAATTCCATTATACCCAATGATGTGTGTGTCATATGGGCCTGCTGATTTCTATATTTGGAAAAACCTTGAAAAACTAACACTTCCCAACTGGCCAATTTCTGCCTTTAGAATTAACAAATAAGGGAAGATTCTGTATTACAGCATCTCTCCCCTCATTTCTTATGTTTGTTCCTTACTTTCTCTCTCACATTTTCAGTCAGGGAACAAGTTCATTTTGCACTGGAACTGAGGAAAAGAGCTGAAGGCTGTCTTCTGAGGGCTACTTTGCAAATTGTGGCGTAGGGGGCATTCTGCGGGTGAAACTTCAACTTGGTGGAGTGTGCTAGAGGTGGAGCCAGAGTGCATAATGTTGCACAGACCCTGGGCATCACAGCTGCCCATAGACAGTCAGGGACAGGCTACCATAGTTTAGGCAAACCCACCAAAGTAATAAGTTACACTGGGTGCCACTTCAGCCTCTAGATCAGCCCTGAATTTTGGAAGCATTAAGGTAGCCTTTAGCTGTCAGGTGACTGGGGCTCAGGCTGAAGCTCTGGGAACCCATAAGCCTAAATTAGCTGATCTGGGCCAGCCATGGGTGTTTTATTGCACTGCAGTACCCTCAGGGGCACAGCATGGAATCTCACCCACAGCATCTTTTCTGGGTTATCCAGTAACTCTTTTTATGCTTCTAGAACTTAGTCTCATTGGACCATATGTAATTTAGAGAACAATCTCCTACCGATATTGTGGAATCCTCAGCATTGGAAATTTTTAAGAGCAGATTAGACAAACCTGTCAGAAATGGTCTAGATAATACTTAGTCCTGCCATGAGTGCAGGGGACTGGACCAGATGACCTCTCAGGGTCCCTTCCAGGCCTATGATTCTTCCCCCTGTGGGACAGTTACTTAAAGGTACAATTAAAACCATGCAGTATAATGTATTCAATAACTAGTAATGATATCTTATGCCATTATTCACATATTCTCAACCATGCATCTTTAAATAGGTTCGCATCAGCCTCCTTGATCAGTTAGAACTTTTTTTTTTTTTTTTTTTGGGTACACTGACCAGTTTAGCTGTATTAGTTACCTAACAAAAATATGAGCAGAGTTTTGGATCAGTGTGGTACTACTTGGTTTTGAATATCTTAACAGTTGATATAGAAAGTTTCCATTCTTGACTTTCTGCAATCCAGATGGTTTTTAAAAGACACCAACTATATTTTCTCCCTGTTCATTCGATTATAAGCCAAATCACTCAGTAACAACTGAATTTACAACAGAAATACAAATCAAAACAAATTACAATGGCACTTAGATTATAGCTTTTATTGTTTTAACATCTTGAGTATGAAGGTATCAAATAGAAAAAGTGCTCTAAAATGTGCTTTTAAAAAAGTAATGTAATGTTTAAAGAAATTTCCAAGTCAACAGCCTCCAAGATGGGTTACAGATGGCTAGCATTTTAACCCTCTGTCAATACAAGGCATAGTTTTGTGTATTTGTTGGGCGTTTTTTTGTTTTAAATAATCTGTTAGAGGTTATGGGGTAAGAAAGAATTGGAAGACTACTGGCTGATAGCAGGAAAACAGCCCCTACAATGCTGGATCAGACTAGTGGTTCATCCACTCCCATGGTCTGTCTCTTAAATTAGCTAGTACCAGATAATTCAGAGGAAGGTTCAAGAAACCCCATAATGGACAATTACATAATAATTTGACTGTAAGAAGTTTCTTCCAAAACTCCATCAGCTGACTGCTGGTTTATTAAAGGTAACAAAAGGCCTTTCTTCAGCAATTATTATATCCACTGTAAAACATACCTGTAATAAAAGTTCTCCTTCCAGTAGATGTATGCCTTCTCCAGGCTTAGCTGTTTTGCAGCTGTCCTGAATGCCATTTATCTCAGGTCTGGTACAGTTGGAAGATTTTAATGCAACTATGGAAACAAAACAAAACACATAAATCAGTTTTTTCTTTAAAGGTCTTACTAGTAAGCCATGAAAGTGCTAAACTGTAGTTAAAACAAAAAGACAGAAAAATCAAATACACAATGAAGGGTTCTTAAAGTTTTAATACTTTGTGCTCATTTCTATCCTCTCAAAGGCACAAGAGGTAATAATATGAGAAACTACTGTAGATTTTTGGGGGTTTGTAAATGGTATTTACGGAGCAGAAACTCACACTGCACTGCACGTCAATGGGACTTTTTTAAAATAAATCAAAATCTAGTCAATGGCAGTTTCCTGTTTTATTTATTCCTTATTATATTTAAGACATTTATTTTTCACTCCCATTGCAATATGGATCTTTGCAATATGTGGCAGTTTTCATTTAACATATTATTATAGGAGAAATCAAACGTTTTGCTACGCTTAAAGTAAGAAGGCACTTTTATTTTAAAGTGGTATAATTATTGGCTTTAATTCCCACCCAAAGTCACCTGGCTTAAAGTTTCCATCCTTATTTTTTTGAAGTATAAATTAATTTAAGAAAATTCATTTAGCTAGTTACAAAATTATTTTTGCTGTAAAATCAACAACACTTTCCTAAGCTGAGTCCAGAAGATTTCAGCAATACTACAACATTTATATTAGATGCAAAGAACATTATTACATGGTTTCATCAATGTAAAGCAACAAACACTTCCGTAAAATGATAGGCTCTTGTTCCACAAAAATTCATTTTTAATCATTTGACCTTCTAGGAGAACACTTGACCACAAATTAATGGATGAATCCTCCAGTTATCACTGATGTCAAGACCAACTGATTTCAGTGGAACTACAGATGCAAAAATATTAGCGCACACTTTTCTCATCCTCTTCAGTATCATACTTTGAAGGCAATTTCATGTTGGCTGTGGCAAATTTCCATCTTGTCACCCCTCTTGTCGAACATGCATATGGGGATCGTTAGTATAGGAGGAAAAAAATCAAGTAATTATTGAGGATGCACGGATTACATTTTCACTATGGTGATGACATTCTGTTCCATCTCTCGGTCCTGACTGATCCAGCAGAATCTTCCAAGCTTACCTAGCCCCAGTTCAGCAGTCCATCCATACTCAAAGCATTTAAGCATGTGTTTATATGTAAGCATATGCTTAAGTGTTTTGCTGAACTAAGATCCCAATCCTGGTGGACACCAGGGCATAAACGAGAGCCAACTGCCCGAGTCTCTATCCAGATAAGACAAGAGAGATATTGCTAGGCTGGGAATAACAGATAGATGATCATGTGGAAATTATACCTGCTGCTATTATTGAGGTTATACATCTGCAATTTATTCCCTGAGTTCATAATAGCAGATGTCATTCACCCTGTGGAGAGAGCGGAATTCCATGTTTAAGATCTATGGGCCAGGGTATAAATTTCTAGCTTTCGCATACGTGAAGATAACCTTCAAAATGCACTGCTGACTTCCCAAGTCTGCAGGAAGAGGGTTCAGAGAAATGATTCAAGGACTGGAAAAACAGCTTTATAGCGATAGACTCAAGGAGCTCACTATATTAATCAAAAGAGAATATTAAGGGATGACTTGATCAGTTTATAAATACCTACATGGGGAATAGAAATGAAGTGGTCTTCACCATAGCATAGATGTATAACAAGATCTAGATTCATCCATTCCAAGGCCAAAGGAATCACTGTGATCATCAAATCTGACCACCTGTATTTACTAGCTGGAAGTTACAGTTAGACAAATTCAGACTTAAAATAAGGTGCAAATTTGTAACTGATTGTTCCAGTGGTTAGTTACTATCTATGAAGGGTAATGGTGGATTCTCCATCACTGGAAATTTTTAAAACAAGACTGGATGTTTTGCTATAAGACATACTCTACTTCAAACAGGAATTAATTCAGGGGAGGCCTATGGCCTGTATTATGCTGGAGGTCAGAGTAGGTGACCACAATCATCCCTTCTGGCCCTATAATTTCCAGATAATTAAGTAACAGACTGTAGTTTGTGTTTCATCTTATTGTGGAGACCATCCAACTCCAATCTTCCAGCAAAAAGAAATCAAACCTGACAATTCTTACATGGATTTAAAAGAAAAAAGTAGAAAAAATTAAATTATGCACTCATGTTTACATATTAAAAAGGAACCAACAAGGGGACAATTAATGTGCTTTTCTGCAATTAATTTTAATGAAAAACTTCAACAACTTTACGAATAGCACAAAAAATAAATAATCCAACTTTTCTTTTAACAAATGGGCTTCAGGCTATGCACTTTTCTACTTTCATATGAAGCTAAACTGTACACATAAGCTATGCAAATGGGTAAATATTTATAATATTTGCATGCAGGATTCTTTTTATATAAGAAAATATGTCCTATTTATAATCTCGAACTTCACTAGCTGTCACTTAATCCTGGATTTATCATCCAATAATAAATCACCCTACCGTTACCAGGAATTTTCCAATGCTGCTGAACACTAAATCCTAAATGTAGCAGAATGAGGTGGTGATCTTTCATGGCTTTTCTAAAAAAACAGCAGCTTTATGGTTCTGTGTGCATTTGTCTTAAGATTGTGAAATGCAATCGGTTTACGCTCATACAAGCAAATGTAAAAGATATTAACATGATTCAGTTTTGTACTATGTCTACAGAAGACAGCAAGTTAAATACAGACACTTTATAGGAGAAGTAATTAAAATGCCAGTGTTTAGCAACCATAACCTCTTATCTTTAATTCTAAGTACATGGGGGAAATTGAGTTTAAGTTAGATAAAAATGTGTTGTAGGTAGATGCGGTCTTAAATGGCAAACTAGTTTTAAAAACAGATGTTTGCATAGCTAGAATTACTGATGGAAAAATGAATGGGCTCTTTATTTCCACAACAGATTTTCCACTGGTTAATACAATGACCTGAAAGCTTTCATAAAACAAGTTATTGTTTAATCTTAACAGTAGGAACACTAGGCATAAGAGGAAAAAGTATTAAACAATAAAAGCCCTCACATACCTATCTTGCCAGTGGTTTCCTATCCCTTGCCAATCCTAGGGCATCCCTCTTTCCTTCGGATCCCGGGCCCCTAGAGCAACCCCAACAACCATTCTTCTCTTCCCTCGAGAATGTCTCATGTCCCCATCAGAAGTCCTTTATCATCTTGCTTCTTGGGCTTTTGATGCTCATATGCTTACGAACTGTGATTCTCCTCCTTAACAAACTGGCCCGGTGAGCTCAACAGAAGGTTAGAAGTCAGATACCAAAGCAAATGAGCATAATACTGTCCTTCAAGTGCATAAATAAATGGGTGGCACTCTGAAGATATTTACCTTGTTCATGCTAACATGCAAGTCCCTGCTTGAATAAAACTCCCTGTAGTCCTACCATAAACCCCTTACCACTGTCAGACAAGCAGAGCCCTATTACTAAATGATTACAAAGCAACTCTACATTCTTCACAGAAGCTTTGAAAACTGACAAGATTTAAAGGCAGTCCAAACTTATGTGATGGTGAAAAGACCTCCCCTGTACTCTGTGGAGTCAGGTCCCTCGCACCAGTTTGGATGAAAGAATCTAGCAATACCAAGATGTGTCTCGTTCTCATCAGACCTCTGATTTTGCTTTCACCTTTTGCTTTGAAAATGTTGCAGCTAGATTAATAGAAGTCAATGCAATGGCAAAACAGACAATTGAGGAACATGTTACAAGCACATTCAAAGCTGGGTTTCTTCAGTCCTCCAGATAACTACCTCAAAGGTTTACACACACACACACACACACACGAGTGACCAGATGACAACAGCAAAATATCAGGATACATGCGGGGGAGTGGAGGGGGGGATGGCACACAGGCTCCCCTTCCCCCACCCCACTGGACCCCTGGCTCCAGTTGAACTCCCTCTCCCCCGCCATGGGTCAGCAGCGCAGGTCCCCCCTCCCTGGCTCCGGGCACAGCTCCCCCCATGCACGGGTCAGCGGCACAGGGCCCCCACCTGGCTCCAGTTCTGGACAACTTCTGCTTCCCCGCCACGGATCAGCGGCACACCCCCCCACCGTGAGTCGCCAGTGCAGGGCCCCCAGCCTGGCTCCGGTTCTGGGTGCAGCCCCCACACTGTGGGTCGGTAGTGCAGGTCCTCCCCCCACCCCCTAGCTTCGGGCACAGTCCCCCAGCCCCCGGTTCTGTGAACTTCCCCTGCCGCGGGTTGGCAGCGCTCCCGCCTCCAGGCGCAGCCTCCCGCTGCGGGCCAGGCACAAGCGTAGGTGGTGCTTACCTCACTGGGGGCGTGGGGGGGGGGGCGGAGTGGCGGCGGGGGACTCTCTGCAAGTGCTGCCCCTGCAATATGTGGCAGCAGGGAGAGCACACTGCCTCTGTGCCTTCCTGGGGCCAATTTGCAAGCTTCTGCCGGGAGCTGCGCCAGGCAGAGAAGCGACACGCCGGCACCTGGCTGCCTGCATTCCTGGAACTTCCCTTGGTCCCGAATATCAGGACAAAGGGCATCCTGACCAATGTAAGGTCGGGATGTGGGACAAGTCCCCTAAAATCGGGACGTCTGGTCACCCTAACACACACACACTCTCTGAAGGAAATTTTTATTTAAACAATGCTTGTGCCACAAATGACCAGACTGAGGGCTTTACATACACCTAGAATTTTAATTTACATCACAGAAGGAGAGAGAAAATTTATTAGTATTTGCAAAGCATTTTGAAGGCCTTGCCTGGAAACTATGGATACACACAGTACTATCACTGTGTAATGTTAGGTTTCAGAGGGTAGCCGTATCAGTCTGCATCAGTAAAAACAACGAGGAGTCCTTGTGGCACCTTAGAGAGTAACAAATTTATTTGGGCATAAGCTTTTGTGGCATATAACCCACTTCATCAGATGCATGGAGTGGAAAATATGAAAGCAGGTATAAATATACAGCACATGAAAAGATGGGAGTTGCTTTACCAAGTGCGGGGGAGGCATCAAAGCTAACAAGGCCAATTTAAATTAGGATGGGTGTGCCCACTCCCACTAGTTGACAAGAAGAGGTGAATATCAAGAGAGGGAAAATTATTTTTTGTAGTGACCTACCACTCCCAGTCTTTATTCAAGTCTAATTTGATGGTGTCAAGTTCACAAAATTAATTTTGGTTCTGCATTTCTCATTGAAGTCTGTTTTTGTTGTTGTTGAAGAACAGCCATTTTTAAGTCTGTTACTGAGTGTCCGGGGAGATTGAAGTGCTCTCCTACTGTTTTTTTGAGTGTTACAATTCTTGAGGTCTGATTTGTGTCTATTTATTCTTTTGTGTAGAGATTGTCCAGTTAGGCCAATGTAAATGGCAGAGGGGCATTGCTGGCATATGATGGATATGTCATATTGGTAGATATGCAGGTAAACAAGCCTTTGATGGTGTGGCTAATGTGTTTGGGTCCTATGGTGGTGTCCCATGAATAGATATGCTGACAGAGTTGGCAATGGGGTTCATTGTAGGGGTTGGTTCCTGGGTTAGTGTTTCTGCTCTGTGGTGTGTAGTTGCTGGTCAGCATTTGCTTCAGGTTGGGGGGGCTGTCTGTAAGCGAGGACTGGCCTGTCTCCCAAGGTCTGTGAGAGTGAGGGATCATCCCTCAGGATAGGTTGCAGATCCTTGATGACGCGCTGGAGAGGTTTTAGATGGGGGCTGTAGGTGATGGTTAACGGCATTCTGTTACTTTCTTTGCTATGCCAGTCCTGCAGTAGGTGACTTTTGGGTACCCTTCTGGCTCTGTCAGTCTGTTTCTTCATTTCCCCAGGTGGGTATTGTAGTTTAAAGAATGACTGATCGAGATCCTATAGGTGTGTCTCTGTCTGAAGGATTCAAGCAAATATGGTTGTATCTGAGGGCTTGGCCGTAGTCAATGAATCATGTGATCTGGTCTGGATGAAAGCTGATGGCATGTAGCTAAGTATAGCAGTCAGTAGGTTTCCATTATAGGGTGGTGGTGAAGTGACCATCGCTTATTTGTACTGTAGTGTCCAGGAAGGGAATTTTGTGTGGACTGGTCCAGGCGGAGGTTGACGGTGGGGAAGAAATTGTTGAAATCCAGATGAAATTCCTCAAGGGCCTCTTTCTCCTCGGTCCAGATGATGTCATCAATGTAGTGCAAGTAGAGTAGGGGCACTAGGGGATGAGAACTGAGGAAGCATTGCTCTAAGTCAGACATAAAAATGTTGGTATACTATGAGGCCATGTGGGTACCCATAGCAGTGCCGCTGACTTGAAGGTATAAATCATCCCCAAATCTGAAATAGTTGTGGGCAAGGACAAAGTCACAAAGCTCAGCCACTAGGTTTGCCATGCCATTATCAGGGATACTGATCCTGACAGCTTTTAGTCCATCTCTGTGTGGAATATTGGTGTAGAGAGCGTCAAAATACGTGCTGTAACGTGTTGTATTATGGCAAAATTCAATGATGGACATATCACCTTAAACATTGTCTGTTCTGTACTTTTAATCATAAGTAATAGCATGAAGACATACTCCTCCTTGGAAAAATGACCACAAGGCTGTTTTGTTAGTAAAATAGGATTTTTTTTTTAGGTTTTTTTTTTTTTTTTTTTATTGTGCTCATACTTATGCAGAGAAGATCCAGGAAAAATAAAGAAGCAGCATGGTTTGATGGACTGGACGAAAATGAATCTTAAAATTATCTGCCCAGCTCAGCCCCTGACTCATATGCATCTGGGTACGTTTCTGAATCAGTCTCAATTTCCCCATCTGAAAATAGGTGAGAATACCTACCTACCTAATAGGGGATTTGTGAGGAATAATGTTTGTGAAGTGTTCTGAAGGGACATGTGGTTGCTTAGCTATGGTTTATAATCACAGTCTCTTGGACAGATCTCATCACCTTTGCAGTAGCTCAGACAAGTCATTTTCTCTTTCAGGCTAGTCCTCAATTTGAGTCTAAATACTCAATTTGAAGATGGATATGTTCTCACCAGGCACCAGAAATAACCTCTAGAAATAAGAGAATTGTGTGTTGAGTGGCTGAAGAAAACAGAGGCTTTCAGTCTACTGAAATCAATCAGGATTAAACAGACCTCTGATCTCAAACTCTTCCAAAGCTAGAAAAGCTTTGTGAATGCGGACTGATCATGCAACCACTGCTGAAAAGCTGAATGACAATCACAGGAAACCCTTTCTGTGAGCTAGGTTTTTTCTTATTACAGATGAAGATGCAACTAGAGGCAGGCTGACTACTTGTATTGAGGTGGGAAGAAAAATCTTAAGGTGAGCTTACTTTAGAAGTCATCGAGAAGTTTCTGCTTAAGTCTGAATCTATGCAATTTTACTATTAAGTAAATCATCTATTCAAGCCTAAAAATGTATTAGGCAAGTATTACATACATCACAAATAGATCTTTAGTGCATCACTCATGCAGCCATGGAATTCAGTACTAAAGAATTTCCAAGAACTCCTTATCAAATTTTGGCACACTTCCAACAATTTGGTCAAAGTTATAGTTAGAGTCAGTTTAGCCTGTTTCATAACCATTTCAATAGTGTCAGCAGTTCAACTAATGATTACTTTTTAAAATGCTCCGAAGACGGGGAGGTTCTTAGTTGCTTGAGTAATTACTGCCAAAAACTGAAAATAAAGTTAAACAGTCAAACCAGACTTATTTCAAAAGACCTAAAAGGAAGACACTATTTGGAACGCTGAGTTAACATTAAACAACTGTCTAAAATCATTAACATACTTTAAACAGTTTATGCTAACTGAAGATTTTTTTTTTATTTAAACTGATCTTTTCAAGGTGTTCCAGTAAACGATATACTAAAAAAATCGATTTAACATTAGGTACCAGGTTGACCTGATCTAAACTAAAGGGATTTAAATCAGCAAGCAGAAAACATTGATTTAAATCAATGATTTGAATCTTGTTTTATACTGATGCATTGTTCTTAAGCAAAGACTTCACATGACTCTTCTCAAAACTGGACAGTCTTCTGGCACACACTTCTCCATCTGGGTCTATCCTGTGCAACTTATCCCGCAAGTTTTAATATCCATCTTGCACACTCTGAGGTTGGCCTTCAAGGTGTCTTTGTATTGGAGGATGGATCGACTCTTATTGTGGGTTCTTATGCTCGACTGACTGTAGAACATTGCTTTCGATATATGGGAAGCCTCCATATGGAGTGCGTGTGGACCAAAGTTGAGTCTGATGAGCACGCTCTTTATGCTAGGGATTTGGTGCCTCTCAAGAATTTTGATGTGGGAGAATCTGCCTTGGCACCTGACACAGCAGATAGATCTTAGGCAGTGAAGTGAAAAACTTCCAGCTGTTTGATGTGGCTTTCGCAGAGCATCCATGTACTCATCTCACCCCTTTATGGTTGTGACATCTGCGTGGTATACTTTTCTCTTAGTTCTGAGGCAAACTTCATGGTCCCTCCAGAGCATGCCAAATGCCCAACTGCCCTTTACAGTCACTGAATGATCACCACATAACATGGTGTTGCTGGAAAGCATGCTACCCAGGTAGAACTTCCTGACAGAACTGAGTGAAAATGGGATCATGATGCCCGTGATCTGGTGCTGGCTGGTACGCCACCTGTGTCTGTTTCGGGCCGAGTGTGAAACAGAAACATTTTGAGGCATAGGTAATGTGATGCACAATAAGATGAATATTCTCAAGAGTGCATGCAATTAGGGCACAGTCAGCAAACAGCTCTCTTGATAGCTATTTGATTAAAGTTATGAACACCAGAGTTTACAAACTGATAGTCAACCACACGTCATTTGGAATCAGAAATACGCAATCAGGCAGCAGAGATAAAAAAGGCAATTACTGTACAGTATTGTATTAAAGGTAAACTAATATAACTAAAAATTTCAAAAAAGTATTCACAAGGTAAAGAAACTGTTACTGTGCTTGTTTCATTTAAATTAAGATGGTTAAAAGCAGCATTTTTCCTCTGCATTCAAAGCAGTATTAAGTCAATGTTCAGTTGTAAATTTTTGAAAGAACCATAACATTTTATTCAGAGTTATGAACATTTCAGAGTTACAAACAACTTCCATTCCAGAGGTGTTCATAATTTGAGGTTCTGTTTTATGAAGGAGTTTCCATAGGCCCCCGAGATTCATCATGTTAAAGCCTTGGTCAGGTCAACAAACACCACACAGAGGTTCTTGGTTCCGTTCATGAGCCTTCTCTTCTTTTTTCAGACTGCCAAAATCATGTGCATCCACAGACAGCACGTTATAGTAAGTTTAGGTCTAAACAGTTTGTCATATTTTCAGATTTAACTTTAAATAGGTTTATTTTTTAAAATATATATAAATAAAATATCCATTTTTATTGAAAATCATACTTGTTAATAAAACTAAATGTACAACTATAGTATATTACGTAGGAACATGCAACAACACAGGAAATGTGAAAATTAAGGTTGCATGTGCATGCTAAACTATGGCCCCTTAACTTAGAGATGTATGGAACATTTTGAATTATGCTGTAGTGCTGCAACCATGTAAGACAAAAGGAATTTATGAAAATTGTCAAAGTAAAGAATGCAAAGGAAAATGCAACTAAACGAAATATTTAAACTGAAATATAATAAATCATGTTAATAAGGAAAAGAATACATATATATCAATATATGTAAAAGTATAAACAAAAAATCAGCAATAACTACATTTCTATTTGTACTCCATTAACAACTTTATTAATGGATTGCTAAATACTTCATTGTTGCATGGGTCCAGAGAAAAGGAATCCAGCTCTCATGTGAAATACATGTTTAGAAAGACAATGAAATACAATGCTTAAGATAAATAGAAATAAACATTTTTATGAAAGTTTTTAGAGAGTGTTAAGTTACATTACAAGATGGCACAAGTGTCATAGTTCCTGAGATTACCATAGATCCTCTGACTCCTTCGAGGACATTTCACTTATGACTCAGGCTTCTAACTGCAGATGTGACAGACAAAGAGTCCTGTGGCACCTTAAAGTATTGAAGCATAAGCTTTCGTGGGCTAATACCCACTTCGTCAGATGCATGCCTCCGACGAAGTGGGTATTAGCCCACAAAAGCTTACGCTTCAATACTTCAGTTAGTCTTTAAGGTGCCACAGGACTCTCTCACTTCTGCAATTCCAAACAAACACGGCTACCTGTCTGATTCTAGGCTTCTAACTGTCACCTTTCTTGGGGCAGAGCCCGTGACACTTTCCATCTAGACCAGAGAGTTAGTTACAGTGAATTACAGGAAAAACTGCAGGCTGATTCAGCAGGTCTGAGTTAGTTCAGCATCTGCTGTTCTGTTCTCTCAGGGGCAATGACAGCACTAGCCAGCGACCAGCCACCTTTCATAATGCAAGGTATGACTTATTCAGACCAACAGCATTACAGAGAAAACAGATGTTGAAAACAAACAGCTTATACGCAATGTCTAGCTTACCAGGCGTCATCCATCTTCTAATCTACATGGAGACCCTGGCAGGTTTCAAAGTACATCGGATCCTCTGACAGGGTCTGTCACTCTAGGCTGAGGCTTCATGTCAGTTCTTGAATCAGGTGAGTGTGACCTCCACCCCATGGTTACTTTATACAGTGTTCAGTTCTTTGTTTTCTAGATCTCTAACCAGGTCAAACTAGTATATGCAGTTTTCCCTTCCGACAGGCTTGAGCTCCCCCAGACGTGTTACTTGCTTACGGATTTGCATTAATTACTCCCCCCTGCACCCAAAAAAATTATTTTAGTTCCTATAGGAAACCAGTGTAACTTCCCCATGGAGACAGAATATCTGCGATTACAAAGTAGAAGAGTTTAGTCTCTACATCAGGGGTGGGAAAACTACACCCCATTGGCCACATCTGGCCCGTCACACCATTTAATCTGGCCCTCAGCTCCCAATAGGGAGCAGAGTCAAGGGCTTGCCTGCTCCACACAGCTCCCAAGAAGCAGCTGGCATGACTCCCCTCTGACACCTACATAGCATGTGGTGGTGTGGGCAGGCGGCTCACTCACTGCCCTATCCGTAGGCACCACCCCTGCAGCTCCCATTGGCTGGGAATCGCGCCCAATGGGAGCTGCAGGGGTGGTGCCTGCGAATAGGGCAGCACGCAGAGCCTCTTGCCCACACCTCAGAGCCAGATGGGGGACATGCTTCCAAGAGCTGCTTGTAGTAAGGGCCACCCAAGCCTGCACCCCTGAGTCCCCATGCCCTAATCCCCGTCCAAACCCCTTGATTGCAGCCCAGAGCCTCCATTGTATGCCAAGCCCCTCATCCCAGAGCCTGTGCCACTACCACCGCCGCACCCTAACCCGGAGCTCCCTTCCAAATGCTGAACTCCTCATTTCTGGCTCTACCCCACATCCTGCACCCCAAAGCCAGAACCGTCACCCCCTCCCTGCATCCCTATCCCCAATTTCGTGAGCATTCATGGCCTACCATACAATTTCTATACCCTGATATGACCCACGCGTCAAAAAGTTTGCCCCTCTTGCTCTAGATGCATCTTTACTTTTTGTACCACCTTTTGAGTGATTAACTTCGTAAGCTTAATGTTATACTAAAATATCACTAAGTAGGCTTTTACATGCAACATCCTAACATGCATGAGCTTTTATTTTTTTTAAACAGAAAACACACAAACGAAACGTTAATTAATAAGCTGGCAAATAAAAGGCAACAAATATGATTGCCATCCTTCTCCATAAGCCGTGTGTGTTCTTCTGCACTAGTTGCTGCCAAAGAAAGTAGGGAAAGCTATTCACACAGTGTGGTATGTTTAGGTAGCAGTCAACTGTAGTTTACAAATCTCAACTACATGCATTGCTTGTTATGTTTGGGAAAGGTATGAAAGAAAGTTTTCCCACGACTATCATTTGAACTTCTATGTCAATCCTTCATCCATGTATCTGTCCCTGGAGTTACTAGCAGAAATGTTACCAAAAGTTGTATTTTTGTCTACCTTGAATAACTGCAAAAACTGAAGGTAAAAAAGATTGTCCCATCTCACAGTCACTTGGTGTTCTATTGCAACAAATGACATATTTTGTTCACAGAAATAAGTGGCTAGATTTATCATTTTTCTTCTAATTTACTGTAGTTATGTCGTCCATTTTGTCAGGATGGCTGCTGCCAATATGCACTCTTCATTATTTCAGCAATACCAATGCTCTCTCTAGAGCGACAATCCTAATTTGATTATCAATAGGCTTCACATTCTGGTTTTCAAAACAGGTGACTGACCTGATTTCTATGCGTCCATTTCTTCCAGTCCATTGCCACCAAGGAAGCCCACACCTTCTAGTACATAGTACCCATTTTCTTTTCTTCTTTTATTTATAAATTTTGTATTAATTTTTACAAACCATTTTCTTAGGCATTTAAGGATGCACGTTAAGGAAGCTAGGCTGATAAGATGTGGGGATATGATTTATACTGAAAGCACAGAAAAATACAGTAAATTGTGAACAGTCCATTATATTTTTACAGTTTAATTATATGAATTAATTACTGTGAAAGCATCCAAAGTAATGGATAGATTCTTTTAAATGCAAATAAAAAGAATAACTGATGAAGAATTACTCTAATATGGCGAAGGGAGCTGAGGGAATACTTTTTTTTTTTTTTTTTTAGAACTTTGGAAGTGGCACGAATAAATGGACCAATACTTTCTAAAGATGACCAAGGAAAGGAATGAGAGGGAGTTAACTGTATTCCCTCTTCATGAAAACAAAAGGGCCAAACCCACTGGCACCCTGAATCCACAGCCGTTACATTATTTGACTTGACCTTAAAATAGAATACACCACACTATTTTTTTATTTGTTTGTTTAAAAACTTCCACTCTTTGCATATTGCAATGAAAGCTTCTCAGTAGCAGCAGCCATGTTTTAATATTATCATAATGATTTCCAATTAAAGGTAAAGGAAAGGTAAAGGTAATGAAAGCAATCAGTGAGTCACCTAGGGAATAACTTTTTGATTCTGGACATACTCCTGCTTGGTCTGGGAATCGACTGGCCGTGGTTCTCGACTGGTGGTCCATGGTGACTTTTTAAAAATAAATTTAAAAAAGGAGGTGGTCCATGAAAAGTTTTTGATTGGCCTGGTGATCTGTGGATTGAAACGAGTTGAGAACCACTGAGGCACACTTTTAAAAATAAGGATTGGTGGTAAGTGGATAGTAGAAGTCTTCCTCTTGAAATTGTATCATTGGCCAGTAGGTGGTCAGTCAAAGCTACATAGGCTGTGATCTGATGGGAGGGAAATAGAATCGAAGACCTTATGGTATCAGTAAGAAAAGACAGGTTGGAGCTCAACACTGTTAGTGGACGGGAAAACAAACACTGTGCCCCGCAAGAGTCTTCGAGCATAGAGGCTCCTGAACTTTCTTCAGCTAGTCTAATATCAATTAAAGACAATGACAGTCTGAGTCAGTTACTGGGTGTCACAGCTAGGCAAAGCAGGACATTATTATTTCTAGAACCACCCACAATGCACTAGATATTTTCAAAAAGTTATCTGGCTTTTTACTAGTCCAAATGGTGAAAGCTCTAGAAATGCACTTTGGGGAATAAAGGGTATATTACTGGGCATGCACTTACAGAATTGAAGAAAAATTGTCACGTGTATAGGTACACAGTTCCAACTAATTCCTCTCTCAATAAGCAGCATAGCTTCTTAGCTGCTGCAACTAGGGTTTAAACTGAAATGCCTGCTATACATGAGCAGTCCTGCATTTTCATTCACCCATAACATATTTTAAAAAGCCTCCTCTAAAACTGAGTAAAGTACATACTCCACAGTGAAGACTATGCCTTATTATAATAAAGCATAGCCAGTTATGAGCACATATTCTGAGGGGAAAAAAAAAGAGAATTTTCTCTTTGCAAATGGGGAAAATGTATTTTTGTCATCCTTCCATAGTAAAAATAGCTAAAAGAGAATTTGTTCAAACTTTGTCCCCCTCCCCCCCAAAAATTCAAACTCAGAACAAAGAACGAAAATTTCAGATCTAAAAGTGAATGATTCAGATATTTAAAAGTGTATGAACACAGAGGATTTCAATTGAAACTATTTTGCAACCTATACTATAGGGGTTGTCACTAAAACAAACACTAAAATAAAGCACTATTTGGTTGCTAAAATAAAAAGTGCTTTGCATATTTTCAGTTTAGTAAGGATAAAGCACTGCCAGTATTAAGGTTTAATTAGTAATTGTTGAATTATTTAGAGAATGCAGATGGAAACAGACTAACAAAATAAATAAAATAGTAAATATTTTGTCAGTATTGTCTTGAAAATTACTCAGTGAACAGCTACAGAAAATCCCCAAGGTCCAGAGTGCTTAAACTTTAAAAATATGTCTTTGTACATATTTTAAATTAATATGGAAAAGTAGTAGACACTCTTTAAATTACTTCAGTCAGCAAAATTACTCCTGGACTTAATTCATTATATGCATACTGTCCACAATTAAAACAAAACAGAACAGACTTAAAATAATATTTTTATGCCTGGGTCATAAAACAGCTTAGAATTTAATGAAAGCTTGCTGCTAATGGTTAATTTTTTTGTGGTGTTTTAGATTCATATACCACTAACGGTTTAATTTTAAGATAATCTTGGGTCAAAAGAAGTGTAAAAATGATTTCTGCTAAAGAAAAAATTAAACAGACTTAATTACTTTAGCACAAAACAAACTATTTTTGCCATAAGGAAGTCTGTTGCTTGCCCTTTCAAAATTTACACGTTTGTGAGCTCAAACCACTGCTATTTGGTTTCCAAGTCTATGCGAGGGATATATATGTTTATAAATCAGAAGACAACAGACAAGAACTTGGAAGAAAGCGCCTCCCCTCTTGAATTTCACGGGCCAAGACTGAAAGGCAGCCCACAATTTCCGAGAAATTACATTTCAAGATCACAAGAATCCCAGTAACAACATGCATTTGCTAAACAGTACTCAAAGAAGTCTTGTGTTTCATTCTTTGTTCAGTATACTCATTTATTAAGTATTCTACTTGATATGGCTTAGTAATGTAAATGAGTTCCTATTAAAAACAGAGTTTTTAAAAGGTTTTGATGAACTCCTTTATATTCTTAGAGCGCTAATAAGCAACCTTATCTTACAATGGTCACAGGTACTTTTATTTCCCAGTCTTCCCTTCTATACATTGTATTTCAAATTCTCATTTTATATTTCATCCTAGTATTGAAAGATTACTCAAAGATGTATTTCCATGTCAATAAGATGCTGTATTGTATGCCATTTTAAGAACATGCACGTTGAAAATTTCCCGTAATTAATTGCTTCTGACCAATATTATGAACACTCATATTAAAAGACATTTACGTAGATAAACCAAAAGCGTTCAAATATATACTGTAGCTCCATTAAAAAGTTGAGATTTCAGTCAAAACACACATTTAGCATTAGATTAGTAGAGAAGCAACAGGTGGGCATATGCATTAATGTTTTCTGTAATGACCAGAGTACATACATCTGCTAGTACATAACTATGAGGGTATATTTTGAAAGAGAGGGAGTACTTATGGCACCTTAGAGACTAACAAATGTATTTGGGCATAAGCTTTTGTGGGCTACAAAATGGAACATACAGTAGGAAGATAGATAGATATAGATATAGATAGATAGATAGATAGATATAAAAATAAAAAAGTGGAAATTGCCATACCAAGTTTTCTCCTGCTGACAATAGTTCATCTTAATTAATTAGCCTCAGTGTTGGTATGGCAACTTCCACCTTTTCATGTTCTCTGCGTATATATCTGCATATACATCTTCCTACTGTATGTTCCATTCTATGCATCTCATGAAGGGGGCTGTAGACCACGAAAGCTTATGCCCAAATAAATTTGTTAGTCTCTAAAGAGCCACAAGTACTTTTCGTTCTTTATACCCTAGAATGGAAGTACAATATTTATATTCCATTTTATATTATAATTATATAATATTTTATAATTCTATAATAATTTATATTTCATATATTTTGTAATTATATGGTAAAAATTAGAAATAAGCAATTTTTCAGTAACAGTTTGCTGTGACACTTTTGTATTTTTATTTGATTTTGTAAGCAAGTAGTTTTAAAGTGAAAGAAAATTTGGAGGATATGCAAGACAAATCAAATTACTGAAAGGGGTACAGTAGTCTGGATAGATTGAGAGCCACTGACCTAAGATATCTAAAGACTTCTCATTGATACCTAGATGTCTAGATTGGTACCCTTTTTCCCCAGTGGAAAATTTCTTAATTAACACAACTCAAAGACAAAAATAATCTTCACTCACAAATGCAGCACAACTACTTCTTGGATGAAATGTTGCAAATGTTACAATACACAACGTAGGACAGAAAGTGTGCCTTATTCAAATAAAAGAATGGGTTAAATTATTCAGGCATATTATAAACAATTTCTAAATCAGAACTTCTCCAAGACACCCATGTTGCAACACCCTTATTTTCATGGAAAGGGCCACAAACATAATAGCTACAGACGGTCAAAACATAGGTTTTAGACTACATGAAAAATACTGCAGTTGACCCTTGTTACCACGAATGAAAGAGCACTGGTTTAATATTGACACTGAAAAGAATGCTACTCGGAGGCCTTCTACATGCCTCCCAAGATACACCAACAAGGCAACCCAGGCAGACCCATCATACTTGGCCATGGTACAATTACTGATATTCAGACTCCTAGAAACCAGTCCCCACACAAAGGGGCAGCTTCCTACAGGACACAATCGACTTCTTCCACAAACTCCACAACATTAACAAGCTACCTCAGAATACTCCCCTTGCCCCCATGGATGTCACCTCCCTGTACACCAACATATTTCACAATGACAGCATAGATGCCTGCCTCAAATATTTACAAGACAATGGACAACCCTCAGATATCCAGCCTAAACACATCCCCAAACTCATCCATTTCATCCTCACCATAACAATTTTACATTCAACACTTTGTCCAAGCCATGGGAACAACCATGGGTACTAGGATGGCTCCTCAATATGCCAACCTCTTCATGGGCTATACTGAAGAGCAATTTCTGGACAAATGCACCATGAAACCAATGAAATGCCTGAGATATATCAATGATATTTTCATCCTCTGGACAAACTACTTGAACTTCCTCAAATTTCCACCACAACTTAAACAACGACCACCCATCTATTAAAGTTTCTCTGGAACATTCCCACACCAGCATCAACTTCCTGGATACTACCATCAGCTCCAGCAACGGAACCCTACTGACAACCATACACAAACAACCCATGGATCACCACACCTACCTTCACAGATCCAGTAAACACCCCAAGCAAACCCAGAAATCTGTTATCTGGACTCTCAGACACCACATAATATGCTCCGAGGAGAAAGTTGATGATTTACACCTTAACACACAAAACTGCCTTCACCAAACACCAGAGAAGTAGATCGCAACATGGAATAGGGCAACGAAATGCCCTGAGAGAACCTGCTTCACTATAGAAATAAAATCCACTCTGACTGCACATCCTTAGTTGTCACCTGCCACACCACAATGGAATCCATACGCAGCATCAAACTACTACTTGATGGAGATCCCATCCTGACAATATCTTTCCTGAGCCCCCCTTATTGTCTTCAAGCAACATGCCCAACCTCTCCAAGCTTATCGTCAGAAGCAAATTCCCCACAGACCAGGACACATCAACTCAAAGTGGCACCAGACCCTGCCAGAACAACAGATGCAAAATGTGCAGACATGTCTCTACCACTACAGTGATCAACACACCTTTGAAGATCCATGATCCTATCACATGTGCTGTACCTCATCCAGTGCACTAAATACCCCAATAAAAACTATGTGGGTGAAGCCAATCACTACACTTTTGAATGAGCTCATGCAGGAAAATGATAAAAGACAAAGACAACACAAACAGTGCGTGAACACTTTTCACAAAGCAATCTCTCTATAGCTGACCAATCAGTCCTCATCCTCAAAGGAAACCTGCACAACACTTTCAGAAGACAAGCCTGGGAGCTTAAGTTCATAACTTTGCTAGACAATAAAAATCCATGGACTGAATAGACACTAGATTTATTATAGCAAT
This sequence comes from Dermatemys mawii, assembly GCA_007922305.1. Classification (NCBI taxonomy): domain Eukaryota; kingdom Metazoa; phylum Chordata; order Testudines; family Dermatemydidae; genus Dermatemys; species Dermatemys mawii. Next base: position 39,524,028 of record ML677349.1, on the reverse strand, counting down.
CTATAACCCACCCACCAAGATACAGTAAAAGCTTTGTTTATCCAGCACGCTGAGGGAATGAGGAGGTGCCAGTTAGTCAAATATTCCCGTTAATTAAGAGCTCTACTTACCAATGGAGGGAAATAGCTTGGGTATGGGGGGAGGGGGAGAGGCTGGGGTGTGGGAGAGGGCTCAGGGAAAGGTGTTGAGGCATGGTAGGGGTTTTGGGGTGTCAAACATGGGTGGCGCTCACTTTGGCTGGCTCCCTGAAAGTGGCAACATGTCCCTGCTCCTCCAAGGCCGAACGCAGCCAGGCGGCTCTACATGCAGGCACCACCCCTGAAGTTCCTACTGGCTAAGGTCCCCAGACAACAGGAGCTGCAGCACCAGCACTTGAGGTGGGGCAGGAACAGCACATGGAGCTGCCCAAGGTGAGAACCATTGGGATCTGGAACCCCAAAATGCCAGTTTCTAGAGCTTTCCAGGTGGTAAAGTGCTGGATAACACAACTTTAACTGTACTGCTCTCCCCACCCTTTCACCCCTATGACTGGAAGGGTGTTAACAGGCCATTTCATCTTGAATTGTCCCTTGAAATGAGTTAACTACTTATGCTAAACAACCCCTATACTGGGGTTGGATGGGCTTAATTACAGTTCTTAGAGATGTGAATTCTTCAGAGCCCTGAGTGAAATAGCTAGGCCAATCTAATTTTTAAATGTAAATCAGGCCTTAGTATGTAATAGCAGCATGGGAAGTTAAGGCAGAATGGCTAGTCTGCTTTAAATTCACACTCTACCTATTTTGCACTAAATTTTGCAGGGTAGATAAGACCTAACTATTTGTGAATGTACAACACTGGCTTTAAAGTTCAAGTGTTTTCAAAACAATCAACACAGAGAATTGTTTTGAAAACACTAACTTTAAAGCCAGTGGTATACAATTCTGTAGGGTTACACGTGAACAACGCCATCTAACCTTGCACCCAACTCAATCTGCAACAGAAGTTCCAACTACACGTGTGGATACTCCCAGCAGTTATCTGGTGCACACAAAGAAACAAGAGAAATCTGGTCCAAGATGATGTGTAATCCTTTTCCACTTAATACATTTTTAGTAGTTCAACATCATAAAAGTCAAGACAGAATTATAGAAATGCATTTCACTTCAAGGTATGAACATAAATGATCCCTCTGGGGCTTTTGGTTTTTGTTTTTTAAATGAAAGGCATTCTTTAAAGATTTCACATACGCTATGAACATAAATAGTTAATGGTGGCTCTCATCCGTAAAAAGCAAACACAAAACAGGGAATCCTGTTATAATACGGGAGTTTGCTGTGGCTGCAATTCAGAGCACAATAAAGGATTGCTTAATTCAACAACAAAATATATAGGGATCGGCACATTAGTGTGGATTTTAAATACTCTGCCTTTAAGATACTTTTATCTAGCATTCCAAATTTAATGTAAAATATTTACAATTTGTTACAGTTCCACGGCTAGCTGTGCCTTTGACCTCTCCTGTCAGCCCCTCTGTGGGCACCCTTTTCAAGAAACTTTTCTGTGAGTGAAACTGCATACTTCACTCCACTTTTCAATTTTAGATTACCAAACTCCTATTTGCCAACTGTGTTTCCTTAGCAGACCCAATTGGCTTCCAACACCTTCCTAGGTGATCCATTCCCATGCTTCACCACCCATCTAGTTAAATAGTTTTTCCTAATATCCAATCCAGACCTCCCGCAATGAACTTGAGACCATTGCTCCTTGGTCTGTCTTCACTGAGAACAGTCTAGCTCCACCCTCTTTGGAACCCCCCTTCAGGTAGTTGAAGGCTGCTATCAAATCCCCCCTTACTCTTCTTTTCTGCAGACTAAGTAAGCCCATTTCCCTCAGCCTCTCCTTATAAGTCACGTGCGCCATCCCCCTCATAATTTTTGTTGCCCTCCTCTGGACTCTCTCCCATTTGTCCACATCCTTTCTGTAGTGAACTGAATACTCCAGATGTGGCCTCACCAGTGCTAAACAGAGGGAAATAATCACTTCCCTCGATCTCCTGGCAATACTCTTACTAATGCAGCCCAATATGCCGTTAGCCTTCTTGGCAACAAGGGCACACTGCTGACTCATATCCAGCTTCTCATCCACTGTAATCCCCAGGTCCTTTCTATAGAACCGCCACTTAGCCAGTCAATCCCCAACCTGTAGCAGTGCATGGGATTTTTCCTTCCTAAGTGCAGGACTCTGCACTTGTCTTTGTTGAACCTCATCAGATTTCTTTTGGCCCAATCCTCCAATTTGTCTAGGTAACTCTGGACCCTATCCCTACCCTCCAGCATATCTACCTCTCCCCTCATTTTAGTATCATCTGAAAACTTCTTGAGGGTGCAGTCCATGCCATCATCCAGATCATTAATGAATATGTTGGACAAACCCCTTGAGCACTCCAAGTGATACCAGCTGCCAACTAGACACTGAGCCACCTGTTGTGCCTGATGACCTAGTCAGCTTTCTATCCACCATACAGTCCATTCATCCAATCCATACTTTTTTAATTTGCTGACAAGAATACTGTGGGAGGCTGTATCGAAAGCTTTGCTAAAGTCAAAGTATAACCACATCCACCACTTTCCCCATAGCCACAGAGCCAGTTATCTCGGCACAGAAGGACATCAGGTTGGTCAGTCATGACTTGCCCTTGGTGAATCCATGTTGACTGTTTCTGATCACCTTCCTCTCCTCCAAATGCATCAAAATGGATTCCTTGCGGCCCTCCTCCGTGATTTTTCCGGGACTATGGGGAAGCTGTAATTCCCCAGATCCTCTCTCTTTCCTTTATTAAAGATGAGTACTATATTTGACTTTTCCAATTATCCAGGACCTTCCCTGATCGCCACAAGTTTTCAAAGATTATAGCCAATGGCTGTGCAATCACATCAGTCAACTCTCTCTGCACCCTTAGATGTGCTGCATCCAACCCCGTGGACTTGTGCATTTCTAGCTTTTCTGAATAGTCCTTAACCTGTACTTCCACCACTGACAGCTGCTCCCCTCCTCCCCATACTGTGCTGCCCAGTACAGTAATCTGAGAGCTGACTTTGTCTATGAAGAACAAGACAAAAAAAAGCATTAAAGTACTTCAGCTTTTTCCACATCATCTGTCACTAGGTTGCCTCCCCCATTCAGTAAGGATCCCACATTTTCCTTGACCACCTTCTTGTTGCTAACATACCTGTAGAAACCCTTCCTGTTACCTTTCACAGCTGCAGGTATGCTAGCTGCAACTCCAGTTGTCATGTGGTCCTCCTGATTACACACCTGCATGTTCAAGCAATATTTTTATATTACTCCCTAGTCATCTGTCCAAGTTTCCACTTCTTGTAAGCTTCCTTTTTGTGTTTAAGACCACCGAAGATTGCTCTGTTTTCTTGCTTCGTAAAGAAATGTAATTAATGATATATTAGGAAAGTAAATATGTAATATATGCATCATCTGAGGATCAGCATTCAAAGATTTTGGCTTTCATAGGAGAAAAAGGATGACTGAAACCAAATTTACATTCAATATTCAACTGCAGTTTTAGTTGTAATCATCATGGTAGTATCTATTAATTTATCTGAGTACACTGTGTCAAAAGCATCATTTTATATATCTATCAAAATAATTATTTTGTATTCCAAAGGATTAAATTTAAAAAGTTTTATTTTGGCTGCTTTACTTTATATTTCACTTTTAAAATCTGGTCCACGTCCATATCAACTGCACTCGGATTCCTATTTAAGTGCCAATCAACTTGAATTTTAAGGGTGCTGCCATTCTTTTTGTAATCCTGCTGCTAGAACACAAAAGCAAACCAAATGAAACAATCCAAACACGAGATTTCATTTCACCTGCCACAATGAGCAACACTCAAGGAGGCAAAGACAGATCTGTTCAATAATTATATAATTTAGTAACTCGTTCCAAATACTAAGAATATGTGGGATTCAGCCAAGAAGAAAAATAAAAGTACTGCAGGTAGTCAAGCAATTCCTCACAAACTATGTAAAAATGTATCTTTAGACAACAGTTCTTTAAGTGTCTATAATATTTCTGTTTGATTCTGAGCCTTTGTCTACACGACAAACTTGTGTGGGTATAACTGTTGGCTCAAGGGTGTGGAACACCCTGACGAAGTTATGCTAACTGAACGCCTAGTGTAGACAGACAGCGCAATCTCAATGAAAGGGCTTCTGTCAATGTAGCTACCATCTCTCGGAGAGGAGTAGTACCTATGCTAACGAGAAACACTCTCCAGCTGGCGTAGACAGTGTCATCACCAAGCGCTGCAGCTGCATCACTGCAAGTGTAGACAAGCCCTAAGTTAATTATAAAAATTCATTTCAGAAGTGAATAGGAATGTGGTTAACATGCAAGAGGTACATTTTCAAAGAAGCTATACGTAGTTTTAACCCACAACTGCTATTTAAAATACTAGTGCAAATAAAACCATACTTAATGCTTCTAAATATTTCACTGTCAATTTCATTTTGTTGGTTCTGTAATCCTACGAACACCTTTAAAAACCATTAACAATGCATTTTATTCCATTATTTTGTCATTGACACTGAAGCAATCCAACAGGAATTTTAATTACACTTATTCATTCACTACTTATAATTAGCTGATGGAAATTAAGTTTAATTCCTTGATTTAAAATTTAGGGTTTTTGTATTCTCAAACTATCAATACATTCAGAGGTATGAATTTTTTAAAAAAAATTGAACACAGTCAAGATGACATACTAAGTTATAGTACAATGAAAAAATGGCGTAAGTACATACAAGATAGGAATATTGCATACAAATAGGAAAATCAGAAAGTAAATATTATAATAGGAAAATTTGCTTTACTTCCTTCCCTCACTCCCATGTCCTAGAATCTCTTTTAGTGAGTGTCTGCAGTTATATCTACGCCGGTGAGGAAAAAAAGCCTAAAACCCCTTCATCAGCAAGGCTCAAAGTCCGAGTCAACTGACTTGGGCTCAGGACATAGGGCTAAAAATAGCAGTGCAAACGTTCCCACCTGGGATGGAGCAAAGGCTCTGAAGTCCAGCAAGGTGGGGGTGGGTTTCAGAGCACAGGGTCCAGCCCAGCTTGAGAGACTTGCTACCATGGAAGTTTCTTTCTTTTTTGCAGTTTATATGTACTCTTTAAAGATAATAGCGCCTAACACTACTTCCTGTACAGAATTATGAACTCCTCTCTGACTTCCGTGGGTACAAAATAACACTTGTTTCCCAGTCCAAACATTGCGCATTACACACTTAACACTTCAGGATGGTCTCAAGCACTGGTACAAACAATTAAGTCAACATTTCCCAACTTTTAGCACACTTTCCCCAAGCCTAAAACAGGAAACGATTGCAGTGTCTCACAATAGTACTGGCAAATGAAAATTTTCTAATGGTGACTTATGTACTGTAAAAATCAAAGCGTGGTTTGAGGGAGAGCTGAACTAGCGGTCAACAGCAATGCTGATCTAGCAGAACATGGAAGGGACAAGCCCTTTCTACAAAACCCTGTGTTTATTCTCCAGAAATAAATCTAGTTTTGTTTGCAGAGAAAAGTGGACCCTTAACTAAAAGTCTGAGCACTATAATGTTTACAGTGTTTGTACTTTTCATGCACTTAAGCCACGTTAAGGGGCAGAAACTTTTAACTGCATTCCTGGCTCTCAAACTGTTGTTTCTGTAAGAAAGTTTCTGATAAGAATTTAAAGACTGGATGTTGCTATTACGGTTACTGTGTCAGCTAAAGTTATACCAGTTAATGGCAGGAGTTCCCCTGTTAGCCCAGTACATGTAAGAGCTTTTGATGTGGAATTAAGCAGCAGGCCATCACTACTGTTAAAAACTTTTAGCACGAGAAGCACTACAAGTCCATCACCGATACTCTCCTATACCAGGTATTTAATTGGTTCCAGTGTGGGGATTACAAGGCTCTTTACCATATAACCCGTAACTGGCATCAAAATTACATGGTTCCTTGTCATATAACCCATAAAGTAAGGTAAGCTCTCCTTAGCCTACCCACTAGGACTCAACTCTCTCTGCATATTAGCATGCCCTCTCCCCACCCACCTCCTCACCCATCCCCGTGGACCCAAGGTCTGACCTCGGCCCACAAAAGCCATGAGGTCTTACCGTATCACATCAGCGAAAGGCCCATCCAGAAAAACCAAGTCTTTTACCTCTGCACATTTTATTCTCTCAACCATACTGGAAACCAGCTACAGCGGGTGCCAGCAACTAGCTTGGTCCCCCTTCCTGCCTGATACCACAACTTGACTAGAAGAGATGTAATGGAAAAGAAAACTGAACAGTTGTTTGTGTGTGTGGTAGGGTCTGGATTTCATTAGCTTGCAAATAAGAAAAGAGTCATACGTTTTCAACAAGTTAAACTGATATGCCCTCTTGACCTGTAAGAGACATACTGCATTTGATAAAGTAATTACCCGGTAGTACACTAGCAACTGAAAATTCTAATAATTTGCCTCTAAATATTTATATATATCAAAATGGTGAAATAAAACTACAGTAAGGTTTCTAAAATATTGCAAAGAACATTGCATAAAAATCTGTTTTCACTATTACATAGTAGTACTTTTAGCAAACATACTATGACTTTTTATTAGTCCTTTTCATACATTTTAGTAAATTCATTTTTCCCTCTTACTTGACATCAGCAATGAAAAACAAGAAAAACTTGCATCATTTCAAAGTAAAGGTATATTTTAAAATTTTATATTCCTTGTGTTAGTGTAAAATAAAACTATTTCTTGTTTAGAATGGAAGAGGACTAGACCTTATATGGACGGCCTACTAAAATTCTGAAAGACTACCACAGCTGTGCCACATAAATGGATTCTTTATGCAGGAATCAATTATCTACCACTAATTCTTGTAAAAAATATGGCCACCAAAACCGCATAATAGGAAAAAAAAATGTACAATAACTTAAAAGACTATCAAGTCTTATAGAACCATATTTAGTAGCTTAACTCATAGGCTAATATCCCTTTACTCCTTCCCAATAGCTATGTCTACACTGCAAACCCCTTATGGCGGTGCACAGAATTCACATAGCTACATGCCGCAGCGAAAAGCAGACTATGTCCACATCGTGGTGTGTAGTTACATACATCAGCGAAAGGCCCTGGCAGAGGGGGAGGCAGTGAGGAGATGCCAGAGCCTTTCCTCACAATGGGGGAAAGGCTCCCAGCAGGTCTCTACAGCAGTGAAAGGCTCCCACACCAGGTCATTTCACAGCAATAAACAGCAATTTAGATGGGGGAGGCACTGCTGTGGAATTGGAAGATTAAAGAGCTGTGTAGGGTACATACCCAGAGGACTCAGACGTGTCTCTACTTGCCTCAGCAGTGCCTCAGTCAACACTGCTATTTACATCTGAGCTAGGGCATGCAGTGTATGCACTCCACATACTACCAAAAGGAGTGTACAGCATTGATGTAGCTAATCTTACAAAGTCCCCAAATTAACCCCATATGTTGTAATTGATCTCTAGTAAGCACAACATCCCAATATAAAAACTATTTTGACCATAACAGCTAGTCTATCAACATCTAAGAGAGTGGGAGCTAAATTAAGAAATCCTGTAATGTTGTCCATGTAATGTTATAGACAAAGGCAAAATGCTGTTTTTCTACAGCTAAAACAGAAGTCCCAGATATCTTTAACAGAAAATTAGGCTGTGGGAGCTGTCTCCCAGAAAAAGTACTTCAGTATGTTGCCACACCCCGGGTAACTCAGGCTTAACTGGGGAAGAGGAGATCCCTACATGGCCTCTAGTTTTTCCACAAATGCAACCTTTCCCAAGTCGGCCGAAAGAGTTGTCAGCTCAACCTGTTGAAAACATTAGTTATCATACATCACTGTCTCTACTTTGTGGTTGAAGAAAAAATACCATTTTTGTAGCTGCTTATATTGAGGCACAGAGACACTAATGGTGCTGGTTGCACTGTATATTGCTGTATTGTCCGGCCATGTCAGAAGACAGAGAGGAGGCAATGGATGTGGTTTAATTAGGCCACAATGTTATTCACTTAAAATATCTGGAAAATACCCAGCAATAAATTGTATGGTGCAAGTAAGCAATTCCTTAACTGTCTCCCCCTACCTGGGAGGACTGTCGTCAGTAAGTTGATCAGATGTCTTGATTTTATAGGGACAGTCTCAATTCTGGGGGCTTTTTCATATATAGGCACCTATTTCCCCCCATATCCTGTCCCGATTTTTTACACTTGCTATCTGGTCACCATAGTCATCAGCCCTGTCACTTCCCAGCCTGCCTGTTGCAGGGACTCTACTGCCCTCCCCTTGTATCAGGATTAAGGAGACTGGAAAAAGGAGATGAGCACATGCAGGTATCTGAAGCTGTTGCTGCCTAGAAGTGGACACCTTGCCACCATCATTGCGCCGCTGCTGCCAGTTTAAATAGTGTGGAGCTGTCTGGTGTAAAAATATCCCCTTCCCCTACTACTTTCTATTCCTCTCTGCTCCATCCAGGGAAACATTCCCCTTTCTCCCCACCTCTGCCATTAATTAGAGAAACAACCCCCATATGGAGCAATATCCTCTTCTCTTCTGCCAGCTGGACAAGGATGCACCACACATCTTTGCAGTGAGCACATTTCTTACAAAGGATGTCCAGATTCCAGACCCTGAAACGGATACTGTTCAGACACAACTGCTCAAGCTAAACATTCCCTTTAAGAAAAACATGGCCTGCTATAGAAGATTTTTTTCAAAAATTATTTTTCTACTGATTTCTCTAGCTTCTCTCTATTTTTGGCTGTATTTATAGTACCAGATTTGTTTTCCTCCTCCTATAGGTAGGAACAGGTAATCTGCTGTGATGGGGCGCTAGCCCATAGGCACATGCGCATGTCCAGAATGTCTATTACAACCCTGACAAAGAGTCCTGTGGCACCTTAAAGACCACTTCGTCGGATTAGCCCACAAAAGCTTATGCTCTAAAAAAATTTTAGTTAGTCTTTAAGGTGCCACAGGACTCTGTCACTTCTGCAATTCCAGACTAACACGGCTACCCCTCTGATTCTATTACAACCCTGTGACCCTTCAAAACCGGGAACTGTAGCTGAGAGCCACATGTTCTTAGCCATGTGTACTACAGGATATTGTATATAACACCCTCATAGGTAGGGAAGAAGAAAGGCAAGGACCTGCAAGGGGAGCTCTCCACACTTGTCAGAGCAGATGTTCCCAAACTTGGTTCACGGCTTCTTCAGGGTAAGCACCTAATGGGCTGCAAGATGCTTTGCTTACCTGAGCGCCTGCAGGTACAGCCGCTCAAAGCTTCCACCTGGGGTGCCAAAAAAATGGGTTAATTTTATTAGGAAGTGGGGAGCGATTGGGGAATAAGGAGCCTACTCAATCTCCTTGACCATTCCTCCTTCTCCAGTCGCTCCCCACTGCCAAATAAAATTAACCTCCTTTTTTTCTTGATATCTTATCAACCACACTTAGGCTTTGTCTACACTAGCAACTGAATGACAAAAAACCCACCACGAAAGACACAGTTTGTAGACAAAAAGTGCCAGTGTGAACAGCGCTTTGCTGGCAAATCTACTGCTCGTTGGGAGGGCGGGAGGGGGTTTCGAAGGTTGTCAGCAGGAGAACCAACAGCGGCTACACTGCCCACCATGTCGCTAAAAGCTGCAAACTATAGACAAAGCATTAGACTTGAAGTCCTTGTTTTGCTCCTCAAGCCAATTCAGTCTAACACACACACACTCTACCATTCCAAGATTTTTAGTATCTACACTTTCATTTAACAAAGCAAAATGCGAGTGTCTGAGAAGGAAATCACTTGTCTAGCACAGTGCTCAGAAGTCCAATTAACCACAATCTTTTCTTAAATGAGTGTTTCTTTCTATATCATTGATATAGAAACTTCAACAGCAATGCAACATAATAGTGTATTATGAATTGAAACTCTACTTAAATCTTTTTACAAGAAAAATATGTTAGGCACCTGTAAAGCAGACATCCAATCTTTCCTGGATGAAAGACTGAGTTAAAGGCACTCTACTAAGATGGAGAAAAATGGCCAAGAATACCAATATCCACATGGTTACAAACCTGAGAATCTTTTTCTGCTACCAGAACTGAAAAGAATTGTTATGACCATATCCCCAGTGCTGATATTATTTGAGTCATACCCCAGTAATATTTGAATTTGGCACCCCAGGTTGTAGATGACTATTTATCAACTAGTTTCCATTTTGTGCCATAATTTCACCCTCAGTAGGAAATGCTTCCTACTATATGTTCATATCATACAGATTTATGGTGATAAGTGATTAATAATCATATTTACAGTGCACTTCTCAAACTCTCTCTTTTCCTTTATTCTAAATATCACTGAGTCAGGTTTGTTAGGCAAAGGTCAGTTCTATCCAACTAGAATCTCATCGTTCCCCTCCTGATTTATAATTTATACCACAAATAACTTCAACCATCATTGATGGCTTATAGAGTAATGCATACAGAAGTTTTAATAACATGCTGCACTAAATATTATAATAAATGGTAGAGGAAGTGAATCACTTTCCTTATATCACCATCAGTAACTAGAACCTTATTTTTAGAGAGAAAAAACATGTAGCAGCTATGAAATTCCTCAGTCATGTAAAACCAGTGACAAGACATGAAGAATTAACTTTTGACCCTTTTTTTTTTTTCTCATTAAGTGTATTTTGGGATTTTGCAAGCTTTACTTATGCAAATATTCTGAAGATTCTAAGGGCTTTATGCAAACCTGAAGCTATCGCAGGTGTTCATTGTCTGTTAAATATGTTCATTGTCTGCAGAATACTCTTTCATTTGACTCACTCCTAGAAGGATGCAAAAATTGTCATAGCATATATACATTTTAAAAAAACATTTAAAATTCTTAACAGGTGAAATTCATTTATGTGGTGAGGACCACACAAGGGCCATACACAACTGAAGCCCTCGTAATAAGGCTTACATTGAACTTGACTGATGCATAACTCTTGCACTCAGGAGACTTTCATTTTAAATGAACATTATGGACACTTGTTTATCTGTGGGTTTTTTAACGTAGTTAGTATTAATAACTTTCAAACTCTACAATTAATATTTATTTAAGCAACAGCCTCCATTAAAAGGAGAACATTTATCACGACGGGGTATTTAAATTACTGCAGTGTTTTCATAATTAAAATAGGAAACTAATATTTTGGATACCATTTGGTAACAGAATAGTGTTCTTTTTTTTATCATTGAAAGTGTGTTGTACTGCTAAATGTAGTATTAGTTTAGATCTGGTATCTGATCAAGTTTGTAGTCACTAGATTTTTTTCAAATCTATTACAAAACTTCACTAAAATGTACAAACAAGAGTAGACATTAGGGGAGAGAAAACTACTCAATTCCTTTGAGCTTTCTTAAAATTTTTTGTTTAAGCATTCCATAAAGGGAAATAAATCAGGATCTCTGTATATTGCTGCAATATAAAGTCATTACTGGATGATGGTGTGTATTACAATATACCACGTATTACCTAAACAAATAAATCGTTTAATCTGTGACTCAGTTTCCTTGCCAGTAAAATAAAGATATTTACTGTATCATACAAAGCTTTTGAGAGAAATAAGCAGGGGTGAAAGTGAGCCAGTATGGCATACCGGTAAGAACTCATACTGGCCGGTATGCAGCCCCCGCCCCTTCTCCGCCCCCTGCTGGCCGGCTGGCTGGTAGGGTCTGTATCAGCAGTCCCCCCCCCCCCCCAAAGGGGAGGCAAAAGGGGCAGGGACGTTAAAGGCTGTTGCAGCAGCGCTTTAAGGACGGCCTTTTGCCTCAGCAGCACTTTAATGTTGCTGCGCACCCCCATCGGCGGCCCTGCCGGTAGGGGGGGGGGACAGCAACGTTAAAGCGCTGCTGCGGCAAAGGACCCTGCAGTGCTTTGAAATCACTGCTCCTTTTGTCTCCCTCCTGTGGCTGCCAATGGCAGGGGAGGGGGAGGGCGGCAAAGGGAACAGTGGCCTCAACTACAGACACTTACCAGTACAGGGGTAGGCCAGGGCCGGCTCTGACCCCCAACCTCATCCCTTCTGCTTGAGGACCTGCCCCTTTTGGGGGCCAGAGCCCGCCCCAGTCCGGCCCCCTGCCAGTAAGTGTCTATAGTTACTTTTTCCCCTGGAAATAAGCTATTGGATGTTGTAAAGCTTGTTGAAATCCTTCAATGAAGGCGCTACAGAAGCTCAACATCTAATTATTACTGGTCTGATTTTCAGAAGTGCTGAACATCTAAACAGTGGAGTCACCACAGCCTACAAATGCCCATCTTTGAAATGAAAGTCATTTATGGTATCTGAGTTATAGAAATGTGTACTATAATAGAACCTCAAAGATACGAAAACCAATGTTCCAGACTTACTGGTCAACCGGGAATCCTCTAGAACCAGAAGTAATCAAGCACCAGTGGAGATACACACATAAAAGTAGCAAATACTTTGCTGCCTTGGGGCTTCAGCCTCGGGGCTTCAGCCCTGCGGCTCTGTTCCCGGCTTGAGCCCCACAAGGGTGCTGAGATTTGGGGCTTTAGCTATGAGAGGACTGCTGTTTTAGCCCCAGTTTGCGAGCTGAGTCCCAGCACAGACACACATGCCGCTGAAACTGGGAGCAGGGACCCAAGCACTCTCTCACCCCACCCCCTGGCAGAAGCTGGGGTGCGGGGGAGCCCTGAACCACGGCTCCTCCTGCAGGGCAGAAGCCAGGAACAGCACTGTGGGGCAGAAGCCCCAAATTGAAAGCCCTGAGCCGCTGGTGCTCCCGAGGATCAGAAGCCCTGACAGTCCCCTTCTCCTGGTGACTGCAGCCCCAAATCCCACCAGTCCCCAGTGCCTGAAGGAAGGAATATTAAATGTCATGCTTCAGGGTGTAAACCAATCTCTAACTACTACATATTAGGATGAGTCCTTCACGGCGCCAGATTACCCTACACCTATCTACTGTGGTGTTTGTTGTACCTTCTCCCCAAATATCTGGTGCTGGCTGCTTTCAGAGACAGGATACTGGACTAGAGGGGCCTAAAAACCTGATTCCTCATGTTCCTAACGAAATAACCACCTCAATCTGAACCAAGGGGTAAGGATGTTATGTAGTAAGATTATTAAAAGTCTTTTATTATGTACAATATCAACTTTATAGCATGGTATCAAATAGTAAAGTGACACATTCTCCTCCACTTCCCCACTGCAAAATAAGGTTGAATATTATGACAATTTTTCAGGGACTACACTTCTTAACCCAATCAGAGATGGCATCCAGAAGATATTACTGAAAATGATTAAATTGTTAATTTCCTAGAGCAGTTTCAGATAACCCTTCCTTTTGTCCAAATTTAAAAGATTACTTTATCTCATTTTAATCTTAACGGTAATTTTTTGTTTTGAACAGAATGTCTTGTGGAAAAAGTTGCAGCTATTCTGACATCCGATCCATCATCTCACAAGGATGGAAGACTTCCTTTTATAATCTCTGCAGTAGGAAACAAATGAACCCAGGATAATCAACACAAAATTTAGTCTGGAAATACTGGAAGAGCACTTTATTTAGTTTTTCCTAGACAAATTGGATGTCATGGATAGCTGAAATCTTTTCCCTTGAGGTTTGCTAATAAGATACGTGTTATGAAGTAACACAACTATTTATTGCTTAGCTAAACTAATACTTCTAAAATCTATACATATAAATTGATCTACAAGTGTTTATTAATGTTTTTGATCATCTTAATTAACTTCAGTTTAATGAAGTACTTGTCTGAGATTGCTCTAAACTTTTTAAATTATTCACAAAGCAACCACTTGTTAACCAGTAACAGCTTCATGAAAACATTTACTGAGGAGCAAGTGTTTTAATGGTTGAAGTTTTTGTTTCATAGGGAAATAGATGTTATAAATGGCCAGAATTATAAACATCTACAGAGTTCAACCATAAGCAAATATTTCCTTATCAGAGTATAGATAAAAATCAAAAAAGAAAACAGACATTTGTTAACAAGTACATGCAACAGGAAAATGCTGAGTCATAACAGAAACAAAGCATGAAAAAGTGTTTCAGTCTTAACTGCTTATTATATCTTTAAAATTGCATAAAATACTAGCATTTTTAACACTATTAAGTGTTTTTCCTGCCTTCTCTTCCTCCCTGCAAAGAGTGATCTTTAGAATTACAAGGAATTATTTTTGAAATAGTATACAAAGAGAAGTTCAGGGGGCGATATCCTGGCCCAAAGTCAATGGGGAGTTTTGGCATGGAGTTCAATAGGACCAGGATTTCAACAACAATCTTTATGTACCATGACATTTTAGATTTTATACCTCTTTGGAATAGGGGCTGTCAATTATTGTTTGACCAACAAGCACAAGGGTGGCTACTCTGGTTGTGTTTTTTAGGTGCTACTATAATCATCAATGCCATGGAAGAAGATTATTTTAGTAACAGCATTTTGGCAATATTGGATTGAGGCGTGATGAGAAGTGAGGTGCAAGAAAGGGGAATGCAGTAGTTGATGCAGAAGATGACTTAGAAATAGACAAGGCTGTTTGTACATAAAGAGGAGATACCCTGGAAGAAGCAATGGAGCTGAAGAGAGGCTGGATGTTTCAGGGAGGAAAGAGAGGAGGGCCTGGCCTACACTAGCGGGGAGGGTCGACCTAAGATATGCAACTTCAGCTACGTGAATAATGTAGTTGAAGTAGACGCATCTTCGGTCGACTTATCTGTCATCCTAATGGCAGCAGCGGTCAGCGGCGGGCTCTCCTGTCGACTCCAGCTTGCACCTTTTGGCTAGCTGGAGTTCTGCAGTCGACTTTGGGGCCCATTTTATTGCATCCTGACGAGACATGATAAATCGATCCCCAACAGATTGATCTCTACCCATTGACCCAGCCTGTAGTGTAGACAAGGCCTAAGAAAGAAAAAAGTTTGTAAGCTTGGGTGAAAGGGAGAATATTTAATTTGTCACCAGTGACCAAAGGCGCACATAAGGAATGTTGTGGAAAGAATTGAAAGGTCTCATTTTTACAATGTTGGATTTAAGAGGGCATCAGCATATGCTAGTGCTGATATCAGAGGCAGTAAAATTTCAGACTCATAAGAAACAACAAATTAACGTGAATTTAGGATGCAACTTTCATTTGAATTAATGGACCCAGGAAATTAACTTTCAAAAAGGGGAACACAGTCATGGAACTTTAGGCCTAACAACCCAAACAATGTCTGTAAACGAAGTGTTTATTTTTAAAACATTTCCAGAATTGCCAATAAAATCCAAAGTTGTAGCTAAGAAAGGAAGATGAACAGATGCTAATGTAAGCCCCAGGGTTCTGCAGAGATTGGTACAAAACCTGATACTATTCAACATTTTCATCAATGATCTGGAAGTAAATATAAAAACACCATAGATAAAATTTGCCATGACACAAAGATTGGTGGAGGGATAAATAATGATGAGGGCAGGGGAGTCATACTGAGCAATCTGATCATTTCATAACCTGGGCCCATTCAATGTCCCATGCCCAGTGGCCCATGCCATTAATGCCATTCTGTCGCAAAAAGGACTAATGCAATCCTTGATATATAAACACTGGAGTAGTCAGCAAGATGACTTTACCTCTATATCTGGCATCGGTGAAACCAATACTGGAATATGGTACCCAGTTCTAGTGCCCACATTGTAAAAAGGAGGCTGAAAAAATGGGTACAAAGAGGGTACGGAAAAGATCCACAAAAATTGTTTGAGGGCTAGAGAAAATGATTAACCTGATAGATTTAACAAGCTCAATCTGTTTATCAAAAAGATGATTGAGGGATGCCTTGATTACAGTGTGCAAGCACCTTCACTTGGGATAATAGTGGGTACTACAGGACTTGTTAACTGAGGATAGAATAGCATAACAAGAACCACTGGCTAGAAGATGAAACCAAATCCATTCATATTAGAAATCAGACACACATTTTTAAAACCATGTAAGTGATCAGCCACTAGAACAAGCTACCAAGGGAAGTGGTGGATTCTTTCTCTTGATGTCCCGAAATCAAGGCTGGATGTCTTTCTGGAAGACATGCTTTAGCCAAATACAAGTTATGCTTTAATCAAGCACAAATTAAGCCCAATAAAGGGATAACTGTAAAATTTAATGGCCTGTGACATACATGAGGTCAGACAGGATCTAATGGACCTTTCTGACCTTAAACCCTGTGAATGTGCAGGAAACGTAAAGACCTGATCCAATTGTTTTATAAATTTTTCAAAAGGACCCCTAACTAATCCTGGACATCATATTGAAATCAGCCTTTTCTATAGTGTAACACCCGACAAAAAAGTTACATCTACCAGTTAAGCAGCTAGTGTGAGAGATCGGTGCTCATCACAGTGCTCTTAATAGTTTTGTTACGTTGTGCTTCCCATCTGTTGTACACATCTACTGTCTCTTATCTTAGCTTGCAAGCCCTCTTGCTGACCAGAGGCACAATGAAGTCACATTACACCAAAGAATGTGTGTTAATTATTACATTTCAGAGGAAAATTAGAAAGTGCGACTTTAATGAAAAAAGTCTTAATTACTTTATGTTGTGCTGGGCTTGCCAAAGTCACTTGCATAGGACATAAACTATTAATTTTCAATATAAACTTTCTTCAGTGACAGCAGAATACTGTCCAATGAGCAACAAAAAGAAGAATGCCTATTAAAAACCACAGGAATTTATAAGAAAATGGAATAATAGACACCAGTCATATAAGCAACATGCTAAATATTTCTAAGATATTTTGACATACATATCTAAAATTACAATTCAACCACTAGCACAGTGGTTTTGTATTATGCTGGCAACACAGGCAGCTTTTCCAAGTTATGCAACTGTCTCATCCTTATAATGAATTTAATTATAGATAACGCAGTCAACAATTGCTTTTGGATATTTTTGGTTATGATCAGGGGTTACCTGCGCTCCATTCAGATTGCTAGCAAATCATTACGTGAATATGACCAACTGCTGAATATCATCAGACTTTACATTATCATTTACAAAGCTGCAGTGTCACTTGCTTAGATGAAATATAATCATCACCACTGAGGCAGGAATGGGAGACTACCTTGTAATTATACTATGGCAATTAAGCGCATCTTCTCAATTAGTTCTGTAAGAGATTACCTTTTTATGTAAATCTGCTGAGTTCAATGGTTTCTTAATTTCAGGGCTATTGGGATGACTCCTGCAACTTTAATCATGGAAGCACTACTGCATCTCCTTAATATGTGAGAAGCAAACAAGTACATTAAAAGTTTCTTGCACTAAATCTTTCTCAAAGTCATGGCTGAACAGCCAAAAAGTTAAATAAAATGATTAAAATGCATTTCTACTTAAGATAATTTGTAAAAAGTATAAAAATAGTTCTGTCTTTCACAGACTTCCGTCTTCAGAAAACAGACATCCACTCTGGATTATTTAAACTTGGGAAAATGCAAGTGTTTTCTTTGAAAAAATATCTATTGTTACAGCAAAAACTTGGGTTTCCTTTCAAGCAAGATCATATGATTACACGTTTATATTTTACTTTCCGCAGGAATTCACATACACCCCCATTTGCATCCTGTTATTCATTTAACATTTCCCTTCACTTCAGCATGCTGTGTTAATAACATGACAATCACCATGCTAATATTTGCATTTCTTTCACACACAGAGTATTTCAACAAACTGCACAAAGTATGGTGGTTCTTCATATTCATTATGAGATAATACATTGTTGTAAAGTGCACTTTACATCAGAAAACGCATGTGGTACAGAAATCTTGACCTTTTCCTTTGGTGGATCAATCTCTGTTGCAACTAGGGTGACCAGATTGCAAGTGTAAAAAATTGGGATAGGGAAGGAGGGTAGTAGGTGCCTATATAAGAAAAAAAGCCTCCAAAATCCAGACTGTCCCTATAAAATCGGGACATCTGGTCACCCTAGTTTCAACTTCTATAATTAATACATACAAAGTCTTTTAAACACTGAAAAGATTAGGGTTATTCTCTACTCCTAATACTGCATCTGTCTGAATCTTAGACATTTAGACTTATTTCTACTTTTCACTTTTATTATTAACACTATAGGTGTAAACCTTTAAATACTTTGAGACAGATTCTGAGTTACCAACCACACAATGCTCTTAGAATGTTTTTAAGATACATTCACTCAGACGGGTAGTGAGTCTTAACAAAAATGATACACAAAAAGCCCTATGCTCACAATTCCATCCTAAGTGATAAAAGAAGACACTTGTCACAATTTAAGATGAACCACCACAAAATACGAGCAACATTAACAACACACGTCATTCTTCTCTTTTTACATCTAACAGAGTTTAAACTATAGAATAAATGGGTGCTACACATTTACAAACAACTGTGTTAAGACTAGAATGTCAGGATTTCTTTGTTCTTCACTTCGTTGCTGAAATTACAGGCTGCCAAGCACAACAGGATGAAAATTTAAATGATGGGGTTTCTTTAAATCCTGTAATATAAGGAACTGTTGAATACATATATACACACACATTTTTAAATGTATGCATAATTAATCTTCTCTCAAAACATATAAGATATCCTATGCTCCATTTCATATATCAAAGCCCTTCAGTTATAAAAGTAATGCTAATTGCTCTGTTGTAGGACTCTTAAAAAAGAAATCAGTGTTTATTACTCAGATTGATTAAAGACAATGTTTTATTAGCCATGTATATACCTATATAATCTTCTCTAACAAAGAGAAATTTAAATAAAATTACAACTTATTTTAGTCACCAGAGATAGTCATGAGCATTCCAAATGAGCAAAGATTTACACACTTCAGCAGAAATTAGATCAGACTGTTCAGGTGACACTTCCTCTCCACTTCCATTCTACTCAATTAGGACAATGAGTTAAATTCTCAACCTAAAGTCTGTCTAAGAATACATGAAACGAGTTTGAAAACTTTTTAAAAAAACATATCAAAAACAACAAAGAGCAGCCACACTAGCCTTTTAAGGCTTTAAAATCCTGATAGTGAGAACTCTATTCCTTTATTGTGAAGCTGCAAGATATTCAGTGATAAAACATACGTTAAGCTAAGGCAAGCAGAAAGAGGGGTAAGACTGCACAAAAATTAAATGTTTGCAACAGGAAGTCACCAACATAAGAAATAATAGGAGTTAACTGTATTTCATGAAAGATACCATTTTCAAATGTTACCTTCCTTTTAGTATAGTCAGATATCCTTAAAGTTGTTCTTAAATCCAATCTATATTCAAAAATGATTCTGCTCTTTTCAAACTTATCTCCCATTATCAATTTTTTCAAGACACCTTAATGTTGTACAATGTGCACAAATTTTTCAAGTCTCAGATAAGTCTAGTTTTGAATATGACACTAATTCAAAGTTATTACTGTAACTTGCAGTACATGCACATATTTCTTGTAGCTTGAAAATAAACAATTCATATTCACCGCAGACAAGAAAATTAATCAAAATTCTGCTAAAGAACTCATTACTATGCAACAAGATTAAATACAAAGCTTATACCTGCAACTGCTCATCTCTAAGGTAATACAATGTGCTGAATATATACTGTTGTGCAAAATAGCTTTCATCCCAAAAGATAGGAGTTTTCTGTTTAATGCTATACAACCTTGCTACAAATCAGGATCTACTTATAGATGTCTCACATTCAAAAGTGCATGCAGGCTTTTTTTGATGCCAAGAAAACTCTTTCAAATTAATCACTTGAATGAATGGAAACTACCTCTACATCCAAGCTAGTCAAACACAACCAACATATATGAAACAAAAGTAGGGGGCTGAATATGAGGCTTTTTGCATACTACTATACACTGTGAACTTGTAATAAGACCCTTAAGTATGTGCAGGATCCATAAAAACCCTGGGCAATTATAACAGGAACCTCAGAACTCATTTCTGGACCTTGAAAGACCACAATGTTCTTGAGCAGGCTAAAAAACTGCAGTGGGAAATTCTGAAATCTGGTTTTGTCCTAAGTCAGGATAAAGTCAAAATCCTGGAATTTTGGGTGAAACAAATTATTCAAAAACATTTTGTTTGGATGACATTATAACAAAAGTCAAAACAAAGCATTTCTACCTTATCAAAACGAAGCATTTAAAAAAAACTGCTGAGAAAATTTAAATAAAAATTGGTATATCATAGGAGATTTTGATTTAATCTAAACAGCATTTTCTGTTATGTCACAGTCCAGCCGCCCCCCTAGCACTCTCTCATGGCCAAGGATGGCATAACGCCTCAAATATCAGAGGGGTAGCCGTGTTAGTCTGTATCCACGAAAACAACAAGGAGTCTGTTGGCACCTTAAAGACTAACATTTATTTGGGCATATGCTTTCTTGGGTAAAAAATCCACTTCTTCAGATTCAGAAGAAGTGACACAAAAGCTTACGCCCAAATCAATGTTAGTCTTCATGGTGCCACCAGACTTCTCGTTGTTATAATGCCTCAGTTTCTCTTCTCTCCCAGGGCTCCTCAATAACTCACCATCACAGTCTAAAGGTACACAACACACTCCCCTTTTGGGGTCCAATTTATTTAGTCCTAAAACACAGAGTCAGGTTCAATTCAGTCTGTCTGTCTCTTAGTTCAGTGTCTCTCCTTTTGAGTCAGGAGTTTGGTCTTCCAGGACCCAATCCAACTTACTCTACTCTCCACTGGATTCAGTCTCATTCCCTGGAGCGTGCACCTGCAGCTGTTTTCTCAAGCCAGCTACAGCTTTCCAGGCTTCTGTTGCATTTGGGCCTCCTAGCTGGAGTGCTACCGGTTTCCACTTGAGTTCCTTTCTACAAAGACTCCTCCTGGAATCTGTCTGTTCCTCCTTTATCTCCCCAGCCCTCACCTGAGTTACCACATGACCTCATTCATGCCGACCTCAACAGCTGAACTGATCTCCTCACAGGTGGGCTGAGGAACCATTTCCCCTTAAAGGAACCAGCCTCCCTGCGATATGATGAGAAATTGTTCCACCAACCTTTTTGACAAGTGTGGTGTTGAACAAATGGCATATGCTGTACTATCTTGATTTACCACAAAAAGCACTGCATCAACTGTTTACTCAAAGACAGACAAAAACCTCAATTTTTTTTTTTAAAAGGACACTTTGTAAATTTACTAGGATTAGATGTCAAGAATAACATATATACACACTATATGTGGGACTGCTAACTTCTAACCACCAGTCAAGACAACCTAGAGCAGTGGTTCCCAAACTGTGTCTCATGACCTCCACATGAGATTGCTCCATTAGCAGATAGAGTGGCAGCAATCCCAAGTGAGTGGAGAACAGCATTTTACAAAATATATGCAAGGTCATGCCACATGAAGGATACTATTTTGTTCAAAAAAATGGAACCCTCCATGCAGTGTGATCTCTCACACAGTGTGCATGCGCAAGATCATGCTGTGAGGAAGACACCATTTCGTGACGGAAAATGGCACCCTTTACACAGTGTGATCTTAGGTTTACAGTGTGTGCAAAGTCTCGCTGCATGGAGGATGCCATTTGAAAATGGTGTCCTCAATGCTCTCTTAGGTCACAGAAAATAATACATGTGAAAATGAGGTTATATACAGAAAGTGTTTGGGAACCACTGACCTTGAGGAAGTCGTTTGGAGGGAAAAAAAGGCAAAACTATTTCAAAGATAGACTTCAGTAGCATGATTATCAAAAGGAAGTGTAAATTATATCAGACCACATTACACTTGTAGTGCGGTGTTAGAAAGAGGAGGTTAAAATGTCACAATTTTGCTGAAAGAAGCACCATTTTAAGCTGAATTTCTATACTAATATGAATGATAAACTTTAATTATACAAGCAATTAGAACTTCAATACTATCTCAGCAAGTGCTATAACAATCAACCATTTTTTTTTGTGGGCATGGTTCTTTTGCACTGCCGCAAGACTGCCAAATCTGGCCACAATTGGCCAGACAATTCCCACAGAGGGGAAGCTCTCAGCTGGAATTAAGCCAAGCACTCCATTTCAGCCAAGGAGGCAGGCCAGGGAATGAAGGGACAGCACTTGAGCTTTGTTCCACCAATTCTCAGCTGGTGTGGCAGAATCGTATGTTGTTGGTCCAACACAGAATAGCTTCAAGATTGCTATAATTCAAACCAGAGCCAGGGTCAATGCAGACTGGCCCACAGAACTAGGGAACCTTAACTAGTTCCTTATGTTTTCCTCCCCTATTTTCCTTTGCCAAGCATAGCTTGAGCACAGGAGAGAATTTGCCTCCATTAGTTTCAGAAATCCGCTTCCACAGCAGGGGCAGCTCCAGGCACCAGCGCAGTAAGCACGTGCCTGGGGCGGCAAACTGGAGGGGGCGGCCTTCCAGTCAGGCGTTTCTGCGGGAGGTCCGCTGGTCCCGCCGATTCGGTGGCAGGTACGTCGCAGCCAGAGGACCAGCAGACTTTCCACAGAAACACTGCCAAATTGGCAGGACCAGCAGACATCCCGCAGGTGTGTCACCGAAGGCCGCCTGACTGCCGTGTTTGGGGCAGTAAAAAACGTAGAGCTGCCCCTGTTCCTCAAGCACATTAGATGACAAAACAAATTATGTGATGGGGTTGCAGGTGTTCAATCATTTTATTCATAACAAAATTATCTTTGCAGCATCAAGGAAAACACCCAACTGATGGGAAATCCATCTGAAGAAGTGTTAAGTTCTACAATTTTCTCTCCCCTCAAAACCTTTGCAAGTTTGAGGAAAAGACCTGGAACACTCATTCAAGGCAATATTGCTTCCAAATGCAAGCTAATGAGTTAATATACATTTGGTTTTCAAGAAACTGGACAACTGATTTTGTACAGTTACACTGTACCTCTCTACATAACTTGAAATGTCATTAAAGGATAGACACATTCAACAATTTTAAATAGGAAAACAGATGAAAGTAATATACAGCACCAAACAGTATTTAAAAGCAGTCCAAGAAAAGTTAAATCTTAATCTCTTACCATCAAAGAAACTTTTGGCTCTCAGGTAACTCACGCTAAGCCTAAGCACAGACAGTTTATCCAGTTTCGTGATAACATCTTGTGGGAAAGGCAAGAGGCTAGCCAAGCGATCTAACTCTGCATTCAATCTATCTCTGTGTCTCTTGGATGGATTGGACTTGGCTCCTTCAGATGGGGATGGCTTTACTCTGTGGCAAAGACAAAACACGGTATAAATGCACATATTTTCTCAAAATGATTACATTGTCTTAATTATTTTTTTAAAAAACAGAAAGGTAGTAAAGCTCTGCCATTAAGCTGATGCCCACTAGCACAAATTTTACATTTTAACATGTAACATGCTTCCCCAAAATGACTTGCACATTCCTCAGCAAAAATTAGCTTAGACTGAAGCTAGGAAAAACAAAACGTCAGGGGGGTATCTGAGAGTCCTGTTCGTGCATCAGAGCACTTAGTTAAAAGTATTGGAAAGTTGAGAGATACACTTCATAATAATTTGTTCTATTCAGAAAAAATAATTCAAATGTCACTAGAAATGTGCCAAATACATTATACATTAATACTGGTGTTTCAACATATTTATTAACATTTTGTGTAAAACTGTATTCTCGCATCTACACTTGTTCACTTTAAGTGCAACATTTCTCAATGTATGCTTAATTTTAGTACGGTATTTTATTTTCTGCTTAACACTGCAAGAGTTCCAACAATTTGCTGGACACTAGCAAAGTGTTCAGCACTATACAGGACACAAACATCAAGATGGCCACTGCCCCAGATATCTTCCAATCTGGGAGAGAGACAGGTCAAGGTATGTTGAGGAGTTCCTGAGGAAGGAGTCACTATGAATGCTTATAATGAGATTTTGGGGGTGGGAATATGTACATCAACTCATTAAATCCACATACAGTTCGCAACATACTGAGCACTAATACTCTTCAGCTCTTAACAATCACATTTACAGTAAGTATGGCATGACAAATTGGTGAAATATTGTGTTCTATGAAGTATATTACTGTGTTAATGGAAACGAGAAGGAAGATTACATAAATATCCATCTTAAATTCCCAGTGCTCACTCCAAAATTTCCTATGCAAGGCTGTTAATAGGGGGCATTAATCTTACCTTAAATGATATTTGATCATTAGAAACAAATAAATTCTGAGTCTTTCAACAGATTAGCTTTGCTCACATGTCACATATGCTTAAAATAAAGTTTTCTAATTAGAGGGATCAATTATTGATTCATTTTTGTGTAACAAATGTGTAAAGTCAGGTTGCTACTACTTAGATTACCTTTACATGAACGTTGGTTGTGTGTGACATGCTGTCTGCAAACTACTTGCCTCAGTTAGTCTAAGTAGTCTTGGCAGTATTTATTTCCAAGTACTGCATTTAATCACATTAATATTCTGCACTGGCTAGAAATTTAGAAAACCTCTCAATTAAATTTAGATATCGCTGCAAAAACAATTTCATTACTTCCAGTTAAATACATGACAGACAGAACTGATATCAAATAGTGAAATATATCATGTGTTTTTAGACTTCTCTTTCTTCCAGTTCCAACTACTAAGTATCCACTGGAAAGGGGAGCAGGGTTTGATAGAGGGGGAAAAAGGCCAATATCTATTAATTTAAATCTAAACCTTCCAAATCTACTTTTAAAGACCATGTCTTGTTATAGCAGTACCACTTGTCCACTACCGCTTGACTGGGGAAAATTTAAAATTTGTCTCCTTAACTGTTCACTCTTACTATACAAATTATGCAGTGCTGTTATATACTGAAGGGGTGTATACACTCCCCCCTTTTCTTACTCAGGGTTTGTAATCTGATAGGAGCTACAGTACAGAATGCGACAACATGCACATGAAAACCCCAGGAATAACAACCATCATCACATTTATAAATTCACTACCATTTAAAGCTGTTTGTTGCAGGCATAAAGGGTCAGTTTCCCCACTGCTCTGATGGAGGTTAATGGTACAGAAACGGTCAAGAGGGAAGTGATGGAAAAATAAAAGTGGTTATGAAAATTATGCCTAATAAATAGAGACTATATCCAAGGTAAAAACAGCACACCACACTGTGTCATTAATTAAAATACACAGCGAAATAAATATCTGGTTGCAGGCAGTATTAGATCTACCTCAATTATGAGCCTTGACTTTCTGAGGGCCACTCTGAGCCCCACATCTCTCTAAGGCCATTGGATGTCAGGATACCTGCAGCTCACCAAAACCCGAGACAATATTCGTTTAAAAGTCATTCTGAAAAGCTTTTGTCCAGAAAAAAAAAATAAACCAAATAATGCTTACTAATTCTAGGGAAGCATTTATGTACCCAAATCATAACAACTAGTATAATTCTTTTAAAAAATAGACTACACAACAAAAAACTTGATTCAGAGTGGCAGTCGTGTTACTCTGTATCTGCAAAAAGAACAACAAGTACTTATGACACTTTGGGCATAAGCTTTCGTGGGCTAAAACCCACTTCATCAGATGTATAGAGTGGAACATACAGTAGGAAGATATATATATACACACACACACACACACACACACAGAACATGAAAATTATTAGCCTCTTAAAGTTGGTATGGCAATCGCCATCTTTTCATGTTCTCTGCGCGCGCAACAAAAAATTTGAATTTCAATACTGGCCAAACAACAGACTATAAGTCACCCAACATTTCCTTAACAATCCCCATTAGTAACACTAAGCCTCACTGAGTGTGAGTTGTTAATGTGCATTACTGCCAGTTAATACACAGGCAGATTAAAAAACCTGTTGCTTGAAACACAATCATTGCAAGTACAGGATAACTGAACTACCCACTCATAAACTTGTACACTTTTAAGTCAGTCAGTCAGCCAGGTCTGCTATTCCTGCGTAATAGTTTGTAGCCTCCAATTCCTGGTAGTCAGGCTTTGTTTACACTGGACTTTTGTCAGTAAAACTTGACCTTCAGGGGTGTGAAAAAACACCCGAGTGAACAGCGCTTTGTCAGCTTTGGCCCCCCCGCCTGGGGCAGCACCACAGCATGGCTCAGGCTTCAGTCCCCACTCCTGAGGTCATGCAGTAATTTTTACTGTCAGAGGAGGTCATGGTGCAATGAAGTTAGCAAACCTCTGGTTTAGATAGAGGGTGCAGCACTCTATGCATTACAGCAAGTTACCCCTGAGTGAAATGGAATGCTACGTCAAGATTAATCCTTCTATATGTGCTTTTTATAAAAACAGTCCAGAAAGCAGAGGCACATTTTAAGATTGTTAAAATTGCTTTAACAGTAGACTGCCCTTCTAGTCCTGCTGCTCTACTGTTTAGATACAGCTGTGAGAGATCTGAATAAACCAAATGGCCAGAAGTCCATGTTTAGTTAATATTTATTACAGCTGAACTGAAAGCTTTCAATATTTTAATACTTGAGAGACAGACAAAAGTGCAGCCATAGAATGGCAAAATAAAAACAGGGTTGTCAAAGTATTATTTGAACTGTATTTTCATTGTTCTTCTATGCCGCAGAGTCTTTAATCACATACCTTACTATGTGTGAGTTTAGGTTATATATACATATATAAAAAATACACACACGTAATAAAACCAAAGGGCTGTAGCCTTAATTTATACTATGAGGCCAAAGCAGTTCCGATATATACATTCCTGATTTAAAAAGTAAATTAAAACACAGTTTTGAATAAAATCAGTTGCTGAGTATCTAAAGATAAGTGAACATTAGCATTGATCCTAAAAATCCATGAGACACAGAAAAACGCAGAAATTGCATCTCTGAGAATGTTTACTTTTTCATTTTGTGAAAAAATAAAAACATAACTATTAACTACATTTTACTAAAAGTACCAGTGTCACTTATTCAATGTGCACAGCCTTCCCCTCTTGTGGTCTATTTTTGATTGCACTTTGAATAAACTGGATTCCACCGTACATTTATTCTAATTGGACCGGGGTCAGATCAAATAATCAAAAATTGAAATAATCAGGAAAATCAGCAAAGAGCTTTCTATCCCTTATTTTATGAGGTACAGGGGTGACTCAGAGCCGCAACTGCTCAGGACTGACCACTGGAGCTCCAACTGCTGCTCCATTATGCAGCTCTCCAGCTGCCAGAGAGCTGTATAATGGAGGCTTGAATAAATGGCATTCTACTGTATATCAATAGAACACTGTGTTCAAAGGATACCTACGCATATTGTGGCTAGAGAACCTAAAGTTCAATGTTTTATTTTAAACCGAAAAAAAAAAGTGGATTTTTGTCAGAGAATTTTGGGTCTTTTTGGTTATCATGGAAAACGGGATCCCTGAATATAATACACAACTATTTTATTCCTCTAATAAAGAGAGGGCCTTGGAGGAGACTGGCAGGCATCTTGTCATATAGCCGAGAGACTTAATCCTTGGGGTAGTATGTACTGCAGATGTTCTTCAACCCATTCTAAATGTTACAAAAATGGAGGTGTTATTTTTGTGCATTATTATTTATTTCAGACAACTCAGTATGTGTGAGAAATGTGTCATGTACATACACACCATTTTATTTTAGAAATGAAACCAACCAAGACACATTTTGAGGACCATGAATAAACAGGCATTGAAATGGACATAAAACAAAAAAGCCCTTCTAAATTAAAATAGGATGATGTCTCCCTATAGTCTCAACAACATATGCAAAGACACTCCCCCCCCCCCCAAAAAAAATTGTTATTCACACCACATCTATTACCAAAAGTGGTGCATGTTCACCATTCTCAGACAATACCATGTCATTCAGAGGAATTAAAAACTCTGAGCATGATTACTTCTTTTATTCTCCCCTACCACCATATTCAACATTAATAATACACTCTGGTTCTGATGTGTGGGGTTGGAATAAAGGATGATGGGACGGATATTATTTCTGTAGACTGCTGAACCCTTTGATTTGAAGTTGGGGCACATCTTTCTCAATGGTGGAACAAACCTGTTTTGTGGTTTGCCCTCAGGGAGTGACAGAACCAATGAGCTTCCAAGTAGCTTTAAAGAATCAGGTTGTTCTAACTCTTCTGTCAATGGTATGGTAGGACTATGTAACCCAGGGCTTCTCAAATTAGGGTCATAAATATGTGGGTCATAAGGTTATTATAGGGGGGGAGAGCTGTGAGCTGTCAGCCTCTACTCCAAACCCCACTTCACTGCCAGCATTTATAATAGTGTTAAATATATTTTAAGTGTTTTTAATGTATAAAGGGGAAGGGTTGCACTCAAAGGCTTGCTGTGTGAAAGGGGATACCAATACAAAAGTTCGAGAACCACAGCTGTAACCTTTTGTCCTCCACTAGGGGCTATGTATCAACACCCAACCACTCTGTTAGCTTCATCTTAACAGTTCATTTTGATTTAAACACTGCCTGCAACAGACAGAGCAAGAGAAGAGACTACCAGAGTACTGACAATGGAAGTTTTGTGCCAAGTCCAACAGATTGCAATATATAGGTTTTAAAATCATATACCATGGTTGCACATGAAGGAAAGAATTTTCTTTGCTTCCCAACATAGTGTCTTTTGCTATATTTAGAAAACATTCTTAATATGTTATGTACATTTTCTTTTTAATGTCTCTCTGAAAGAAACAGAGTACATAATAAAGTATGAAGTATCTTAAAATGCTATCTGCTACAAACCATCCATCTAAAATACTGAAACTATAAATGAATGTGCATTGTTTCTAAGAAAGAATGTATGCCCGGAGTGGCCAAACTGTGATTCGTGAGCCACATGCAGCTCTTTTACCATTAAAGTGCTGTTTACAAACCCCCTGCCATACTCCACCAGACTGGGGGAGATGGGCTTGGAACCTCTGCCTTGTAGTGGGGTGGTGGGGTAGGAGCTTCTGTCCAGTAGGGAGGAGAGTTTCGGGGCTTAAGTCCTGTGGGGGCGCACCTGCTGGGGCTTGGGGCTTCAGCAGGAGTGGGGCTGAAACCCCAGGCTCCCAGCAGGCCTGCTCTGGCTCTCAAAAACTACTGAAGATTGTTGTATGTGAGGGCCAAAAAGTTTGGCCACACCCTCTGTATACTAACTCTTTGCATTAAGTGCAATTAGAGATCATGAAAGGTACCAGAATGAGCCTGGAAAGTGAACACCTATCTACAGATGAAGAAAAACTGCCTCTCGAACCACTGTATATTAATCCTAGCCTGAAGGGTCACCCAGACAACCAAATAAAAGTACACATTTTTCGGGTACATTGTATATGGAGAATCCATATAAGTAAGCACTGGACAAAGCCAATCACTTAATGAAAAATGAACAAGAAATAAGAAACATGCAATTAGCTTAAACTGGCATTCCACTTTGTGCGTGTATATATGACAATTAAACTTCTTAACCCCCGCACCACCACTTTCCCACTTGTTGAAATAAAATACACAATAAGCACGAAGAAAAATGTTGAAGTATTTTAGCTAAAGACATCATAAGGATTCAATACAGATAAATTCTTATCAGGGAAATGTGATTAAATGCACATAATGATCTGTTTACAACTAATCTAACTTTTGTGGATCTTGCATTCCATCCTGTTTGGCATTAAATGAACTCTATGGCTTGTTATATATTAATGAGATTCCAGTGATTAATAAAAACCCAGGAAACTTGAGTATTTGAATTCAACGTATATGAAAAAGAAAAAGATACAAGCTTGGGTAAACCTTTGTTAACACCCATAGGAAAATGACCACAGGGGGAAGTCCACATCATTTGGTCAATAAAATAGAAAGAATTACATGGAGGAAAATAAACAAAAGTAGAAAAGGTTCTAAGAAAGTGCATGTTTCCTAATACATAGCAAGATTTAGTTGGGTGTAGGTGGTGAAATCAGACTTTGTTTACCATGCATTTTTCTTCAACAAAAGACATGGATATTCCTACATTTAAACTAGCTATTGCATTTTTTGAGAAATACAATCAGTACCTTTTCTTTTTATACATAATACAGCGATAGGGTAAGCTCTACAGAAAGGATTATATTCCAATACTTTGCACTGTCAGGGTAATAGCCCAAGATTTCCTGGGTTTCTGTTCTATATACAGTAGATAATAGGAATGTTTTTTCTAGAACTGGCTTCAGATTACTACCATGATTTTCAATTAGTTATTTTCCATACAAAAAAAATCAGTTTTTCCCATTTAGACTTTCTTGTGAACATGACATCATTATATAGCTGAGAAAAAAGTTGCTCACACAAATGGGTTGTCTGTATTACAGACAATACATCACTCATGCTCCATTCAGAATTTTGGATATGGCAAGTGAAGCACAAATACACAATTCAACAAAAATTTAATCTCTTGCTCATATTATTTTTTTTTTAAAAAAAAGCTAAAAAACTAAATATAATAGTATGTCAGATCTTCTATTTTAAACTATTTTTTCCCCCAAGAGGTTTGAAATTTGCCTGGAAAAAAGCTAACTTCAAGGCAGTTATCCCACAAGTGTCATATCTTAGTTTGAGGAGAATCAGAGGCAAGCTAGATCCTTTTACAATAACAAACAAGGTACATAATCTCTTTAAAGATCTTTTTAAAAGTACCTGCTGTTACTCTAGCAGTCTCTGTCTTTTTGGCCAAGACTATGAACTAGGATCAGCTTTTAAATGGGCAAATCAGAACCCTCAAGCCTGCAGATGTGTCTCCCAAGACTATCAGAGTATAAATGCAAAATCAATGTAAATTAAACACAAAGAGAGGGAAATAAGTATGGTACACAGAACAAATAGAAATTAATCTTGCACAAATTATGTGTCAATCCAGCAGGGCAGCATATAATATGATTAATAGGAGTTTTTAAAAAACCTGTTAAAGGGGAAGCCCAAATTAAAACCAAAAATTTTTACCTTAAATTAAGAAAGGTTCATTTTTCCCCTTTCAGTCCTAAAAAAAAGTTATTTTATGACAAGGACACCTCAAGACCAATATTAATCTTTTAAATCTAGTTTCCGTGCATATATTGATATACATTAAAAAAATACTGTATTCAGATTCCAATAAGGTAAGTGTGGCAAATTAAAATAAAGAGTATGAAAGACTAAGCAGCTTGAAAGTCAGACATTTTTATATAAAGGTACAAAAATAGAAACAGTTTTCAGATCTGACCAGAATTTATTAGGAAACAAAGCATTAAGACTACTCTGATCAGAAAGAGTGAATAGCTATACAACAGTTCCTTAAATGAAATTTGTGTGTGTACTTTAAAGGATTAGTCTAAGAAAATATGTAAACAGAGTGGGGAAGTTATTTGCGCTTGCGCATAACTGTAGAAAAATAAGCATTTCCTATATACTTGTGTATCTTGAAATAGGGAAACTATTTCTTTCTAAAACAGAGATTTATATTTTTGAACTTTTTAAAGACTTTTATATTTTAGCGTGGAAGAGGCTAGCCACATTTATATTAAGTTATATTTACATTTACTGCAACTTCTGCAGAGTGTTGGTAGAAATCATAATATATATTGCTTTTCACTGATTTATTCATTCTACACACACAATAAAATTTCATTTAAAGCAAAATATGCATTTGTACAAATATTTTAATAGCAATAGCTGTGATTGAATATGCACTCAGTTAACTCATCCGAAACAGAGAGCTGAGTGATATAAATGAACTTGCTTACAGGCAGTGTCCTAAATGTTTTTCACTTTTACTAGTATGTTAAAAGGAACAACTCTTTCAAACTTGGTGTATGATTTTACTTTTTACACAGTATTTTTAGTAATGCTATTTGAAACAAGTAAAAAAAGGGCAAAAATTTTGTTTTGCCCGTGAGTCAATAAGAAATAAGCTGCTGGGAAAAAAGCAGCTAATCAGACTACTGTACTTATAAAAGTAGTTAATGTATGCATCTTTATGTAATGGATAAGTGTAAAAGTTAGCAATCTCCTCTAGGCGGAAAGTCATTTCAGAGTAAAGTAATAATTTATTTAGCAGGTACAGCCTTGAGCCCAATCCTATCTATACTTGACTAATATAATTAGCTTTACTCATGCAACTAAGGGGTTTCAGTATTAGGCTCTATCTTAAGAATTAATTTTTTTTCTTTTGAAGATGTGGCAGTAATTTCTGACTTTTGTATTTGTTTGGAGCTAAATGAATAAGTACCATAAAATAATCTTTTGGCAGAATAAAAATATAAAGAAAAAAATGTTTTTAAATATTTGCAAACAGGAAAACATGATTATATACAATCTACTGTCATTCCCTTTGTTGAAACGTCCAGGCACATTCACAAACACCACTCCCGGAATATTACACTTTAGGGGAGGGGCAGAATCAGAGTTGAAGTAATAAAATGTATTTTATTAGTTAAAAATCACAGTACCGACTGTGAAATACTCTACTACAGGGAGTGAATGGTAACCTACAAACCCTCCAAGTGGGGACGACCGAGGGCAGCCGTGCACCCAGCACAACGTGCCTTTCTGCACAGACACGCGCCACAAGTGCTAAACAGCACAGCTAAGCACCGCACTAAGAAACTGCTCTGTCTTTGCACTGTGACCCATGAGAAAATGTAAAAAGCTGCATTTGTCATTTTACTACTTTTAACAATTATTTTAGCTGGGCGGGGGGGGGGCCCCCGCTTTGTAGCCATCGCTAGGGAACTGCCACCTTAAATGCCACCTAGTTTCGATCAGGTAACCCAGTCACACCAAAACCTAAAAGTGATTCTTCTTTCTTCCTACCCTCCCCCAAGTCCTCATTCTGCCTTTTAATCACCATCCTTATACAACTGGGTCATCGGTGCCTGTTCACAACAGGTCTCCGAACACAGCTAACTACAGACTGCGCTGTTTTCGGGGGGCGAGGGGGGGGTCTGAAAAGGGACCTCCTGGTCCCGGACCTCCACAAGTCACGCGCGCGCCCAGCACTGCTGCCAGAGATCGCAACCCAAAGCCGCGGACTAGGGTGGCCAGACAGCAAATGTGAAAAATCAGGGGGGTGGGCGGGTAATAGGAGCCCATATAAGAAAAAGGCCCCAAAATCGGGACTGTCCCTACACAATCGGGACAACTGGTCACCCTACCGCCCCCACGAAAGTGCACCAGGCACTGCAGCCAACCACCGCCGGGTGCCCCCTGCCTCTGGGGCTGCGTCCCCGGGCAAAAACCCCCAACAGCGCCCCGGACAAACAAGGCAAACCCGTAGCTGCCGAGGCCCACGGGGAGCGAAGCGCAGAGCCCCGGGCCTGGGGGCTGCGGCAGGAAGCCGAGGCGGGGGCTGCAGACACCCACCCGGCGCCCGGGAAGCGGGGAGCTGGGGGAGAGAGGAGGCTGGGGCCGGGGCCGGTTGGGGTGAGCCGCTGACAGCCCCCGCAATGGCCCGTAGCGAAGCCGGCCCGGCAGCTCCCCCGCTCGTCTCTTACATTTTCTGCACGGGTTTCCGCCGCTTGCGACTGGCGTAGGTGATATTGGGGTTCATCCTGCTGCCGCCGCGAGTCCCCGGCGAGCCACTCGGCGCCGCAGCCCGCAGCTGCCCGGCCCGGCCCGGCTGCAGCCCGCCGAGCGCGACTCCCCCGGCCGAGGGAGGGCGGGGAGCCCAGGTGATCAGCGCCAGGCGACACCCACCAACTCCTCTGCGCCTCCGGAGACAGGGGCGGGGGCGGCCGGGGCTTCCCAGATCCCCCGGCTCCCGGCAGCGTCTCCTGTGCGGGAAGGTGGGGACCGGACCAGCGCACCCCGAGGCTGCTGCCGCTGCGGGCGGGTGCGAGGATCCCTCTGTCCCAGTGCGGCCGCCGCGGGCCGGGCAAACGTCTGTCGCCGGTCACCGCCCCCGGCCGCTGCAGATCCAGAGCCAGAGCCAGAGCCAGAGCCAGCCTCCCCCCTGCTCTCCCCGCCCCGCCGAGGAGGCTCCAGCGGCTGCCTACGTGAGGAGGCGGAGTGCGCCGCCATGTTGGGTAGGTCACGCCCGGCGAGAGGCCCCGGGACTCCAGCCGGCCGCCCCACGTACCCAGCAGGGGCCTGGCCCGCCGAGACGGGGGAGGTGACAAGACGCTGAGACCCCGCCGCCCAGCAAAACAGCTACCGCCGGCCACGACAACAAGGAAACGCAGCGAAATCAGGGCACTTCCTGTCCGCACCGGCACCGCCTGCGTGTAAGGGGATTACTCAGCTGTGCGCCCCGCATCGCGTCCCCCGTGTCCGCCGCTGGGACAGCAGGTGTGAGCCCACCGCAGGGAGGAAAGAGCCGGGGCGGGGGTTTGAGGCCTGGACCTGCTCGGGGGAGCTCCTGCCCTCCCCTACAACCCGTGATTGCACCTATGAAACTGAAAGATGAGAGCCTAGCATGTGGTTAAGATCTTGCTAAGGGGGAAAGCCAGTATCGGTCTTCTACATTTTAAAGGAAAAACAAAATTACAAGCGATAGGGGCTGCTGAAGTGCTGCTAAGTCCAGCTGTTTCAGGCAGAATCATCATGCAGTTTGATTAGGGCTGTCCACCAATTAAAAATCGTGAGATTAAAAAAATCATAATTAATTGCCATTTCAATCGCACTGTTGGTAATAGAATACCATTTATTTATATATTTTGGGTGTTTTTTTACATTTTTAAATATGGATTTCAGTTGCAACACAGCCACACAAAGTGTACAGTGCTCACTTTATATGATTATCTTTTTACAGGGCAAATACTTGTAATAAAAATAAACAAAAATAGTATTTTTCAATTCACCGAATAAAAGTACTGTAGTGCAATTCTGAAAATAATTTTACATTTGTAAGTTGCACTACTATTTTTACATAACTGCACTGAAAAATAAAACAATGTAATGCCTAAAAGTCCACTCAGTTCTACTTCTTCTTCAACCAAATATATTTGTTTACTTTTATGAGAGAGAATGCTGCCCACTTCTTATTTACAGTGTTATCTGAAAATGAGAACAGACATTCTCATGGCACTTTTGTAGCTAGCATGGATGGTATTATTTACGTGTCAAATATGTTAAACATTAATATGCCCTTTCGTGCTTCAGCCACTATTCCAGAGGACATGCTTCCATACTGATGACAGGTTCTGTTCAGTAATGTGCCAAAGCAGTGCAGACTGATGGGCATTCATTTTCATCATCTGAATTAGATACCACCAACACAAGATTGTTTGTTTGTTTTTCTTTTTTGGTGTTTAAGGTCTAGTTTCTGCATCAGAGCGGTGCTCTTTTAAGACTTCTGACAGCATGTTCCATACCTTGTCTCTCTCAGATTTTGGAAGGCACTTCAGATTCTTAAACCTTGGGTTGAGTGCTGTACCTATCTTTAGAAATCTCACATTCACCTTCTTTGCATTTTGTCACATCTGCAATGAAAGTGTTCTGAAATTGAACAACATATGCTGAGTCATCATCCAAGACTGCCATAGCACAAAACGTATGGCAGAATGTGGGTAAAACCACAAAGCCTGAGATGTACAATTCTGCCCCAAGGAGTTCAGTCACAAATTTAATTATCACATTTTTTGACAAGTGTCATCAGCATGGAAGCATGGGCTTTGGAATGGGGGCTGAAGCATGAAGAGATGTACAAATTTTTATCTTATCTGGCATGTAAATACCTTGCAACGCTAGCTACAAAAGTGCCATGTGAATGCCTGTTCTCCCTTTCAGGTGATATTGTAAATAAGAAGTGGGCAGCATTATCTCCTGTAAATTTGAACAAATTTCTTTATCTTAATGATTGGCTGAACAAGAAGGAGGACTGAGTGGACTTGTAAGCTGTAAAGTTTTACATTGTTTTGTTTTTGAGTGTAATTATATAACAGAAAAAAATCTACATTTGAACATTGCATTTTCATCGTAAAGAGATTGCATTATAGTACTTGTATGGAGTGAATTGAAAAATACGGTTTCTTTTGTTTATCTTTTATCTGTGCAAATATTTGTAATTAAAAATAATAATTTAAAATGAGCACTATACACTTCGCATTCTATGTTGTAATTGAAATTAATGTTTGAAAATGTAGAAAAGCATCCAAAATATTTATAAATTTCAATTGGTATTGATTATTGTTTAATAGTGTGATTAAAACTGTGATAAACTGCAATAATTTTTTAATCAAGTTAATTTCTTTTCAGTTAATGGCTTGAGTTAATGGCAATTAATTGACAGCCCTAACTTCGATCATTTTTTCTTCCCTCCTCCTCATTTTCATCTTTTTATTTGCTACAGATCAGCAAGGTTCTTCTCCCCATAGGAAATAATACAGTTTGTTTCAGAACTCTAAGGCATGGGCAGGAATCTCCCAATGTAAAACAAAACATATACAAGCCTTTGCTTAAACAAGAGCCCTGCTAACCTGTAGTGAGAGAAAAGATGAGTCCAATCCTCCTCCCATTGAAGTCACCTGCAAATTTCTCGTTAGTTTCAGTGGAAGTATGACTGGGCCCCAAGGAGGGAAATGAGTCAAAGCAAAACACATTTTCCCTTTTAGCAGTTTGGTGGGAAATTTTGTTTGTCTTTGGATTTCCCCAGCACTGTTCATTTTTGAGTTCTCTACTTCAGCTGCAATGAGTGAGAAGCTGAGGCAATGTCTTTTTCTGTGCTGGCTAAATGACTTAAATCTGACTACAAGAGCCAATCACAGTAACAACATCTGCATATTCACTTGATGGTTATTAAAAACAATACAAGATTATGCAAATCCTTCTGTTTGGATTTGCTGATAGATGTAATTAGCTATAGTACATATATTAATATGCTGTGTAATGACCAAGAAATAATGATACAATGATTATGCTAATCAGACAGCCAGAACCAATCAATGCTTGGAATTCCATAACTGCAAAACTGTACAGTTATGCTTTAGTAATCCTACAACTTCTCTGTAGCTGTCTGTACAATATTTGTTCAGTATTGAAAGTATGCTCAGTCCTGTACAAAACAGAGAAAAAGATATAAACCTTGTACTGAGGAAATTGTGATCTAAATAGCACAAAACACACCAGGCAATCATCAGTCTTTTTTGGTGGCTCAGTTGTTTACCTCTCAATCTATGTCTGAGGTAAAATATAGTGAAACTACTGTATTAATATGACTGCTAAAATAAAATGAAAAAGAGGCAGAAAATTCCAAAGTAAGTTATAAAATGTTTGGAAAAATATATATTTGGCAAATAAAGCTTGCAGAAGCTTACTGTAAATGAAGAATAACAGATGAAAAAATGTTTCCTGAGCATAAGTTTATTTCCTTCTTCATTAGTTTTGTCATATTCCTGCCCAAACAGACCTATTTCTCCACTCAAATTGACTGCCATGTCCATGATAGCTGTTTCCTATTTATCACCTTCTACTTCCTCCTTAGACCTATTCACCCATGTCTCCACACAAGATCTTCCCAAGATTTTTCAATGGAAAGATCAACAAGATGCACTATAATCTCCTTCCTTCCTTGTCTCCCATCTCTTATACCCTTTCCTCTTTCACCCCCATGACCAAAACTGAGGTTTCTTGCCCATCGTTGTCTTTCAAACCCTCCATCTATCATGAGCCCCCTGTTCCTTTCAGCCTATTAAACTCCCATATGCCCCTTATAACCTCCTCCCTCCTTAACCTTTCATTATTATCTAACTCCTTCCACTCTAGATACTGTGATCTCCCCTGTCCACAAAATAAATTCCTTGACCCCACCCACCTCTCAAACTACTACTTAATCTTCATTCTCCTCTTCAGTGCTAAGCTGTGCTTACAATCATTGCCTTGAACGCCCTTCCTCCAGCTCTTCCCTTGATCTTTTCTAGTCTGTTTTCCATACCCACTCCATTTAAACTGCTTTCACCAATTCTCTGACAATCACTTCTCAGCTGGGTCCTAAGGTCTATACTCCATCCATGCCCTTCTTGACCTTTTTGCTACCTTTGACATAGTCAATCACCCCCTCGTCATCTTCCACCCTCATCGTCTACAATTCAGTTTTCTCTTGGTTCTCCTGTATCTGACTGTTCCTTCTTCATCTCTTTATCATTCTTCATTTTTTCTCTTTCTGAGTAAGCTCATATACTCATATGGTATCAGCTGCCATCTCCATGTAGACAACTCTCAAATCTAGCTGTATACTCATACCTCCTTCCATCCAATCTGGCATCTCAGCCTACCTCTGACATTGCCCGGATGTTTCAATCAATTTAAGCTTAAAATGTCCAAAGTCAAACTCCTTATCATCCCTCCAAAACCCTGTCTACTGTGCTTTCTCTATCACCATCAGTAATCACCACCATTCTCCATGTTGCTCAAACCTGCAACTCACTCATCTGTAACCTTTGACCTACTTATTCAAGCCACATTCAAATCTCTGTTTCTTCCAGCTAGCATCATGCAAACTACAGAAATGAATCCATCTCATCCAGGGTGGGGAGAACTAAGCACATAGGAAAGGAGTAGGGGAGAGAGGTGCAAGGTGAATTTAAGCCACCTTTACACTTCCTGTATGCTGGGGCTCTCTTGGGACGGATCTGACTTATGTTCTGTTCTCCATGGAACTTGAGAAACAAAGAATTTCTATAGTGCAGTGTGCTCTGGTCACTCCCTTGACACAAACCCAACTCAACGAGCAGGGATATGGGCTGGGAGCAGGGCCCTGCCAGAGCGTTTACTTCTGCACTAGCCAGTGTTGGGATTTTGTGGTTTCCAATAATAATCAAATGAGTCAGAAGCCAGGCAGAATCAAGGATCTTCAATACTTTATTCAATTCAGTGTGCACAAAGGGAAAGCCGCTGGGTATCAAAAATCAGCCAGAGTCCCTCAAGCAAGGAGCCCTTCCCATTGCTAGTGTAGCACATGACCGTTACATAACACAAACCTTTATCCAATCATATTTAACCTTTACATGTATGGATTTGTTCATCACATGCTTATACTTTCACTCCACATGTTGAACTCTCCACCACCCCGGCCTCTTCTAGAATGTTCCTAGGGTGGTGAGCTGCAGCATGCTTCTTTATGCATACGTATCTTCTAAATCACATTTTGTTTAAAATGAACACAAACATACCCTTCACCAGGGAGGTCTTTTGGGCAAGGAGAATTCTCAAGGGCCATTTACAAACACTTCTAGTTCTTTTTATGCTCCCAAATGCTGTATAAGGCCCTTAATGTAACCAAGAGTCAGGCCCAGAAGCCCTAAGCTTATTGAGGCATCTGGGATGTGGAACCTTCTGCCCCTCTCTTTTTTAAAAAAATAAAAATAAAATAGATGTGTATCTAAAGATAGAAAGATTTCTCTAAGTGAAGAAACAAACAAGTTTACTGATGTGCCTAGTATACTGTACTGTGTTGCTCTATGACTATGTCCCTTATAGATTCTCTTATAATAGTTATTAATTGCAAAATAAGCAACCTTCGTGTAAGTTATATAGTCACTAATTTTCAAGATAATCACACTTCTGTGGGCACAGGAGAAAAGCAGTTCCCATATGTCAAAATTTTAAATAATGTCTTAGCATGTGACCAGCCAATCCTTTAGTATTTAAAAATAAAGGTTTATTAGAAAAGAGTAAGGAGAGAGTTGTTCAATGGTAAAGCAATTAGATACATAAGATAATACATAATCAGATGCATAAGACTTCAAGTCCATATATAAGGTTCTTAGTAATATCAGTGATTTTCCTGGCTTGATAGTTCCTGTGGAACACCTCCAAAGCACAGATGGGTAGTTCAGTCCTTTGTTCAGAGCTTCAGTTTGCAGAGAAGTTATTTCAGAGCTGAAGAGCACGTTTGAAGACAAAATGGAGATGATGCAGCTGCCCTTTAGTGACATTTCCCTGCGGTGTTATCTGGACCGGTGATCTGGTAGGTTACTCCAACCCTTTACTCTGGGAGTCAGCCTTACCCTGCTCTGCTGTGAGAACCCCCACTCCTGGGCTGTTCACACACAGACTCTGGCATGTAAGCTGCTTGGATTGTGCAACCAAATGACACTAGCCAATATCTCCGGTCTCAGACACAACCCTAGGAACTTCCGTCTTGCCGTGTCCAGTTATGCCCGTTGGATGCTGCAAGCTTATATGAGTTCATCAGTTTAACAAAGAAATTGATATGTACCTGGTTTGTTATCCCAAGGCGAGTCCCTGACATGCTTCAAACCAAACGCTCAGCTTGAATAGACAATAAATAATAAACAGATGTATTAATTACAAAGACAGATTTTAAGTGATTGTAAATCAAATCATAAGTCAGATTTGGTCAAATGAAATAAAAGCAAAACGCATTCTAAGCTGTGCATTCTTTCAGTGCCCTTACAAATTTAGATGCTTCTCGCCACAGGCTGGCTGGTTGCCCTTCAGCCAGGCTTTCCCCTTTGATCAGTGCTTCAGTCGCTTGGTGGTGATGTCTGTAGATGGAGGTGGAAGAGAGAGAAAGAGCATGGCAAATGTCTCTCCCTCTTATCATGTTCTTTCTTCCCTGTTGGCTTTGCCCCTTCATGGTCAGGTGAGCATTACCTCATCTTAGTCCCAAAGTGACCAAAGGAAGGGGGGTGACTCACTCAAGAGTCCAACAGATCCTTTGTTGTTGTCTAGGTCCTTTGTTCCTATGAGGCTGGGTTGGGTTTGTCCCAGACATGCCCTGATGAGGTGTGAACTGGCCCTCTGCTCTTGGGGAGTTTTGTCTGGGTTTGCTTTAAGGCATGAGGACACATTTTTAGCCTCATAACTATATACATGAAATTACAACCTATTACATTACTATAACAACGATTACTATAACATTACCATAACAATAACGCTCAGTACATCATGGACCTTCCAAAGACACCCAACATGACAAACTTTGCATTAGATACCACACAATCATATTGTAAGGATGAACGTGGGGGTATAGGGTGTTCCCACGAGGTACAGAACATCACATCTCCCCCCTTAGTTTACTACAAAAGCGTTAGTCACGGACTAGCTCAAAGGCAGTTTGTTTTATAGTTCTCTTGGCACTCAGCCATTAAGGCCATGATGTAGTGTGCCTCAGTTTCCCCATTCACACACAGCAAACCAAGTGGTTTTATGGTTTCTCTCCTGTGATAATCTTTAAACTTTTTTACAGGTATTAATTGAAAAGTAGCATTATCATAAGGTCTAACATCTGTGTCAAAATACTTATCCACAAAACTTAACATTAATACCAAAATTTTTATCACAGATGAGTGTTTACAAGTATCTTTATAATACCACACCCTCTATTCAGATAATGTAGTTTGAGGTTAGGTTGTTCATTACCCATGGTGTCCTTTGACTCTCTCCCATGTAATCAGTCACTGTCCACCTTCTAATCACATATCTCTACAGCAGAGGAATTTTCAACTGCCCAGCTGCAGCTAAAATGACTTTCCTGATTCTTTGCACCACTGGACAGTGCCCTGTATTGGTTCCAGTGTGGACTCTCAATGTTTATTTGAGAAGTGTGATTTCAAGAATTTGCTGTACAGTAGAAATTAGACACTAACATTTAAAAGAGGATTAATATATAGTGAAGCAGATAATCAGACTATTTTGTTATTTGCTAATTCATATTATCTTTAATCTCAGAATCAATGTCCAGACTAACATTTAGTGAAGTTAGTGTCTCCTTTTCTATAATTTTCTGAAGGTTTCTGCAGCAGTCTATGTATTCAAAATAGAACAAAGAGTCCAGTCTATCATTTATTACTCCACATAATTTCACCAGTAGTGAAATTTCCAAAGTATAGTAATTTATATTGGAAAGTAAACCATAAACTCCATAATGAGCTAATCACATTCCATGCCTCTAAAGTTGACCTGAAAAAAGGAAAATACATGTTTTGTCCTTTTAAAATTTTCAGTATGATATATAGAGAAAAACTGGAAACACAATGTGAGAATCATCTATTTGTTAAAGCTTTTGTTCCATAATCAAAGTGTTTATATATTGTGGGGCGTGGGATAGAATAACTAAAAGAGACTTAAGATTGAAACTGTGATAATATCCAGCTAATACACCAAAAAGCATTTTCTCTACTTCTTTTTCAAAACAATCCAAATACTGTGTTAAAATGTCTGGAAATGAACAGTTAAGAGACTCAGTCTGTTCTATAATTAATTATTATGTTGCATCATTCAGTGTCACTCTATCTCACTTACAGACTGTTTACAGTGTTTTTCCTAACTATTAAATTACAGCATAGGAAGAAAGATGGGAAAAAAAGTGGGGGATGTT
Organism: Dermatemys mawii; assembly: GCA_007922305.1. Taxonomy (NCBI): domain Eukaryota; kingdom Metazoa; phylum Chordata; order Testudines; family Dermatemydidae; genus Dermatemys; species Dermatemys mawii. The sequence continues at coordinate 39,481,716 of ML677349.1, read as the reverse complement.
GTTTGTTTGTTTTCTTTTATTTATTTATTTATTTTGGTCACTGGGTATCTTTGAGAATGAGTCCAAAAGAACCCTGAGGTTACACTCCTCCTCTGAAAACCAGAGGATAGGTACTCTGAACAGTCACAGTTTCTGTTTGATTCTCATACTTCCTCTCTCTGAAGGTCAATGCTGTTTTCTGAAGACTGAGTGTGAGCCTCCTATTTTTCATTCAGTTCCCTCAGAGTAGAAAGTCAAGAAGACAATATTATTCATGCTAAATGAGAAGATGATGTAGGTCTGGGAATCATAGGTATATTGACAACACTGTAGCCCATAGTGCTTTACTCAATGGCCTTCTAAATATGTGGAACTACAAATGATGAGTCATATTTTGCTTTATGCTGCTGATAGAGCTCTATTAATTCAGTATCTTCTGTCCTGAAATTTTAGCCACAGACAATAGATTCAGCAAAATCTTTAGTTTAAAGACAAACTGAAGAAAACAGATTATTTTAACAGTTCAGGAGGATAGCATTGAATTCCTACTATAAGTGACAACCTCCTTTCAGGTAATTGGGCATAGATCTGTGATCACTTCTATCTCAACATTATGACTTACAAAACAGTTAATATATGCAGTAACCAAAGTTCTCACTAGATAGGCCCACCTTCAACTTTTCCATCCTAGGACATATCAATGTGATAAAGTGAATATGTTGCCCAAATGATTGCCTTTATGTGAGTCTATTACTTGTATACAATATATAGCATTATTTTCTATTGTGATTTATTGTGACAATTTGGCAGCATAAGCAGACAAGGAAGTAGTGGAACACCTTCATGGCTGCTTTTGACTAGTAGACTGAGACCTCTCTCATCTTTTCTCAAAAATGTCATTCCATTACTACAATATATTAATCCTGATCATTTTCCCCAAGGATGCTCATAAATTCATGTAAACACACAATCATAAGAAATTTCTCAAAAACACTTGATAGTAAAGAACTTTATCGGCATTTAATATCATGTCTGCTTTTATGACTGATCCACTCTTAGGATTCTCCTTTGAGGGAGAGAGGTTTTTAACATAACTGAAGTTCTTCAAAAAGTTGCATTCGAGGGACGGGAGTTGAAAGGAGTGACTTTGTGAGAGAAAGATGCCCCACCATTGAGTAGGGGAAAGAAATAACTAGGATCATGTGCATTGTAACATACCAACTATCTCAATAACTACAGTCTGAAATTCAGCCTTAAACTTCATTTTGTCATGCAAGAGGTTTCCTGCCCTCAAGAATGGATTACATTGAATAACAGTGAGTTTGTGTGTGTATATAAATAGATAAAAGGTCAAAGCCTTCATGCAGCAGGATAGAAATTTCAGACCCTAGGACTTCAGAGTATAAATTTACCTCCGGAAGTTAATGAGACAGTCATAGACCTTTGGAGGACAAACCCTTGACTGCTAGAGGTACCCAGAAAGCACCTTTAGGGAGGTGGCTGAAAGACAGATGACCTTTTCATATGGCTATGGAAGCTTGTAAGGGAGAGACTGATAAAAAGCTGGGGATCCTACCAGAAGGAAAATAATTCCTATCTGCTGTAGCTGTGGCAAGGTGGGAACCCGATGGAAAAAAATAGTGACCAGGAGCTAGATCCCATAAAGCCAGGATAAATTACACTCAGGGGTGGATTAAGGTTTTGTGGGGTCCCTGGGCCAGAGCAAGTGGGGGCCCCACCCTACCCTTTCCACCTTCAGCCCCCTTCTCCGTCCCTCCCGGTGCTCCAGCCAGAGAGTGGGGTCAGGGCACAGGGACTTGCCCTGCTGCTGCCTGGTGCTCCAGCCAGGGAGTTGGGTTGGGGCATGGAGGCTTCCCCTGCTTACCTTCTGGCGCTCCTGCTGGAGAGAGAGGTTGGGGCACTGGGGCTTACCCCACTCCACCTGTCCATCTGGTGCTCCTGCCAGGGAGTCGCTGCAACACTGGGCAGGTGGAGTGAGGAGAGCCCCGTGCCTTGACCCCAATCCATGGCAGGAGCGCTGGGCAGGCAGGCAGGCAGCTAGAGCGAGGCAAGCCCCTGCGCCATGACCCTGCTCTCTGGTAGGAGCGCTGAGAGGGTGGAGTAGATCAGAGCGTGGGCCTCCCAACTGGGGCCTACCAATTGGCTTGGGCCCCGTTCGCCCAGTGACTAATCTGCCACTGATTACACTCGTATAACAGCAGCATTATCTCTATCTCTATGCTGCTGGTAACACCAATAAAGTGTCTGTGTTTGTCGGCTAAACATCTTGTGCCCTGGATTCTTTGAACCAGGACCTAGGAACCCATCACACATTCCTTCAAGATATACTTCTCGAGACAAATGTTTTGATCAACTCACTGAAAGATTAATGTTGCTGGATAAAGAGCTTTTTCAGCACTTACTTAAAAATGAAAATTTGTATAGCCACTTTTCTCTTCATATACAGGAATATGACCCATTAAGAATTTCCTGATAATCAGAACCACTTTGAAACAATTTAGACTGCTACAACAGCAGACCCAATTCTTCAAGAACGTATGTCTCAAAAGTGGATATGTCTGTACCACAGGAAACTGCTTTCCCAATCAATATTACTTCCCTAGATAAGTGTGTAACCTTTTCTCTTAACTAAAAAGATTTTCACACCTACTAAACACAGGTCAGCACATGATCTGTATTACACAAATACTAGACGTAAACAAATGGTTCTAATATCATTTCAGAATTGATTAATATGCTATATGTATAACTCATATATTTTAGGATTGTCTTAACTGCTTAATTATTGGGAAACAGCATTTGGAACTCTCATGGATCCACAGGTCTGGTACTTTGGGACAGTCCCTGGGAAGACCCCTTTAGTGTTCCAGACCCTACTTAGGGTATCACTTTCACTAGAGTTAGCTACTTGGCTTTGCAGCCTCCTTGGACTGAACCTAAGTGCCTTCAGCACCCCTGCTTCACCCTGCTTCACCCAATGAGCTCCTTTCAGAGTCGGGCACCTGAGAGAGACTTGTACACCCACAGGGAGTAATAAACCCCACCTTCAGCATCGCAGAGACTCAGGCAGTGTTGTGAAAGCAGTGGAACAGAGCATAAAAGTCCTTGGTTAGCACAGAAAGAGGAAAGTTACAGCATGCTCTATCTTTTGTCCCAGTTCAGGAGAGACTCAACCTTCCAGCAGTCCACACTTAACAACCCCCCACCTTGCCGCTCCATAGTCCGTTCTTCTTATTCATGGGCAAACATGGCTGGCTTCCTGCAGAGGGGTGGGCCATCCAGTATCATCAGTTGCTAAGTACCAAATGTCCAGGCTCTTGGAGTGGGCAGTGCCTTCTCTGACTCTCCATGGACATGGGGCCTACGCCAGGGGTGGGCAAACTTTTTGGCCCAAGGGCCACATCAGGGTGGGGAAATTGCTTGCAGGGCCATGACTGTAAGGTTGGGGCAGGGGGCTGGGGTGCGGAAGGGAGTATGGGGTGTGGGAGGGGGTGTGGTGCGCAGGAAGGGGCTCAAGGCAAGGGGTTGGGGAACAGGAGGGGTGTGGGGTGTACAACAGGGAAGGAGGTTGAGTGCACAGTGCAGGAGGGGGCTCAGGGCAGAGGTGCAGGAAGGGGTTCAAGGTGCGGCAGGGGGTTGGGGCACAGGGTGCGGTATGGGGCTCAGGACAGGGTGTTGGAGTGTGGGGTGCAGGAGGGATTCGGGGTATGGGCTCCGGCCCAGCACCGCTTACCTGGAGCAGCTCTACGCTGGCAGCGGGGTCAGAGCGGGCTCCTTACCTGCCTGCACTGGTGTTGGCCCTGGACCTGACCCTACGCTGCTCCACTCCAGGAAGCAGCCAGCACCAGGCCCTGCTGGCCCTGGGGAAGGATGAACAGAGGGCTCCGTGTGCCTCTGGGTACCTCCCCTGAAGCTCCTGTTGGCTGCAGTTCCCCATTCCCAGCCAATGGGAGCTTTGGGGGTGGTATCCATAGGTAAGAACAGCTCACGGAGCTCTCTGCTCCCCCTTCCCAGAGGCCAGAGGGACATGCTGCCGGTGCTTCCCAGAGCTGAACAGGGCTGCAGCACCATGGGGTGGCAAATCCGCAGGCCAGATCCAGAGCCCCGATGGGCCGGATCTAGCCTGCAGGACGTAGTTTGTCCACCCTTGGCCTAGGCTGTCATCAGCTAGGCATCAGTCACACCTATATCTCTGATCTCTGCAGAGAGCAAATAATCTTTTCCCACCACCTAGTTAACAAAACAGCATATAGCAGAAACTGGGGCATACACAGTATTCAAACAAAATATTACAGAAAATTTCCATTCCGTCACAAGAACTATTAGTGGCATGGTGCAAGAGAAATTCCAGCTCCGCGCCGCTTCCCACAGCCCCCATTGGACCGCGATGGCAAACTGCAGCCAGTGGGAGCCACGATCAGCGAACTGCCAGGTAAACAAACTGGTGGGGCCTGCTAAGGGTGCTCACCCTGCAGTCCCGCGTGCCAAGGTTGCCGATCCCTTCTTTAGAACAAACTAAAAGGGTGGGGTATTTTCTGCATATACTGTGCATCACTGCAGCTGTGCGACTGTCAGATTTCAGTCAAGGCACTACCTAAGCTGAGAGGTGACGGTTCTCCCATCAGCATAGGTACTCCATCTCCCCTGAAGCAGTAGCTTTGTTGAGGGGAGAATTCTCCCATTGACCTAGTGCTGTCTACGCCAGGGGCTGGTTTGGTTTAACTGTGTCCTGTTGGGCTGTGGAGTATTCACATCCACTGTGACATTGTTATACAGACCTAGTTTCCTAGTATAGCTCTGGCCTAAATAAAGGTCTGGATGTGACTAGCGGATATCCTTCTATGTCCTGACCAGTAGTTGTTACAATAACAACATTTTTTACACACGTGGTTAGTGGCATTAATCTTGATTCTGAAACTGTTGATTGCTTAAATTAATGGCAGTCAGATAACTTCTTCTGGTCCACTCCAGCTTTATTGTAACTGCTGCCTGTAATCAGTATAAGCTGCATGAGGTATAAGTAACAAGCCATACTTCACTGATTAATATGTGCTGACATTCAAACGGAAAAGAAAAAATAATCTGAACTCTTTCTAATGTCAACCAGCATTCTGTATAGAGACGTGACTTAGAGCAGACTTTTCAACAAACAGACATCCACTCATTGCCAATGCGTTCCTGGTTTATTTCCAAAATTTTCAGAAAAAGTAAATATAGTATATCTGCAGCCATTAACGATATTATTACTTGTATGCCTTAGTTGTCTTCCTTGGTATTCAAATGTCCTAAGATCAGGCAGTATTACCAGTATTTAGTAGTTGTACAACTTCAATTTCATTTCTTCCACACTGAGGGCATGAAATATGAATACATACAGAAACGTTCACAGATGCATGTCATAATATTTATAACACTCACATAGGAAAATGAGAGAAATGATAAAATGATCTTGGAACTGTATTCCTTATTATAACCTACACCAAATCCCACTGATCGGCATGCAAAAGAATTCCACTCTGAGTAGTTAGATCACATTCATCTTTATAAAGCATAGAAATCATTTGTGTTTAGTCCAGTAGTATTTCTCAATCCTTTCAATCTGTATAGCCCAACATAAGTACAAGGGCACACAGATGCAAACAAATCTGTCCTTTTCAAGCTTGTTGCTTAAAACAAATAATCAGGCCACGTGGGTGGCCCTATCTATGTTTTCTCTTGTAACTGAGATCGTTTCAAAGGTGACATGAGGTGAAAAAGCATAACTATTATCCCTCTGCAGAAACCTATGGTATCTTACTTCTAATTCTCTACTTCTAATTCTCCTCATTCCCAGAAATAGTTTATTTAAGGCCATATTCTGCTCCTCCTGCTCACAGTGAGTAGTAGTATCTTACTTTGCCAATAATCCTACTGAAGTTAATGGGACTATTTAAGGAGCAGGATACTACTCAGTGTAAAGGTGGCAGGATCTAGTGCTTAATGAGTGCTTTTGGAGATTAATTACATTAGCTGGTGCTTTGCTTATTTCTGTAAGTTTCATCATCCGTTTCTTCCTTTTCTGATTTCTGCCCATAAACGTTTGTGAAAACACTCGCAACCGAAAACAACTGTTGGCTTTCTTTTTTCTTCAGTTTGAGCATAGTACTGTTGTGTTTTAGAATCATAGGACTGGAAGGGACCTCAAGAGGTCATCCAGTCCAGTCCCCTGCACTCATGCCAGGACTAATTATCTAGACCATTCCTAACAGGAGTTTGTCTGACCTGCTCTTAAAAATCTCCAGTGATGGGGATTCCACAACCTCCCTTGGAAATTTATTCCAGCACTTAACCATTTTGACAGTTAGGAAGTTTTTCCTAATGTCCAGCCTAAACCTCCCTACTGCAGTTTAAGCCCATTGCGTCTTGTCCTATATGCAGAGGTTAAGAACAACAATTTTTCTCCTTCCTCCTTGTAACAACTTTTTATTTACTTGAAAACTTATGTCCCCTCTCAGTCTTTTCTTCTCCAGATTAAACAAACCCATTTTTTTTCAATCTTCCCTCATAAGTCATGTTTTGTAGAACTGTAATCATTTTTGTTGCTTTTCTTTGGACTTTCTCCAATTTGTCCACATCTTTCCCGAAATGTGGCACCCAGAACTGGACACAATACTCCAGTTGAGGCCTAATCAGCGCAGTGTAGAGCAGAAGAATTACTTCTTGTGTCTTGCTTACAATATTCCTACTAATACATCTCAGAATGGTGTTTGCTTTTTTTGCAACAGTGTTACACTGTTGACTCATATTTAGCTTGTGATGCACTATGACCCCCAGATTCCTTTCTGCAGTACTCCTTCCTACGCAGTCATTTCCCATTTTGTATGGGTGCAACTGATTGTTCCTTCCTAAGTAAAGTACTTTGCATTTGTCCTTATTGAATTTCATCCTATTCACTTCAAACTATTTCTCCACTTTGTTCAGAGCATTTTGAATTTTAATCCTATCCTCCAAAGCACTTGTAACCCCTCCCACTTGATGTCATCCGCAAACTTTATAAGCGTACTCTCTGTGCCAGGAGTCTCAAACTCATGTGACCACAGGGCCACATGAGGACTAGTGCATTGACCTGAGTGCCGCATCACTGACACCCGACCTCGCTGCCCCTGGCTCCGCCCCCACTCCACCCCTTCCATGAGGCCCCACCCCTGCCCCGCCTCTTCCTATGCCTTCCCTGCCCCATTCCAACCCCTTCCTCGAAGTCTCCACCCCAATGCTGCCTCCTTCCTGTCCCCAAGGGGCGCAGAAAGGATGCAGGATGCGGCGGGGGCTCAGGGCAGGGAGTTGAGGTGCAGGAGGTGTGCAGGGTGCAGCAGGGAGCACAGGGCAGGGAGTTGGTGTGTGGAGTACAAGAGGGGTGAGGGTTGTGGCAGAGGGTTGGGTACAGCAGGTGGGGGAGAGCAGGAGGGCTGTGGAGTGTGGCAGGGGGCTCAGGGCAGGGAGCTGGGGTGGAGGAGGGGTGTGGGATGTGGCAGGGGGCTCAGGGCAGGGAGTTGAGGTGCAGGAGGGGTGCAGGATGTGGCAGGAGACTCAGGGCACGGAGCTGGGGTGCAGGATGTGGCAGGGGGCTCCGGGCAGGGAGTTGGGATGCGGGAGGGGTTCAGGGTGCGAGCTCTAGCCTGGTGCCGCTTACCTAGAGCGGCTCCAGCCCCACACTGCTCCACTCCAGGAAGCTGCTGCAACCAGTCCCTCCAGCCCGGAGGGGAAGGGAGGTGTCTCAAGGTTCCGTGCATGTGCTGCTCTTGCATTCCTCCAGGTAACTCCCATGAAGCTCCCATTGGCCGTGGTTCCCTGTTCCCGGCCAATGGGAGCAGCGGGAAGGTGGGAGGCGCCTGGAGAGAGGAAAGGCAGGAGCCCTCTGCCTCCTCCCCATTCTCTCCCTGCAGAAGGGACTTGCTGACAGCCACTTCAGAAAGTGAAAGCGGCGCGGCACTCACAGCGCCCAAGGGGGGGGGGGGGGGGGGGGAAGGGGCGCGGGGAGCTTCGCAGGCTGCAGGAAAGGGCTTGGCAGGCCACATGTGGCCCATGGGCCACATGTTTGAGACCCCTGCTCTATGCCATTATCTAAATCATTGATGAAGATATTGAACAGAACTGGACCCAGAACCGATCCCTGAGGGACCTCACTCATTATGCCCTTCCAGCATGACTGTGAACAACTGATAACTACTCTCTGGGAATGATTTTCCAACCAGTTATGCACCCACCTTATAACAGCTATATCTAGGTTGTATTTCCCTAGTTTGTTTATAGGTCATGCTATACAGTATCAAAAGCCTTACTAAAATCAAAATATACCATGTCTACTGCTTCCCCACTATCCACAAGGCTTGTTACCCTGCTAAAGAAAGCTGTCAGGTTGGTTTGACATTATTTGTTCTTGACAAATCCATGCTGACTGTTATTTATCACCTTATTATCTTCCAGGAGTTTGTAAATTGATTGCTTAATTATTTACTCCATTATCTTTCCAGGTACAGAAGTTAAGCTGACTGGCCTGACTGATTCCTTTGGTTGTCCTTTCCCCCCCTTTTTAAAGATAGGCACTATATTTGCCCCTTTCCAATCTTTTGGAATGTCTCCCCTCTTCCATGACTTCTCAAAGATAATTGCTAATAGCTCAGATATCTCCTCAGTCAGCCCCTTGAGTATTGTGGGAGGCATAAGTCCCTGGTGATTTGAAGTGTTTTGCAGTGTTTTGGGACCTGGACAATCCTTTTGCAGAAGAACAGCCCCCAAATCCATGTGAGTTTGCATCAACTCAGATTTTGTTAACCTCAGAACATTTTAGTATCAGTGTTTCAGTGCTAACTTTTTAAAATATCCAAAAACTGTTCTCTTGCCAGGCACCACATTGCCATTCTATACTGTTTTCTAGTTGTAATCGGAGTGAAATACTTGTGACAAATTAGTGATGTTGTAATAATTGTCCCAATGACCTGTTATATAAAATTATTTAAGAAAAGATATAAAAAAAGATATAAAAAGGAGGCAAAGACTGAAATAACAGAATGGGCTTTACTGACACTACTCAAAGACCCTGATAAGATTAGGACTAGTAAACAGGAGGAGTGGAAGTCAATGGATCAAAATCAGTGCTTCAGAAATTAGGCCTTATTGGTGGGAAAATAATAATAAGATGGACCATTCCATCCATCTCCCTTCTGGGGCCTTTGGGAAGAGCAGAAAAGGAGAACTTTTTATCACACTACAGCTGCACTGAAAGGATGGTTTCCGTGACACCAGATTTTGATACTCCAATGGGAATGCTTGACCAGTGGCGCTGAAACAGGGAGGGTCAGGGGGCCACGCCCCACACTTTTTACCAGCTGTAAGGGTGAGCAATGCGGGGGGAGGCATGGAGAGGAGGCATGGGAGCAGGGCCTTGAGGGAAGGGGTGGTTTGAAGGCAGGGCCTCAAGAAAAATGGGTGGTGTGAGGGAGGGGGCTTGGGGAGAAGGGGTAGTGTGGGGGTGGCACCTCAGAGGCTACATGTCACATTGCAGCGCAGGGGGGTGCGGAACCATGTTTCAGGTGCCTGTGCCCCCCCCCCCCCCGCCCACTTTAGAGCACTTCCACTGCTCTTGTGCTTGACCACCATTGCTGCAACAGCTTGGTACATGTGAGATCCTCCTGTGTCCTCACCTCTCTCATGTATTCCTTTCCATTCCCTAAACAATTTTCCTCCTGCCCGATCTCTCCCTACTTTTCACCTCATCCAAAAAATCAACTGCACTGTATGGCACCTGCATGGTGAGATGAGACAGTCTGTCCTTTGAAGGACCAGAGAAGCACCAACCAGATGATATCCCTGAATGGGAGGATTAGCAAAGGTTCCAGCAATAGCTGTTGTGGCTAGCCTAAAACATCTACCCATGACTGACTAGCCACGCAGTATCCTGAGAAGATCAACAAAACACTCTATTTCCCGCATCTTTATTATCCTATCTCTTCTTCCCATTCTGTGTCTGCCTGTTTTCTCTAAAGCAGGAAAGTGGCTATCATTTCCAACTCTGAATAAGTTTCTCAGAAAAAGAGATTTTACCCAATATTCACCCTCTTTAACAAGAAACTTCTATGGGTTTTGATTAAGCGTGTTTCGCATAATCAATTCCAGTTTCAATGCTTTGTGCCTTGTTTTTCCATGTGTGTTTCTTTTCCATTTGTGTGTCTCAATTAATAGATTTCTGATCTTTGGCATGAATATCATAATGTATCATAATGTGTTTGCTGTGGTCCTAAGCAGGCTAAGGTTCCTGTGCACCAAATCCTGAACTTACTTAACGCTGTTTCGTGTTGGACAGTGACAAGATTATGTTGGAAGGAGTAGAGTAAAAAGTGCAGCCTCGTGAGTCAGTTCAGGGAGGGCATTCTGAAAGTAAAGAATGGCCTGGAAGAAGATACAGAGACAAGCATGAAAAGCTGTAGATAAGGCTGGCAGAGCAAAAGGGGAAATAATGATGCAATGGGAAACAAGATCAGATAGGTAGGAAATGTCAGAGATATGAAGGGCCTTGACGGGGAGGACAACGTGGGTGATGTGTTTTGAGTAAATGAGAGATGGGAGGAGAAGTGGGCCTGAGTGAGACCAGAGAATCCTTCTTTCCAGCATCTTGTTGTGCATTATTTAGTAGTTCTAAAGGAAGGAATGTTAAAAGCTAGTAATTTCATGAATACACACTAGAACTCCTCTTTCTTTATTAAAAAACTTGTTTTTCTGAAACATTTTCAATGGATGTGATATTACAATACATTGGCAAAGCCAGCAGATTGTGTAAGCTCTACAAGCTGAATCTCAACAATGCAAACAACTTATATGTTCAACTAGTGAAACTGTCGTGCTCTTCATGCTAAATATTAAGTAACTTACAAGGATGCATGCAGCAAAGATGCTAAATTAAAGATCTCTGTTATCAGTGCTGCTTGTGGAAATCACAGGCACTTAGAAACTGTAAGGAACAGTGCCACCAGGTCAAGGAAAAGCTCAACATAGGTGAGGACTCAAAACTAATGAGCTTGGGAAAGAAAGTGAAATGTGTAAACACCATCAGTTACTTAGATTGTAAGTTCATTGGGACAAGGAATAGGGTTGTGCAAATAAAAGATTTTCTGATTCACTAGAAAATCTGAAAAATTGAAAAAAATGCATTTAGGGTCAAACCAAAAATTATTTTTTTGTTTCAGTGTTGAACAAAAAAATGTGTTTGAAATTAAACATTTTGTTTAGATTTAGAGCACTTAACTTTTAAATGATTTAAAAATATATTTGAAGGAAATTTCTAAACAAAAAAAGTCATTTCATACTGACAATTTGAAATATGTCATGTCAAAAATGTCAAAACGAATCGGCTGGAGTTTTCAGAATATTTTAAAAGACAAACATATTGGTGAAACTGACCTGAATTTGCAAAATGATTTAGTGTTGCTGTACTTGCTTTTTTGCCTCCCCATCCCAAAAAGCTTCAGACAAAAAATTTCATCCCGCTTTAACACGGATCAACTTTTTTTTATGTGTTTGTATAGTGCTTTGCACAATGGGGAGGTAGTCCAAGGTGGTTTCTGCTACCACAATACAAATAATAAACATCAACAGTAATAAAATAATCATCAAATCTAGATAGAGAAATGTATTGTCCGAGGTCTGATTGAAGAAGAGCTCTCTAAGGCCGCATCTACACTGGCAAGTTTGTGTGCAGTAAGGCAGCTTTGAGCGCTGTAACTCCTGAGATGTACACACTGCCAAGCCACTTAGTGCAAAGAAACTGCAGCGCTTTTAAAAAGCTACCCCGATGAGAGGCTTAGACAGACATCAAAATGTTAAAAAAAAAATACTGAAGAAAAGAAGTGTCCTAAAAAGCATTTTTCACTAATTAAGCTCCATTAAAGTTAACAAGGTTCATGTCAAGCTCTTAGCTCATTCTGCTGTCCTTTGATTATAGCTAATCAAATTTCCTTGGCATAACATGTAATTCCCTTGGGCTTAATGAGCCAAATGCTTGATATAGCACTGCTAGGCATAACTACTATACATAGTCCTATAAATGCAATGATTAATTCTTCTTCATATAAACCATGATGCGTAAATATCCTCATTTAAACAATGGTGGTAACTTCTGTTCTTTAAGTATATTTCAGAGGTACCAATATGTCAAGAGACAACAAGATTTGTCTTAGTAACCTTTACAATCACTTAAAATATAATTTCTAACACAGATGCGAAGTTCTCCCTTTGCAAAAAGCTACTGTAATACTCTCCTACCCTAAAGTGGATTAATATTTTGGGTTCTTTAGCATAATATTATAGAGGTTTCTTAAATTCTGAAAATAAAAAATTAAAAATTAGTATTAGAAAATGTTGCAAATAAGAAAAAAATAATTAGTGAAATGAAATGTGCACAGCTAATCATGCTTTCTAAACCAAAAAGAGTTCATAAAATGAGTTTGCATGTGGTGCCTTAGAAAGCATTTGTAGCTCTTATGCAGTAAATAACAAGATAAGGTATCAATGACTCTACTTACATTTCTTTATCTATGGTAATTCATCAACATGTTGATCAAAGCTACTGTGCATTAAAACAATTCAGAGTTGTGCTTTATCAAACTGAAAAGAAAGCCCTGATTTTTTTAAAACAAATATAATCATAACAATAAATGTTTACATTAGTGGAATACATTACACAAATTTGTTAATGTTGTATGACCTCTGGCATTCTAGTAACGAACTTGCAAAATCTCACTTAATTTTAGAAGAATGAGTAAAAGAAAAGGCCAAGTAAGAAAGAATTCTATAAAAATGTGAAACAGTAAAATGGTCCCAAAAGATCTAATGTTACAGCAAGATGACAAACAGACACACCATTCAGCAAGATATAGCAGGTAGAAAAGGCTCAGATGAAAACTTTGGATCCAAACACACCCCAAACTTTGGAGAAATTCAAATTCAGGTGTGAACCATTAATGGTGGGCCTATACATCTAATGTACTTACCCCAAAACACTAGCTTTAAACATACTCATGCTTATGGACAAATTAGATTTGACTTTTGTGGCTTAGGCCCATTTCTAGTAAAATATAAATCTACTGGTTATTTGAAATCTAAAATGTTAGCCTTGTCACTTAATAACAATAGATTCCACCACTCCACCTCTCAAGGCCTTGATTCAGGAAAGCATCCCTATTCAGGAAGGGTGCTTAAACGTGCTCTTCTCTCTAAGTTCATGCTTTGGCCCTGTTGAAGGACATGGTACTTAGATACATGCTTTCCTGAATAGGGATAGACTGAAGAACACGCTGGAGTGTTTCTTGACTTAGATCTAAAGTTTTCAAGGTATTGGATAGTGTTCCAATTAATTTGTCAATTGTCAAAATGAACACACTATATTGTAAGGGTCAATGACATAGGCAGTCTGGCCTAACAGTCACAGCTGGTCTGAGGTCTGTCCACCAGGGTCGGGAGTCAGCAGGCAATAGTTGGAGGAATCACAACACAGGTCCTGTAAACTGCTGTCAAGGTTAGAGTCAGGCCAGGGTGGAAGACAGACTATCAGAGGCAGTACCAGGTTAGAATCAAGAGGCAGAAATCGGGGTCCAAGAACAGATCAGGACACAAAGTAAAGTCTTGCACTGGAGCAGAGGTCTAAAAAGTTGCCCAGACAACTTCTTGGGCCAACACCTGGGGCTAAATAGGGGCACTTGGCCAATCAGAGGGCTGCAGGATTCTGTCACTCTGGGTCTCATGGGAAGTACATCCTGTGGTGCCTACTCTTGACAGTGTTCCCTTGCTCTACCTCTGTATGATTTCCCAGTAACCCTGTGAGACTATCACCCACCCCAGACTTGGTGGACCTGGGTTCTAGGCCATGAGTCCTTACAAACACACATTCCTCCACATTACAAGAGTCATCTCTGATTTGGATTAGAAAAGATATCACTGTTTTCTAAGACAAGGGCAAAATTAGTAAAAATATTTTTTTGCCAAACTCTTCCTTTCTTTCTTCCATTTACAGGAAAGACTGAGTATGGTCAGTCTCTTAACTGAGAGGTGCTCAACACCTGTAATTGCCACCTCAGCATCTCTTGGGTTAGACCGTAAGAAGAATAACTGACTTATAAGCAGTGGAAATTTTATTTAATCACAGTAGTTAGAGCACAGAAAGATTGACTAGAGATCCAAGAGTCCAGCCCTTTGCTAAGACAAGGGACAGTCCCCAGAGAGAGGTGTTATCAGATAATAAAGTGATATAGATCAGTGGTTTTCAAACTTTTTTCTGGCGACCCAGCTGAAGAGAATTGTTGATGCTGCAACCCAATGGATCTGGAGATGAGGGGCTTGGAGTGTTGGAGGGGCTCAGGACTGGGGCAGGGGGTTCGGGTGCAGGAGGGGGACAGGGCTCTGGGCTGGGGGTGCAGGCTCTGGGGTAGGGCTGGGGATGAAGGGTTTGGGGTGCACGAAGGTGCTCAGGAAGGAGGGAATTGGGGCATGGGCTTACCTTGGGTGGCTCCTAATCAGCAGCAGAGCAGAGGTACAGAGGCAGGCTTCCTGCCTGTCCTGGCACCACGGACCACGCTGTGCCCTGGAAGCAGCCAGAAGCATGTCCCGCTCATAGGCGGAGGTTCGCAAGTGGCTCCGCACAGTTCTTGCCTACAGGCACTCCTCCCTCCCCCCACCCACCGTTCCCATTCGCTGATTCCTGGGCAATGAGAGTGCAGAGCCAGTGCTCTGGTTAGGGGTAGAGCGCCGAGCCCCACGGCCCCCCCACTTAGAAGCCAGACCTTCTGCTGGCTGCTTCCAGGACGCAGCGTGGTGTCACAGCAGGTAGGAACTAGCCTGTCTTAGCCAGGCAGCACCACTCACAGGACTTTTTACAGCCCGGTCAGCAGTGCTGACTAGAGCTGCCATGACCCAGTGCCTTACATTCCACGACCTAGTACTGGGTCGCAACCAACAGTTTGAAAATCACTTGATATAGATACCCGAGATAGGTCAAAATACATGCAGCATACATAAGCATAACGAAGAAAGAATATATACCTTGTACAAAGATTTTAAGAAGTAAAACCAAGAGATACATTTTCATATATAGCCGCACATATCCCATTAAGGTAACGGGAATCCTTCTGACCTACTTCCTCTGATAATGGGCCCCTGTTGTGATAAGCCAGGCCGTTTCAAACTGCCCAGGGTTGGCGCCTGATCTTGTTTATGCAATAACCCAGGTAACTGGCTGTGATATGTTCTCAGATGACTTTCTTATCCAGGCAGTTTATAAAAATACAACTTAACCATGGTAGAATGATGGGTCGTTGCAAAATAAGTATAGTGCAACTTCATTACCTTGATAGAAAAAAGCAAAAAGCAGTGCATAGCAAGGGAAAACTGATGATTACAAAAATGTTTACATTTTAATAATCAGTGGTTCTGCACTCCTCATTCTAGGCAAGGATTATGCAGGCATTGACTCAATATATTTGTGTAGGGATGTGTAAGTAAATTTTTCGTAGTGGTATGGTATGATCTTAAGTATGTGAGTTCTGCCAGGAGTGGAACTGTATCCTCCATTTCTCTCCCTACTTTGGTTTCCACAGGTGAGGATTCCCTGCACTCCCTATCCCTCCCACTGTTCCAAGGTCATGCAGGATCAGGTCAACAGTTTTTCAGTCTGTAATTAGCCTTTATACATGTGCAGAGAAAGATCACTGCAAATTAGAATCAGGCCCACCCAGTAGATGCTGCATGAACTGCATTCCTATAACATGCTGTCAAAAAACTTCCAAGGAGCAGCTTAAATTACAATATTAAAAGGAACAGTATTGTGCTTTTGGACAGTGTCAAATGAACGTTTTAGGTTGCAAAGTTAAGCATTCGAAATATCCAGATCTACAATTTCCCGCACAACCTTAATTCATGTGTCCAGTCTGTGCTCTAAATGAGGCAAGGTATCCTGTGGAAAAAATAGTATGCAACCATTTAGTTAAAGATGGTATCATAATGCATATGCACAAGGGAGCAGAATGCCTTCTGTGCCTTTTTCAGAGCCCTGTGGAGCCCAGCTGTAGCCCTGATCCTCAATAACATGCAGTACAGAATCCTGCAGTAGGCACTCTTGTTGTTTATAGGTTTTAGGCATATGCGCCATCACACCGATAAAGTTTACCGACCTAATCCAACTGCTGTTGGGAATATAGTCTTGGCAGATTATGGAGGTGGCCACTTCAACTATGCATACATTTATGAGTTCCTCAGTTCCGTAGTTATACTGAAACTTGGCTATGGGTGATAAATATTCCAGGAGAAATATGTGAGAAAAAGAGATAATATCAAATATTCTTCAAAGGCCGTTACACTGGCTTCTGGGACAATTGCCAAGAAACAATTGCCTGGAGGAGAAAGCACAATTGGCAGTGATGAAGTCCACAAAATGAAGAATGAATTTGGCATAGAAGTTAGTCATTCTGAGAAAAGAAACCATTTGGGAAGTGTTCTATAGATCTGGCAGCTGGTGAATGGCTGCTCTGTGTGGAGAAGAGTGATACCTTTGGCAAAGACTTGAAATAAGAGACTTAAAACTATAAATTGGAAGGACCGGAGGTGACTTTGTACCAATAAATGTACGGAAAAGCTAGAACATATGATTCTTGAGCTGTGCCTGGAAGGAATGGTGAACTACACTGTGCCACAATAAAGTGATAAAAGAGGACACCAGGAGTACCAGTGATGGGAAACATAGTTTTCTAAAACCAACTTTGTATCAGACTGAGATAAAAAAAGTCTCTCAATTAACAAAGATAACATTGTGAGTGATGAATACACTAAGATTTATATTATTTAGCTCTGAGAGAATGTGGACATAACTCTGTCACATCTCTGACTTACCAGAAATATTGGACCCATTTACAACAGCAGTCAGAAGCATTAAGTTGTGATCTGCCATATTGAAGGGAACCTTAGTAATTATTTTAATGTAGGGTGAATGGCTCTGTCCACTGGTGTTAGATAAAAGACACTTGTTAATAAACCACAGTTTACATTTTGAGTAAGTGTCATCCCACGGGTTCTTGTTTTAATGTTCAGTAGAAGGTTTTGAAGGTTTTCCCCCTGTTCTGTTACATATTGCTACTTTTTTTGTATTACTACTGCATTTTAAATAAAAGTAGTCTCTGCAGTTCAGAGAAAAAGAGATAAAAAGGATGAAATTAACTGTCTAACACTAATAAAGGACTACAGTATATACAAATGTATAGAAATACAAAAAGAATATTGAAGCAGGCCTTAGAGAATATAATGATGAAATTACTGTAAGAACCAACACATAAGTAGATATAGAAATACCAAACTAAAATTATTGAATGGTGATTGCAAACATGTCTCTATCAAACTATAAGGTAGGTTTTTATTACTCATCGTAACTGGAGATATAGGCCATGCCTACACTATGGAGCTAAATCGGTGCTGCTGCAATTGACGCAGCAGCATCGATTTAGTGGGTCTGGTGAAGACATTGTGAAATCGCTGGGAGGGTGCTCCTCCATCAATTTATGTATTCCACCTCCCTGAGAAGCGTAACATAAGTCAGTTGGAGAGCAGCTCCCATCAGCATAGCACTATCAGTGGTTCTAGAGACACTGACTTCAGTTATGTTATTCACGTATCTGAGGTTGTATAGTTTAGATCAATTTATTGCAGTAGTGTAGACCAGCCCTTTATGATGTAGCCTCAGCCTCCAGAACCACAGCCTGACTTGCTATTAGCTTCCAGGAGGGGCAAAGGAACCTCTAAGCCAGGGGACCCGAACATGCAGCTCGCGGGCCACAAGCAGTCCGCAAAGCTCTTCCCTGCGGCCCGCCAAGCTCCCTGCTGCCCTCCACCATAGCAGTTTCCGGGAGGGAGGGGCCAGAAGTGGAGGCTTCTTTGCTGCCTGGCTGGGCCGCTGCTGATCCCCAGCTACCCGGCACTGCTGCTGCGGCTTCAATGAATGAGCTGGGGAGCAGAGGGAGGTGGGAGGGCGGCAGGGAGCCTGGCTTACCGCTCCTGGCCACCGCTGCAGAGGGCTCCTGCAAAGCGCTGCCCCACCTCGTTCACTGAAGCCGCAGCAGCAGCGACTAGAAGCCGGGGCTTGGTAGTGGCCCAGCCAGGCAGCAGAGAAGCCTCCCCAGCCCCGGGTGGGCGCCGCTGCCCTTCAAGCAGCCAGAGGTGAGTGCCATTCCATGGCTTTCTGGCTGGCTGCAGCTGCCTGGGCTTGCTGCGCCGTCCCCTGCCTGCCACGCCCCCACTATTGGTATCCCCTGCGGAGAGTGGCGGGCTCGGGCAAGGGGTGGTGAGGAGGAGAGTCGGGGAAGGCTGAAAGGAGATGGAGACAGGAGATGGGGGGACAGGGAGGGGCAGCTTAAGGGTGGGAGGATATTGGGGGTGGGAGGAGATTTGGGGAACAGGGAGCAGGGTTTGGGGGGGAGATTTGAGGACAGGTGCTGGGTTACAAGGATGAGTGGGGACATTTGGAGATGGAGAACTTTTGGAGATGGTGAGGGGGGTAGATTTAGGGATGGGGTACAGGGAGCTGAGTTACAGGGGTGAGTGCGTGGAGATTTGGGGATGGGAGCAGGGTTATGAGGGTGAGTGGGGGAGATTTGGGGATGGAACACGGAGCTGGCTACAAGCATGAGTGAGGGGAGATTTGGGGAACAGGGAGCTGGGTAATAGGGGTGAGTGGGTGGAGATTTGGGGATGGGGCACAGGGAGCTGGGTTATGGGGGTAAGTGGGGATGGCGAACAGGGTTATGAGGATCAGTTTGGGATAGGGAGACTTTATAAAATTATAATTGATATTAGGCTGGGATGGGCTGAAATTTCTGTCAGATTTATCAGCATATTACATTTGAAAAAAGCTTGAATCATCTGAGGCTGGTAATTTCTTGTTAAATTAGATTTGTTTGCTTGTGTTTCCAGCTCTGGACTTCCTGTATTGCTCTTGCTTTGTTTGCCAAACAGCTGTTGGTGATGCCTAGTGCTTTCCAGGAGGGAGTGGGGAGCTGCGTGCTCACAGGAGGAGGCGGGGCAGGAGCGGGACCTCATGGAAGGGGTGGAGTGGGGGTGGAGCCGGGGGCAGCGAGAGTAGGCCATGTCAGCGATGTGGCCCTTGGGCCAGTGCACTAGTCCTAATGCGGCCCTCGTAGTCATTTGAGTTAGAGACCCTGCTCTAAGCTAAGCATTCAGCCTTTCAGTATTCTCATCAGATGAGCCTTTACAGTCCACAGAAAGTCTCCATCCTTATTGCTTCAACTGACTTTTCTTCTGATGAAAATTTCCAGAACGTTCATCATGGGCAACTGGTATAAAGTTGATATAGCATTCTTTGGCACATGCGCCCAGCTATCACCAAAGGGTTGAGCCTCCAACATTTATATTGCCACTTTCCTTTATTGGGGAAGTTGCTACGTGATATATTTGCCAAGTCCATAATTCCTACAGTGCTTATAATTCACTTGCAGTACCACTTCCTGTAATTTCTGGATATCACCTGAGTCAATGGGCACGACAGACCAGAACTATAAGCTTTGTTATAAAGCTGAAATAAATAACTGGTTTGCAATATAGGCCTTCTAAAAGGGCTTTGTTGTGTCTACAATTACAAAATTATACAGAATGTTAAAGTCAAGAGAATATAATCATGAAGAGCTAATTCAGAATAAAAAACAATCCCAAATCTCAGGCCAAATCTCAAACTTTACCATTTTAACATAATCAACTCATCCCTTTGTTTGCCTTTTCAATTTTGAAGTCATATGGAGAATTATCCCCTATCTCCTTCCTTTGCAGGAATTAATTTTAGCACTTGGGTAAGTGTGATAATCTCTCCTAGGCCAATTACAACCTTTCTGCAAATTCTGGGATTTTCAGTTAATTCAGGGGCAAGACTCCAGCATGGAGAGTGCTGCAATGAAACTGAACAGCAAAACCAATCCTGGCAGAGGGAATGGCAAGCCTTCAAGCTCCTCCTAATGTGATAGCACGAAAGTCAGAAATCAAGCTGACGACATTGAGAAAGCGAGGGAGATAGCTGGGATACAGAAGGATGTAACTGTGTATCAGAACCATAAGCAGCTGTGATGGGAGAAGGATCCGGTTTAGTGGGCAGAGGAGAGGACTAAGAACAGAAGATAGCAAAAAGAAGGTAATACTCCAAATATTTGGATACGCATTTAAATTTTTTGGGCTTATAGAAGTTTTTGAGGTTAACTCATCACCATTAATATCAGAATGATTCAATTTAAAAGTGTCTGGAACTCGGAAACAAACCAGACAAGTAAATACAGCCATTTGATTCCAAGATCTCAAAAGGGCCAGGCTTGTTGGGAAAAAAAAAGGCAATAGGATAAGACACGATTTCCATTTTTATTTACTAAAAATGGCATTAGTCACACATGCACCAGAAACTTGGAAAAGTACAACTGTCAGAGACAGTCCTCCAGCTTTCTTTTTCTCTCCACTTACTTAGACACAGTGTGCTCTAAACTTATCCTCTAAGTCACAGTTTTTAGTATGAGCAAAGTACCCTTTAAACCACTTGATTGTAAAACTTCAACATTACTTTCACAATACAGTGCTACTTTGTGCTCCTTGGATTTGGCTGACACAAAGAGCATAGCATAAGTTAGGCCAACCTCAGGAACTGCTTTTACTAACGGCAGACTCACCTAACCACCAGTGAGCTGTTTTGCAGCCAAAATCCCCCTCAGCAAAGAGAACCAGGTGCATGCAGTGATCAGTCTTCTCATTCTGCCTTGGCAGCCCTCCCCAGCTGGGGACTATAGGTGAGGGAGAGCAATATAATGCCACTTTCATCAGCCCTACATTGATTCTGTTTTACTGCATGACATTAAATTGAAGGAGGCTGTTATGGTGGAGCAAAGAGGAAATGAAACAATGACAGAGAAAAGGCATCTGCTGAGAGTGCATTAAGGGTTCTTAAGAGAAATGGCTGAACTAGTTGTTAGGCAATACCTACCTGCCTGTCACCAGACCTGTTTTTCCAAGGCCAGCCACTAAGTCGCTAAAAACCCCAGCCTAAAGGAAAAGGAGGAGCGAGCGGATGGCAGCAGCTTCCTGGAGCCAGACAATGAATCTGTCAGAGCTACAGCTAGTACTCAGGCATGGGCTCTGAAGGATGTCTTAGGCAGCTGAGCTCACCCAAGCTTTGAGAAAGGTAGAGAACTGCAGGCAAGCCACAGACATTCAGGCCGGTTGTGGCTTTCTCCCTGCTAGCTGTATACCTTTGGGCAAATGGACAATACATGTGTTTGGAAGGAGCTGTTCTGAGTCATGCTGGTGATAAGCACCTGAAGAGAAGTCTTGCAGGTACCAGCCACAGTCGGGCCTATACTCTTAACACAGCTGGAAACAGGGACACTGCCTATCTGTTTGGGGAGGGATAGCTCAGTGGTTTGAGCATTAGCCTACTAAACCCAAGGTTGTGAATTCAATCCTTGAGGGGGATAAGGGGAAAAATCTGTTGAATGATTTAATAGGGGGATTGGTCCTGTTTTGAGCAGGGGGTTGGACTAGATCTCCTGAGATCCCTTCTGACTCTGAAATTCTATGATTCTATCCAGTCTATGAGTGTGGGATTCCACCTGCAGAGAGGTGAAAACAGCAATAGTTGTCACCTGAGGGTGTGCACTTGTGAGGAAGTGTAAGGAGGAATTGTGGTAGGAATAGGGGATCTGTCAGCCGGGTAATCCTATCTCAAGAGGTGTGAACCATGGAATGCCACTCTAGGAGCAGAGCAGGTAGGGACCTGTCACTTGGAAACAGTGCCATAGGAGAGAGATCACAGGGGCAGCTCCCCTAAAGCTGTCACAATCAGAGTCAGGCATATTAACAGTGCAATGTAGAAAGCTTGCAGTGCTGCTACATGTAGATAACTAAAGGATTCATCCCACAGAGCTGTTAACGGAGTGCCTTTTAGAGACATTACATTCAAATTAATGTATTCTTAAAAACATTGCTGTTGATTTTACAGAACTGGTTAGCTTTACAGAACACTGCATGCATTCACCTGGAAATATTTCATACGTTGTGACATTATTGACTTAAACTGGCACTGTATAGTTCATTGTTGCAACCACTGTTATATATTTGAAGCAAATATTGTATAAAGGTAGTTGTGTAAGGTGTCTACAGAAGGGTGATGATTTTCTGATTATGATTATGCTATTTGTATGGATGTATCAATTTTGTAGTTGAAGTTATGAATATTGGCTATGTACTTGTACATCAATGTGTTTTGATTCAAAATGCTTCATTGAAGCTACTTAGGTCAGCTTCTTGAGAAAGAACTATTCTCAGTAAGTGCCCAGTCAGGAAACACTTAATTGACAATGGACTTTGGGAAACACCAATCCACGTATGACTTTCCTGGGAATGTTCAAACTAACGTAAACAATGGCGTCGGCCTGCAAACTGAGTCATGTTTTTGTTTGTAATTGATTCAATTTAATCAATTTTAGCTCTCATTTATATTTCTTTCTATAAATAAACGTTTAGATTTTAGATTCTAAAAGATTGGCAACAGCGTGGTTTGTGGGTAAGATCTAATTTGTATATTGACCTTGGTCTGAGATTTGGTCCTTTTGGATTTGGGGAACCTTTTTTCTTTTACTGGGGTATTGGTTTTCATAACCATTCATCCCCATAATGAGTGACACTGGTGGTGATACTGGGAAACTGGAATATCTAAGGGAATTGCTTGTATGACTTATGGTTAGTCAGTGGGGTTAAACCAAAGTGTTCTCTGTTTGGCTGGTTTGGTTTGCCTTGGTGTGCAAAGGAACCCAGCTTTGGGCTGTGACTGCCCTGCTCTAAGCAATTTATCCTGAATTGGTACGCTTAGAGCTTGGCTACACTTGAAAATTCAAAGCTCTGCTGCGGGAACGCTCCCGCAGCAGCACTTTGAAGTGCGACTGTGATCATACGGGAGTGCTGGGAGAGAGCTCTCTCAGCACTCCTGGTAATCTACCTCCTTGAGGGGATTGGCTCCAAGTGCTGGGAGCCCAGCTCCCAGCACTCTGAGCCCAGCTCCCAGCACTCTGAGCCCGTTCACACTAGTGCCTTAAAGCACTCAGACTTGCTGCATTCAGGGGGTGATTTTTCACACCTCTGAGCCAGCAAGTTAGAGCGCTATAAAATGCCAGTGCAGCCAAGCCCTTAGGAGTGTCCCACCAAAAGCAGCATCATTACATACCTATAGACTGTTCCTACCCAGTGTTCTACCAACGGTTGTTATCTAGACAATCAGTTTATCACTAGAATTTATATCTTTGGTTTTTCAACTGAGTGAGTCATGTGGGTATCCACAAATATCACACCTCAGAACTAAAAGCTGTCATTGTCCTGGCATTTCTTGACATTTACACCACAGAAATGTTTAACCACTTGATGGGGAGAAGTTACTATATTTGTTAATCTGATAAGAAGCTGACGGAAATCCTGCCAAGACTGAAACGTCTAGCTGTCATTCTAATACTGGTTCTCACTGGCATAGCTGGCTAGAGTTACCTAGAGCTGAAACTGAGTACACTATTTTTGAAACTAACAAACTCCTGCTGCAGTGTAATTCGTCCTCCCCCTTATCTCTCAGGACCCTTGTGGCTTTTTAAATCCACAGGCTCCCACACCCACACAGGCCAGCTAAATGAATCACTTTCCTCACCATGAGTTCCCCTATGTCTATCAAGATTTAAAAATAGATTCTTTTTACAGTGCATGTCAGAAAGAATATTACCAAAATGAAATTGAGAGAGAGCGCCAAAGAAGTAAGACTTCTCAGAATGTTACCAGTGCCGGATTAAAACATAAACTAACTAAGCTACAGCAACAATATTTTTGGTGGCCTCAGAGTGCGGCCACCAACGCTTGCTGGTGGCCTGGTGGGGGAGTACTGCTGCTGCCCATATCTCATTCTCTCTGCTGATGCCTTTTATCATTGGGGGGAAAAATTTCAAGGCATGTTCAACCCACCATTTGGAAACACTGAATGATATTACTTTCCTTTCGTTCTTTATTAATTGATTCTCACACGTCGGCTGTTGCATTATTTTGTCAGGATCCATGTCAGATAATTATCTGGGTTGTCCTGATTACCCTATTTAAATATATGCACAATACAAACTTCCTTCCAGTCTTCTGGAACTTCCCAAGTATTTGAAACGTATTGAAAAATCAACATTAATGGTCCAGCAACCTCCTTGTCCAGCTCATTTAAAACTCATGGATGCAAGTTATCTGGACCTGTTGATTCAAAAATGTCCAAGTTTAATAAGTTCTGTTTAACATCCTCTTGAATTACTCTGGGAAAGGAAAGTGTTTGACAGTGCAAGATACAAGCACATAAATGAAAAAAGAAAAAAAAAAAAGTCAGAAAAAAAACATGAAAGAGCAGGTACAGAGCAAAAATGAAGAGAAGGGTGGTAGAAAGTGATGAGGTCTGGTATCCTGAGTCTTATTCATGGTACACATCAAATACGGTTCTCAGTATTATTTCTCAATGGAAGTGAACAAAAAAAATATCCTTCTATACTGTGCTGTACTGCTCTGGTTCGTTACACATGAGGGCAAACATATCAATAGCCACCATACCAACAAACCAGTTTTGGGAACACATCTAACAGAACTGTGCAGAATATTACCATTTCACAACTCAAGCTTGAATATTTAAGGCTTCACAGACATCTTGAAGTGCAATTGATGTTAGAATTTTAAGAACTGAGTAATGTGGTTGGATTTTATTATTGGCAAGTTTGCATACTATGCACTACCCCAATAAGTGACACTAATAATGAAATATAGTCACTCTTTAAAATGGTCTTTAATATTGTGCCATATTCTCTCATTTTGTTTTTTCTTTCCTTACATAAATTATTATTTCTGGTTATGAATGCTTTGTGGTAGTATATGTTGTGTAGTTGTGATGGCTTTTTTCCCCAGAACTGTTATGCCTTTAGCTTTATTTATGTAGCAACTATCCAGTTTTCACTCCTTTGCTTCTTCCTTGTAAATTCTTGAAGGAGACACAATTTCCAAAATAAATACTGTAAAGAAATACAAAATCTCTCATATTTAAGCAGTAGTCACCAGAATACATAGATCTATCTATCCTCAATGCTGTTTCAGTTAAATGAGAAGCCTCTGTTTAACTATTTCAGGGCTTGTCTAAACTACAAAATTAAGTTGACTTTATCTAATTCAACCTTGAGCCCCCGAATTAATAAAGTCAAGTGTGCGGCCACACCATGCTCATTGTGTCTATGGAGTGCATCCTCACTTGCGGCACCTTCATGGATGCACACAGCAGTGCATCGTGGGTAGCTATCTCAAAGTACAACTTGCCTCAGTGTGCTTTGAGAAGTTGAATCAATGCCTCATGGGACCAAAACATTGTTGCTGGGGAGAATGGGAACGTTGCATCAGCATTCCACGATGCACTGTGCTCCCTCTCTCACATCAACAGCAAACAACCCAGTGGTTGTTTTCGCGCCTTAAAACCCCCGCATATATGCCATAACCCCAGAACTATGGAGCCTTCTCCGTTGTGCACTCTTGCTGTGAGCATCTCAAACATCTCATGCCTTCTTCTACAGTACTTCCAGAGCCAAAGTAGGATCTGCCCCACAGAACATAACGATTTCCTGCAAGCAACCTGCTGCAAGCCATTGAAAAAAAAACAATTCAGTTACTGTTGGTAGTCACAGAGCAGCTACACTCTGTTGAGCGCCATTTCTGGTCCCGTGAAACAAGCACTAACTAGTGAGGCCACATCGTTTTGCAGGTATGAGATGACGAGCAGTAGCTGTAGAACTTTCGAATGCAGAAGGCCACCTTCCAGGAACTTTGTGCAGAGCTTTCCCCTGCTCTGCAGTTCAACAACACAAAAAGGACAGCTGCACTGATAGTGGAGAAGCAAGTGGTGATCGTTATTTGGAAGCTTGCAACGCCAGACAGTTACTGGTCAGTGGGGAATCAATTTGAAGTAGGTAAATCAACTGTGCAGGGCCATTAATCGACTTCTGCTATGAAAGGCTGGGAGTCTGGGAAATGTGCAGGACAAAGTGGATGGTTTTGCCACGATGGGGTTCCCTAATTGCAGTGGAGTGATAGATGGCACACATATCTCCATCTGGGCACCAGCCCAACTTGCCAAAGAGTACATAAATCAAAAGGGACACTTTGCAATGGTGTTGCAAGCACTGGCAGATCACAGGAGGCATTCCACTGACATCATCGTAGGATGGTCAGGAAAGGTTCATGACATGCGCATCTTTAGGAACTTGGGTCTGTTCAAAAAGCTGCAATCTGGGACTTTCTTTCCAGACCACAAAATTAACATTGATATTGTTGAGATGCCTATAGTTATCCTGGGGGACCCAATCTACCCCTTGCTCTCATGGCTCATGAAGCTGTACATTGGCCGTCTGGACAGCAGTAAGAAACACTTCAGCTATAGGCTCAGCAAGTGCAGAAGGGTGGTTGAATGTGTCTTTGGTTGTTTGAAAGGGTGCTGGAGACATTTACTAACAAGAGAACAAAGCAAAGAGAACATCCCCATAGTTATAGCTGCCTGCTGTGTGCTCCATAATATCTGTGAAAAAAGGGGGAAAATTTTCTGTGGGGCTGGGCAATTGAAACAGATCAGATGGCAGTCATTTTTGAGCAGCCAGATACCAGGGCAATAGGAAGAGCACAGCAAAGGGCGCTGCATACCTGTGAGGCTTCGAAAAGCCATTTCAGTAATGAGTCTCAGTAATGTGAGTTGCTTGTCTGCATTGTGCTTTCCCAAACTTTCACCCTGTTTATATCACTGTCCCTGAAAAGCCAACCTCCTTCCCAAGCCCACTGCTTCTACTCAATAAAGAGCATTTATTTCTTGAATCCATGTAGTTTATTTAACAAACATAAGTAAAAAGGGAGAGCGGAAAGAAAAGGTCACTTTGGGGAAAAGGGGTTGTGAAGTTGGAATGGGAGAAACATTTTCAGCTGTGTAACATAACACTGCATTACAGACCATCAAAGGTATGCCAATGGGAATCTTCTGTTCCTTGTACACTCTCTTCCTGAGTTAAGTGAAAGGGATAATGGACTTTTCACCCATGCCTCATGGAATGCTTGGGAGAGGGTGATTCTACACCAGGTGATGCTGGCTGGCTGGCTGGCTGTCCATCAGGGTCTGCAAATGGACTCTACCCTCCTGCTTCTGTTCCTGCCAGTCAACCTGATGCCTCAACATGTCTGTTTGGTCCCTCATAATCCGAAGCATCTCATCCTGTGCTGCACACACTCGTTCATTGGAAGCTCTCCTCTCCATGTCCATGTTTAACTTTTTGGACAGTGAAATCCTCCATGTTCTCAGCTTCGTGTCAGCCACATAGTTTGTTGATCCAGACTGCCCCCCCCCCCCCCCCCCCCCCCCCCCCCATCGTCTACATGCCCTTTCGTTGTGTAAGAGCACTTTTAATGAGAACTTCCCCATTTCTCCTAGACGACCTATGTGATATCAGTCTCCTGAGGGTAACAGGCAGAAAGGAAGGAAATTCTGCAAGCGTCTGAGTATAGACCCAGTCACTATGCTGTGTACCACAATGATGCCATCAGAATTAATTCAGGAGTTGTGTGGGACAGTGTCCTACCATGGTGGAATAAATAAGATTGCCCTGTCCAGAAACCTTCAAAGGTTTTTCAATTTTTAATTCAGCAAAGAATAACACAGTACCTTCATGGAGGATTGCCTAGCTATCCCAGTCCACATAAACCATCTTTCCTGGGGACCATCCTCTTGTAGCTGGCGTGGCCTGTTGTAAGTAGAGAAGCACAGCACCTCACTTTTTCTTCACAGTAAACATGCAATACCACCAAATGTGTGCCCACTAAAGTATAACTGGACTTTCATTTTAACTGTATACTCACCAGAGGTGCCTTCCCTGGCATCACGGTTAGACCCCATGCTGTCCTGCAAACCACAGGGCTCCAGGGTTAAAAATATTTCCCGGCTCTCAAGGAGAATGTATCTATCACTTGCCTGTTGCCCATTATCCTCCTCCTCGTTATTCACCATACAATCCTCTTTGTTGTCCTTAGACTCACACACCTGTGAGGTGTCCACGTTGCTTGTGGGGGTGCTGCTAGGGTCACCCCAAGAATTGCATGCAGCTCACTGTAGAACCGATGTGTGTGGGGGTCAGCATCAGAACAACTGCTCACCTCCCTTACCTTCTGGTACCCCTGGCAAAGTTCTTTTATTTTCACAGGGCACTACTGTGTCCCCCTCCTGTAGCCCTTCTCCCTCATTCCATTTGCACAGATGTCAGTGTTTCTCCTGCTGGATCAGATCTCTGCCTGCACAGACTCTTCTCCCCACACAGTGATGAGATCCACCACTTCCTATGCAGACCAGTCTGGAGAGCATTTGTGGCGTGTAGTCTCCATGATCAGCTGTGTTCAAGCTGGCATGCTCCCAGTGCTGATCAAAACAGGAAATGGGAATTCAAAAGTTCCTGGGGCTTTAGCAGAGGAAGGGCTGTTTCCTCTGTACCTGCCTGCAGTGCAGCAGAGTTGATAACGATCTCCAGAGCAGTCAGAGATAAACATTGTAGGACACCACCTGGAGGCCAGTTAAGTCAAATTACACAATACTGCATTTCCCATACCTCGCAGTTGGCCCATGAAAATCGAACTAACACTACGCCTCTCACAGAGGTGGATTACAGAAATCGACATCAGAGACGACTTAGGTCGACATAAAGGATGCGGTAGTGTAAATACATACAATAACAGGTTGACTTAAAGCAGTTTCTTTCGACTTAACTCTGTAGTGTAGACCAGGTCTCAATGATATTGGTATCAAACAAATGACTTACATCAGTAGGATAAAAGACTTCCAGTGGGCAGTTAAATTTTCCCCCCAGGTCATTAATGGAGTTAGAGGAATATTCACTTAATTTTTTAAAACAAAATCACTTTAATTATGTTGCTCCTCTCTTTCATGTTCACTTTACATGAATATTTCAGCAAACAAGTTAACCAGCAGGAATGTTTGTGGAAATAGTAAGTTCTAAGTGACTATTGGAGAATATCCATAGAGAGTGAAATTCACAGCTGTGCATAGGGTCAGCACAATAGCTGTGCCCCTCTTAAATCCCACTTAAACTTTATTTTGAGGTCTGATGGGGGACTTAAGTGTTGCATAAGTCTTGTGCTGTCCCTCTGTAGGGGGTGATATTCAGACAAAAAATAAATTTTGAATTAGAAAATGTGAGTACTGGAAATGGCATTCAAAGAGTTGCAGTGAATTATGGGGAATTAGAGATGAGTCATCTTAACTTCAGTACCCAGAAAGATAATACAGAAAATAAGCAATCAATTTGCAAACACCTAGAAGATAATAAGGTGACAAGTAACAGTCAGCATGGATTTGTCAAGAACAAATCGTGTCAAACCAACCTAATAGCTTCCTTCAACAGGGTAAGAAGCCTTGCGGAGAGGGGAGAAGCAGTAGATGTGGTATATCTTGACTGTAGTAAGGCTTTTGATGCTGTTGTAACTCACACACCTCCCAGCTAATGGCACCGAGACCACTTACAGATTAATGAGTCTGTGCTACAGCCTTAGCTAGCAGCCATATGGTTTTGAGCTCATGCCGTAGAGGCTCATGCATTTAGCTCCAGAGGTCCCAGGATCAATCCTGCCCACAGATGATCGGGGTCTGTCAGAGTTACACTGTCTCACATGGCCTTCTCATAAATGAACTAAGGAAATACAAGCTAGATGGAGCTTCTATAAAGTGGGTGTATAACTGGTTGGAAAATTGTTCCCAGAGACTAGTATCAGTAGTTCACAGTCAGGTTGGAAGGGCATATGGAGTGGGGTCCTGCAGAGATTGGATCTGGTTCTTTCAAAATCTTCATCAGTGCTTTAGCTAATGGCATAGAGAGTGCACTTACAAAGTTTGCGGACAATACCAAGCTGGGAGGGGTTGCAAGTGCTTTGGAGGCTAAAATTAAACTTCAAACTGATCTGGACAAAGTGGAGCAATGCTCTGAGTTAAATAGGATGAAATTCAATAAGAACAAATGCAGAGTACTCCACTTAGGAAGGAACAATCAATTGCACACATACAAAATGGGAAATGACTGCCTAGGAAGGAGTACTGCAGAAAGGGACCTGAGGATCATAGTGGGTCACAAGCTAAATGTAAGTTAACAGTGTAAAAATGTTGCAAAAAAAGCAATAATCATTCTGGGATGTATCAGCAGGAGTGTTGTAAGCAATACATGAGAACTAATTCTTCTGCTCTACTCAGTGATAAGGCCTGAATTGCATTACTGTGTCCAGTTCTGGGTGCCACATTTCCAGAAAAATGTGGTCAAATTGGAGAAAGTCCAAAGGAAAGCAACAAAAATTATTAAAAGGTCTAGAAAACATGACCTATGAGGAAATATTGAAAAAAATGGTTTTTTTAAGTCTGGAGCTGTGAAGACTGAGGGGGGACACAATAAAAGTTTTCAAGTACGTAAATGGTTGTTACAAGGAAGAAGGAGAAAAATTGTTCATATAAACCTCTGAGGATGGAACAATAAGCAATGGGCTTAAATTGCAACAAGGAAGGTTTAGATTAAACATTATGAAAAATTTCTTATTAGTGTAGTTAAACACTGGAACAAATTGCCTATGGAGATTGTGCAGTCTCAGTCACTGGAGGTTTTTAAGAACAAGTTAGACAAACGTCAGTCAGAAACGGTCTAGGTATTATTTAGTCCTGCCCTGAGTGCAGGGGACTGGACTAGATGACCTCTCGAGGTCCCTTCCAGTCCTACATTTCTATGATTCTATGAATAGAACAGCGCATGCATTCAATCAGATTTAACCAACCCAGCCAGGAATTTGTTTGCTCACAGTGATCTGCAAGCCCAAGAATTATTGGCAGAAATTTTTCAGAAAATTTGAGTAAGTAAATTTAAGAAAATCTTGAACTACCCACTGATTATTGCAAAGAAAAAATAGGGACAAACATTACAATCATTATTGTAATTATTTGATATTAAATGTATCATTGAGATTGAAGCTACTAAGGCATTGGTAACACAAGCTGAACTGAGAGCTTTTTGACTATGAAAGAACATTGTAGATAAAATAAGAACCATATTTTAAAAATTATAAGAGCTGCATTTAAAGCGCATGTATATATATGGATTTGCCTTTGTGTCTCTTAGACTATGAGCGGATACTCTTTTTCCTAGAGTGGATAATGCATGGACACTGATGCATAATTGATTGGCACTACTATCTCCTCCTTTAGATAGCTATTTTTTGTCTGTTCCATGCTGCAGAAAGTCTTTGAGTTTTTGAGATTGCTACTCAATAGCTTGCTAACTGTCAACTTGTTCTGTTCATGAACAGAAGAAGGATTTGTAGTAAGGTGATAATGTTCTAAAAAATACAGGTTATGGGTTTCTCTCTCTCTCCTCCTTTCCAGTGTTTTCTATTCAATAAAGAATGCTATTGATTGCCTCTTCTGTACTTTCTGTTCTAAACACTGGACCAAAGGGATAGAGCAACTACTATTTCAAAACAATTTCACCGTAATCAAACGTCTCCTCTGCCACATTAAAATCATCCAACACCAGGAAATGTTCATGTCTGATTTTCAGAGACTGCAATTACTTCAGTGAGGAGAAACAGGCCTTCACTGCCAGTCTGTACTCCTCGTGCTTCCTCTATTACTGTGATTAGGGCATCCCCTAATGACAACAGTACACCAATTCCATTGGATCAAATGGTCATTACACAGCAACTCCCATTACAGTTATTAGACTCTCATCTGATAATCATGCAGTTAACTTGTGTCATCATGGTGATACTAGAAATGAAGTAGCAAACTAATTTTGGCTTAGATATACTGTAGAGCCCAATGACTCTATCTACACAGTCTTGTGGGGATCAAGCTGATTATCTCTGTATATTCACTGTCTTTTCATGATATGTTTTTAGTTTTCATCCTTGCCACAGTTAGTTAAAATAGTTTGTGACAAATGACACTATCCTGGACATACCCTATGGAACTAAGTTACACCTTACTGAATTAAGTATTTTAGGAGTCCATTGTATTAAAAATTCAATTGTTTATGTTTTATTGTGTCACTATATGTAACTGTTAGAGGAGACATGATTAATGCAAATTCCAGGAAGCATTAGGAACTGCAAAGGACTTTTGGGGACACTACAAGACAAGTGAATTTCCTAGAAAATATTTGGGGTAAGGGGGATGCAAATGACCCAACCTCCATTTTTGAGGCTTTTCTTTGAGCAGAAAAGTCTGTCTGATTACCTACTCACAGGCCTGCTGAGAGCAATTCTGGGCCCCATAGCAGAACAGTCAATGGACGCTTTTCCAGCATAGCCAGGGCTTCCACATGCCTGCATGGCTGCCTTGGCTGCCGCCGATATTATCCCACATGCACCTAGGAGCCCTGAAACCCACCCAGGTGATTTTAAAAGGTCCGGGGCTTCCTGCCTCTACCATCGCTGCTGCTGTAGCAGTGGGCCCCTGAGCAAGTGCTCCCTTTGCCTCCATCAGCCTCTTTAAAGGCTCAAACTGGATGAGCGTTCCACAGAGTCATGAGGGTGCCTGTTCAGAGCTGAAATTGTGAGGAACTTGTGGCCACAGGAAAAACTTCTGGGGGGGGTTGAAAGACCAAGCACCGTCCAGAGCCCATACTGGAATTGGGTGATCTCTGGTAAGCTTACTAGCATGCATGTAGGTTCTGGTATTGTTTTTAATAAGTTTTCTCTGTAAATCTTAAACCTTAAGAATAAAAACTGTGCTTGCTTAGAAACAGCTGTGTATTAACTAGCCACAAAAGCAATTTTATGGCCAGATTTTATGTCAAAATACCTTGAATCACATCTTTCCCATTACAAACCAACAAACTGCATTCTAATTAGAAAAATATTCAGATTGGGTGCTTGATTTCCAGTTTAACTATGATTTAATTACTATTTAATTGCTATTTCAGGAGGTGTGCTCTGTGTAATGCACAGTATTACATCTTTTGATGTACAAGAAATAATCTTTCGATAAGTTTAAAATGTACCTATGCTAATTAGAAATTACATTAACAAACTATTCACATGTATATGTATCACATTAGTGCTGTTTTTTGTTTTAAATATCAACTGTTTGCAATCATATAGCCATGATGTTTTTGATGTACCAATACTCCACTGCAATTATGTGAATACAATTGTCCGAGGACTTAAGATGACTCTTATTATAACTAAATAGTGGTCACAAAAAAAGTTTCTTTTTTTCAGCTGAGCACCACAATCTATCTATATTTCAGCACATATCATTCTCTCATTCACAGCAGAAACTTCAGAAATAAAAGCCAGACTTTTTAACCACAAGATGTGAATCACATCACGTTAGCAAGGAAATCAAAAGGTTTAAGATGATGCATGTTCAGAAATAAGAACAAGGATAGCAAAGTCTGTCATGCTAACTACAGCTAACTACAGCTTTTTGAGAAATTCTGTAGTAGGCATTGGTTACTCTGTGGACAAACTAAATATTACAGGCTGCTTGTTAATCAGGTAAATGAAGTTTTTCCTGTAAGACTATGTTAACCACCACTCATCTTTTTGAAGAGTCAGTTTAGACTGTATGTTGAATGTATTCATAAAAATGGTATTTAAAATTGTACTGCATGTCTCTTTGGTGGCATGGAACTGTTCTTTTACGTACTGTGACAAAGCTCCAAGTCTGTACTTGTGGGTCCTGCGCTTCCTGGCAGATTTAGGAGCCTCAGAAACTCATCTAGGCCCCAGAGTGACCTCCCTTTCTCAGTATAATTGGCAAGAGTCACCACCTAGTGAGTTACCTTCATCACAGGCCAGTATGGAAGATGGAAAAGGGGGGAGCCCGGGCCCACCCTCTACTCCCGACTCCAGCCCAGGGACCCTAATAGTATCAGCTAAGATGGCTGACCTTTTAGGCACAAAACACAATACAATTCCCTGGGCTACTTCCCCACAGCAGTCTCTGCTTCTTCAAACTCCACTTCACCCTTACCTCAGGGCCTCCTTCCTTCTGTATGATATGTTGTCCACCACTCAGTCTCACCAACAGCACAACTTCCTCTCACAGCTCCTGACACCCACAGCCCACCTGACTAACTGGGAGGTTTTTATCTGGTTTCAGCCAGTCCCTGATTGGCTTCAGGTGTCCCAATTAGGCTTGCTGTTTCTACTCCTTTCTAGAAGGTTCTTAATTGGCCCCAGGTGTCTTGATTGGCCTGGAGTAGCCTTTGTTTGGCTATCCAGGGAACAGGGACCTGCACATCCTCAGACTAATATACCTGCCTTCCAGCACTCTCCTATATCCTTCTGGTCTGACTCCGTCACAGTACGTTTATGTTGTAATACTACCACTTTCTGCTTATGGATTTGTAGTCTTCATAAACAATAATGTGCATTTTCATGCTCATTTCCACTTTCTATTCACATTCCTCTTTGAACTCCTTTGCCATCTTGTTTCACCACATCACGTTTAAGCTTCTTGTCCTCACCATCAAGATCCTTAACAATTCTGTCTCTCCTTATTGTGTCTTTGCAACATCCCTTAGTCCCAGCATTGGGGAGCCAAAAACAGGTCTCTAAGTGATAGTACAGAATACAAAGATAGGACTCTTTTCTGTGGACTTTCATTAACATTTTTATTCCTTCAGCGTGAAATTTGTTTCACACGAATAAAGTCCAGATAAGTGAGTTGTAGGAGGGTGAAATGCTAGGGAGCCAAAAATTTATCCCCCTATCCAAGGACAGGGTTAGGGACTGAAGTGCATCTACGCATGGCAATTACTTATGAGCTTACGTGAGAATTAAGGGCCATTGGATCCATGTGATCGCAGATCCTACGGCCCCCTCCCCTGGCCCACTTGAGGGTAATCTCCTCAACTAGTAGCCCCTTACCCCTTTCCTCAAGCAATCTCACCACAGCATAAGTGGCACAGAGGGCCTTCCTTAGTCCTTTCATGCCAGGGTATAATAAATTCTTAACAGAACTCAGTACAATTTAAATGCAGTTACAAAAGTTCCTCAGAATCATCTGAAAACAGAAGTAAAAGGACTCAAATGGGCAACATATTACAATTTATTTATTATATTTAAGAGGACAGACACTTTTACTACTGCCTGTCTTTCTTCTCCCAGAAACTATACATTCTAAACAAAAGTTCTTGGCTTCCTTGAGGAACCTGGGCTGGATGTAACAGGACATGTTGCTGAGCAGGTGCTCTGCTTCTGTGGAGGTTGGGGAAAATGAAGACCTTTAGCGGAAGCTTCCTCCCTACAGCAGCTGCCACACTTCCAGGCCAGGCCTCAGTCTATGAAGTGTCTCCCCCCAGGCCAAAGGGGTGCTATGTGACGACACCTCAACCCTCCCATGGTTAACTCCTCAGGCCAATCAAGGTTTCAGTGTGTATGTGTGTTGGCCCCTCACGCCTGGCAGCAATAAAAGGATGGGTACAGGTGTGTAGGTGAGAAAGAGAATGGCAAATGTATGTGAGTTAGATAGAGAGACCCCGAATAGGATGGAAACAAAAAGCAGGGATTTTTTTGTTTGTTTAAAGAAAAAAAAAATCAACTAGAGTTCTTTTCCCCCCTGAAAATTCAAAAGTCTTGTGCTACAAGGCCTTTCCCCTGCGCCCCCCACCCAGAAAAACTAAGGAGTTTGCCAGGATCTCCTTCCCAGTACAGCAAATCATTTTTGAGTGCTAATATACAGATCACTGGTGATGCCTCTTGAAAACGATAAATCTTTTCAGGTTCATTTTACAAGAACTGCAGTCTAGGTCTGTGGCTTCCTCATTGCTGGGGCAGTTTCACCTCTAATTAAGGGTGGGAGGTGGAATCCTTCACCAGGGCCTAGCTGGAGCACTGACAGGCACAGAGGGCCATGGAAGTTTTGCAGGGAAGTTCCTGCTAAGATGCAGCCCAATTTTGTCACTCGGATTCTTCTTCTAACTACCTGTTCAATGCTGCCCTTTTCCACTTCTCCCATAGCCTTCCTCTGCTGCCCTTCTCTCTTACCCTTCCCCCAGTCTGACTCACTGCCCAAAGCTTTTCATTATTATTATTTGTAAAGATAGTCAACATATAGTTTAAATTATAAATAAGGGGAGAGGGGATTGGGGACAAAGGATTATTTAAGAGACGGCTCCTACTCAGCAACTCCACTATAGGGGCATCCAGGCACTACCTTAAAGAAGGAATAGCAATTCTGATTTATTATTACCATATCATTCTGACTCTCATAGACATTGGAAGTTGAAAATTTGCCTTCAGAACTCTTGTAGATATGAGAAAGCTTGATGTTCAGGTAAAGGGAATCCGTGCATAGCCACAGCAGGACAGATAGTCAAGGAAGCATTAATGAATGTTAGAACAATTTTTATGTTGGTACTGAGAAGAGCTAAGCCCAATCCAAAAAACATGGATGCAAACACCCTGGAATTTTGGAAAAATTCAGTTCTGGATCCAAACACTGACTCATCTCTCATCTAGAGAATTTGACCTGTAGAACACAAAGATGACTTGGGAAGGCTAAATATGTAGATTTCTTGTCTCAAGACACCAGGTTTTCTTTAACAAAGCTGAGCTACAGTGCATAAAACAATTAGGACTCAGAAGTTAACAAACAGGAATTTGTTTAATAAAAAACCCAATTAGCTTCACTTTTTAAATTTAATATTTATACCCTTCATTGCTTTTACATATTTGAGGGCAAAAACCAAAGCAACCAAACAAAATTAAAGTCAACAAAATTCTGTCAGCAGCAGCTCAAGTTTGGATTAGTGATGCATGCAGACAGGTCAAGTACTGTTGTTGT
Organism: Dermatemys mawii; assembly: GCA_007922305.1. Classification (NCBI taxonomy): domain Eukaryota; kingdom Metazoa; phylum Chordata; order Testudines; family Dermatemydidae; genus Dermatemys; species Dermatemys mawii. Next base: position 39,444,752 of record ML677349.1, on the reverse strand, counting down.
GGTTTCACATCAACTTATTCTGTTTTACTTCCATATTTTGGAAGCTTCCCTTAGGTACACAACACATCTGTTTGTATCTGAAAACAACAGAAATGCTCAATTTGGAATGTGGGGAAAGTTCTCCTCACAAAACAAGTGCAGCTTTCTGCTGTCCGGCTTGCCACAGGGTACAAGATGGTGGGGAATATGAACTGTTGTACTTGCCATTACTGTACAAACAGAAAACTTCTCTTAGACATGACCTCCATGCTAGCTGGAGAATTTATGTGAACTTAACAAGTTAAGTATTCCCAATTGACCTCTGTCACTGATTTACAATATTGAAGATGGGCCCAGGAGTCTAGCTGATCAGGGCAGGGCAGCTATAATCTAGCATCATTCCAACTGGCTAAATGCAGAACAGATTTTTTTTAAAAAAAAACCCATATCCACAACTCCCTCTGACAAAGAGAGAGAGAGAGAGAGAGAGAGAGAGGGAGGGAGAGGATGAAATCCTGGCCCTTTTTAAGCCAATGGGAGTTTTGCTATTGTCTTCAATGGGCTCAGGATTTCACCCTACATAACTACCATTGTGCTTCCAGTGCATTATGCAATGTATTGGAAGTGAAATTAGAGCTGCCTAAACATGTGAAATATCCTTAGACAGGTTTTAAAATAACTAATCATGAAAAGGCTACAAGACATACTACTAAGAGAAGACCAATGTTACAGAAAGTGCTTTGGTAATTATATTTTCTTCAGGCTATGGAGAGAGAACAGGTACAATTTTCAGTGTGATGTACAGTGATTAAGTGAACACCCATCATTATTAATGAGCGGTGTCTCATTCTCTGGGAAGGGCACCAAGAAAGTACTTCAGGCTATATAGTTTGAGGCAAGAGAAATTGGAAAACCTAGGGATGAAATGTTTATTTAATCTTGAGTTAATCAGATCAGGAATTGACCCAACATGTTTCAATATTTTGGGGGCAAGGAAAAATAAGAACAAAACTAACATTTTCTTTTAGTAATTGTATAAATGAAAATGAGCCATAGAAACCAGAAAGCAGGAAGTGTGGCTATTAAAGCACAAAGTATGGCTAAATAATACAAGGGTTAGCAATAGCATTCACAAATCTAAGCATACCACTGATTTCTTGGGACTGGTACTGTCAAAAGACTTTGTCATACTCTAAATGTATCAAGCAGAGAGAGGAACGTATTTTTCCTATTTCAGCCAGGGAGCTTTGAACGGTTCAGTGGGTGAAATTGACTGAAGAATTACTGAGTTTTTTAAAAAGCTTTTACACATTAATATGTAAGAAGCCATAGAACAAAATTACGAAAGCTTGTAACTTGTTTAACTGTGAAACTCCTTTGTCTTAATCATCTCAGATAATAATAGGGCAAATGTGTCAAAGAAGGGGAACTGGATCATATTCCACGTGTTCACACTTCCTTAATTTACTTGAACATTGCTTCACACAGTGTTTGAATTGGAGGCAGGATCGGCTCCAGGCACCAGCGTAGGAAGCATATGCCTGGAGCAGCACTCTGTAGGGGGCAGTATTCCAGCCAATCTTAGAGCAGCACTCCACCCACACTGCCCTTTTTTTCTCCCCTCTGGCAGCGCTCCTCTGACTGCCCTTTTTTTTTTTTGGCTTGGGGCGGATAAAAAGTTAGAGCCGGCCCTGATTGAAGAGGAAAAACTGGTTGATATGCTCCACTCTCTATCCCCCAGCAAGGATACAACTGGCCTTAAGTCTTCTCCTTGTCCCAGTCCCAGGGCCAGGTTTACACTATGGCACAGCATCTTCAATGCCCCTCAGCCTACCACAGATTTTCATGTTGCACAGTTTTAGAGAGGTAAGTCGCCCCTAGAACACCGGTACCCTTAGGCACCTGCTTAATGTCCCTAATTGGAAATCTAGCCCTGCCCAGTCCCCTACAGACTTCCTCTTTTTCCCCCTGGTGCAGGGGATATATCAATTTTACACAATAAATAAAAATGTTAGAACCTTAAGGTTGTGTACCTCTTCTTGATTTCCCTGCCGGGTTTCCCCTACAACTTTATGATCTTCTTTCTCATCTTCCTTTTCCCCTTTCATCTTCATTCTTTATTTTCCTATAATTTTTTTTTATTTACTTGCTCTCTTCCTCTTCTTCTGTCTCCTCCCACCCATCCCACATTTGTCCAGGTCCCATCCTTAACCATTCTTGGTTTCTGGTTTGTCTCTTTTGGTTTTTTTATTTTCTGTTGATCTTTATCCCTACCTAAAGGACAGTTGATAGAACGCTATAACTTTGGATCAGTTCATTATTTTAGAGCTCTTATTTATATACAAGAAGGACGTATAACTTTAAGCACGTGACTAGTTCCACTGAAGTCATATGCTTAAAGTAAAATGTACTTAAGTGCTTTGCTGGATAAGGTTTATCAGCAGAGCAATTTGTTCTCTAAAAATAAACATATAAAATAAACACATCACTCTTGTTCTCTTGCCAGGCTAGGAAGTTCACCTCCAGCTGTAGTGTAGACATACTCACTGGGATCACTGCATCTGAACAACTCCTCACCCAAGGGACAGGAAATCTGATTTGCCTTTAGCAGCAAAAGGATCACTTTTAAATGGGGGGGATAAGACAGGATGTAATTTATGTATCAAAGTTGAACAGGAAATCTGAAGGGAGAATACTTTAATACTAGTTAGTGTCCAATAATCAACTAGAAAGAACATATTTTTAGCAAAAAATTGATCTTCTATCATATATAGAAATTGAAGGATGGTGATTTCTCTGCATAAGTAGCCTCTAGTAATGTATGAAGCTATCAAGATTCCCATTCAAAATGTTTCAAAACATCGTGTGTAAAGGCCTGAAAGTGTGAAGTTCCCAACTATTAGAGGAAAACTGCACTGGAATATTTACAGGAACTTTATTTATATTTCCTCTAGGATACCAATAAAGTATAACCATTAATTGATTGGATCATCACATATTTAAGGTAGCATAGACAAGATATGAATGTGAGTGACCAATAAGATGTGTTGGCAATGCAGTTTTTGGTACATTTGAAAAGCAAACTGTTAATGGGGTGTCAAAAGCTTCAAAATGATCCTTATACAATACTAGAACATGAATAACTATGCCCATAGCATTTACAGCTATGAATGAATATGTTCATTGCACTATTAAAATTTTGAATAATTTGTTCTCATACAAATAAATATCTACCTTTAAAAGAGCCTTAAATGTTTTGACTAATTCAGCATTCTAACACACAAACATGTAGTGTGGATCATAATCAACACAACTATGTTCCTACCTTATGCCCCCTAATAAAATTACAGCAAAAAGGTGAAAATAGTTCAATTCAGTTCACTCTTGAAGATAGAGTACAATAGGCCTCAAAGTGAGCAACCAAAAACAGATAGAGAAAGCCAGTCCTGTTAATGGAATATTCTTTCATGTAAATAAATGATTTGCCTACTGTGAAATGCTAGGCTTTTTCATTCAATGTTTTAGGGTGTAATGCCCCTTCAGTAGAGGTTTTCTTTCTTGAATAGATAAAGAATGAGAACTGACAACACAATGCAACAAACAATGTATGTTTGTTACACAAAGCATGATTCCTGATAGGGAAATGAATAATTTTTAACCTATTTTCAAATAACTTCTGTAACCTGCCATCATGGCAGAATTTTAGTAGGTGAAAAAACTCAAGCCAAATATTTTAAGGGAACATTAAGTAAAGTCTAACTTGATCTGATTAAAAATCTTTCAAATTCCTATCTTCACTTTTGCATAATTTAGTAATGAACCTCCGGGGTAATTCAGAGAGCAGGACAATGAGAACCAGACTTTCTCCTCTAGATTGTTGCTTCAAATCCTGCCCGGGGCAGATATGATTGAAGTTTACAATCCAAAGGCTAGCACATGCAAAATGGTGTGATTCTCAGTTACTTTCCTAATTGACTTAAGCTAAAATTAATTGTCCAATATCTGTATTGGAGTGTGAATGTTGGGCCAGATCCTGTCTCCTGCTCTGTTTCATTTGATCTTACTTACCTCAGAATAAATCAGTACTGATTCCACCAAAATCAGTTAAATAATTTTCAATTTACACTGAAATACCTGAGATTAGAATGTGGCCTATACAACTTTACTGATTTTTATTCCACTGAGTTAAATAACTAAATTTCATATATTTTGTAACTACAGTTAATTCCATTGACCCACGCTATATATCAGTACCATACAGCAACAAATTACTTTTAATTGGTTATAGGTCTTCTCCAAAATCTATAGCTCCCATTCTGGTCACTTCTTCCTGTTCTTGCCTCCTTCCTCTTCCATCTGCTATCAGCCTGCATTACATTTCTTTAAAGACACAGTGTATGCACTACTACTGTGACATTAAGTAAACTTCAGATGCCAATTATAACCACATAAATGCTAACCGCATTAACTGCTTCACTGCTGAACACTGTAACAGGTGCATCCAGGAAATGTGCTTGTCTCGAGTGTCTGGCCTGACTTATGTTCCTGACCTTCCAGGCATTTGAACACAAACGTGCTTAGGAAAGTGTGGGCCAAACACATTTGCATTCCAGCTGTAGCGAAAGCAGTTAAAATAAAAAGCTAAGGCAGCTGTGTCCTGCTTTTGACCTGGATGATCCAAAGAAGAAGAGAAAGCCTGTGGAATTTGAGCTTGCTGGAATCAAGCTACAATCTAGTTTAAATCTAGAATTTTTAAAATGAGCCCCAAGAAAATTAAATAAAACTCCATTGATTTTAGAAAAAGTGATGTCCAAAGTCAGTAAAGAGCCAGTCTACAAAAGACAGTCAACATATAATTAGCTCAATTCAACTTTCCCCCACCACACATTCCTTTTTAAGGTCTCAACTTCTACGCCTGCAGCGAATCACCCTCCAGACATTCCAACATGCACTGTGAAAGATGTTGAATCACCACATCAACCATGGAAGACAAAGTAGTAAGAGAAGCACAATTTTTACATATTACAAATGGTTCATAATATTTTAAAACAACAAAAAAAGTGCCATTTATCTCCAGAATTCTAAAACTATTCAGTAATAAGAAGCAAGCACTTATACAGGCCCCACAGTTGGATGGCCACAGAAGTTTTCCAAGATAAAATTACCATAAACACAAAACCTTCATAGCAAAAGTCCTTTCTTTGAGTGTTCCTTTGGGGGATGAGAATGAGACTCCAGGTCACCTCTTTCCCTCCTGGAGTGGACTATCCACTGGCAAATAGTCCCCCTCTATTGTTTCCCTTTTTCCCCTCACAGTCATAACAGTGAGCTTTTTGCACTGTTTTCCACTCAGAATTTTTGTCATGATTGGGGTTGAATGATCACTTTGGGAAGCAGGGAGCCTTGTTTCACTCTACACTACAAGCCTCCTTAAAGAACCAGGAGTCGTCTCTTCTACCTGAGACTTTCCAAGGGACTATTTCCTTCATCCCCATGACTACCCTTCCTGTCCTCAGATCTTTGTTTGGTTGGGACTAATTGGAATGAAGTAGCCTGGACTCAGTCCCCCCCCCTTCTGAGCCCAATTCCTCATCTCCTGAAAAGGCTCCATTACAATAGACAAAAGCTTTACAGATGGTTGAATGGACTAGATGGACTACCTAGCTGCCTCATATCCATAAATGCCATTGTATGTAGCATAAATTTGTTTTTTCATGTATGTTATTGAAGGATCCTCAGCATGAAAAGATTGCTTTAAATAAGAAGCCAATAATAGACAGCAAATAATATCAGTAATAGGTTAACACCCTGGACATATCTGTGTAAAATGTCATGCATTGAGAACATCTCCTTCATTATAATCTGTTGCTGTTTCAATTCTAGTACAAGAGAAATGAGTTTCCCTTAGGGGAAAATAATGGTTTATCCATTATCTCCCATTTGCAAACACAGATGGTAAAAACACTGAAGCTTTAACAAATGATCCCCACCTGTGACACTGATGAAACACTGAGATGGACCAGGTAAAATTACAAGGTTAAAATAAAAACAGCTGTCTGGAAAAGAAAAAGAGTCTGTGGATTTAGATATAGCACTTTGGTCCAAGAGCATAAACAAAAGGACAACCTTCAATTACAATCCCTGTTGATGGAATAAAATGCAGTAGAGAAAGGCATTTCTCAATTGCTGTGATGTGGGGAGTTTAAAATAAACACTACGTCTTCTGTCTGAATGTGACATCTATGAGAAACAAGAAGTTCAATTTTCTGAATAACATCCTAAACTCCCAAAGTAGTGGTTTTTTATTCCGCTTTATTTTGCTCCTTAACAAAATAAGCAGAAGCAACCAAAAAAATTTCACAATATCATAAAGGAAATAGTATGACTGCATTCCGAGATGGATAAGATTGATCTATAAAAGCCGGAACTTCAAGTGTCTTGAAAACCACATACTATTTTTAACACGGTACAAAGACTGAAAACATTTCTGGCTTTGTCTGCTTGAAACCAGGTAAGCTAGACTGGTGCAAATCACAGTCTTCCTTGCCTACTCTTGGAGTTCACTCTGGTGCATTTCTACACGTGGCTGGCCACCAGTTGCTGTATCCCAAGCACAGAGATAGCCTGAGTCTAGTGGTGGAGCTGCACCAGTGAAGAATTATGGGTCCAAATTTTCCTAGTAAAGATGGAGGCTTAGGGTCAGACTGTGATATACTATTCATTATTAATAGGAGTTTTACACCTCAAGAAGTCCCATTGATATCAGTTGTGAAGTACAGGGCTAGTCACCATGAACAAAGGTTTCAAATCTGCTTGGTAATGAAGAATGCTAAGGGGCAGAGTCTGCGTGTGTTTTTGTGAGAAAATGAATATGTGAATAACAATTTGTCCCTGCTTTGAAGCTTCTATATTCAATTTCAAACCAGAAGCAAACTTTTATGTCTCAGCTCAGTTCAGAAAAGAAAGGGCATATAATGACTCAAACATATCTTTCACATGTGAATATGCTTCTATGATTTAAAAGAAGTCAAAAGTCAATACTGTTTTTCCCCTAGATAAGAGCCAATATACTAACTGAAACCAAATCTTTTTTGTGCCCTGGGACGATTGCAAAATTAGTTCCGGCTCTCTTTCATTCTCTTTTAACCAGGGTTAAAGATATCATAGTGCAGTTCCTCGGGCTTAGATAATGAAACAAGCTGTATGCTTTTGTTATACAGAAGTGTGCTGCTACCATCACTGGCAGTCAGTAGAAATACACAGGAACTAAGGAAGGATCAAAGGGAAACATAGGGAGAATGGTCTTAGAACCAACACCGCCATAAATCTACATACTAATTTTGTTTTATTCATATCTATTACATTGCCACTGAAGTCAGTGTTATACAAGATTAAAGCCCTGATATGACCTGAATCAGAGATCTGGTTGCATGACAGCAGGATCCATCTGCTATCCTGATGCATTTTAATTCATTAATTTAACAACAGAAAGGAGAGCCAAAACTAACAGGTGTGATGCTTATTTCCACCCATCTCCCCAAAGACTACAGGATTGCTAAAAGAGCACACGGATATCGAGTCAGCATGGTAGTGAAATACCACAGAGCCGTCATCAACATATATATATATATATTTTTAAAAAAAGTCTACTGCTCCAAAAGCTCCAAAACTCATCTCCGCACTTGCTGCCCTAAGATGTTCACAGATGACCAGAGCTGCCTTAACAACGAACAAGTGGATAGTGTTACCCAAGCTACATTTAGCTATGCCAAGGATTGTGTCAGAGTTCATAGCAAAAATGATTGTACTGAAGACTTGGCTTCAGAAGGGTTCTGTGAGGCACGTGGATAACAAATATTCTTTGTGCTATGTAAAATAAATGACTAGACCCTACAAAATTCATGATCCATTTTGGTCAATTTCAGAGTCTTGGGATTTTGAAAATTGTAAATTTCTTTATTTCAGATATTTAAATCGGAAATTTCATGGTGTTGTGATTGTAGGGGTCTTGATCCCAAAAGGAGCTGTGTGGGTGGGGGGTGGAGTTGTAAAGTTATTATGGGCGGGGGCGGGTTGTGGTAGTGCTACCCTTACTTCTGTGCTGCTGCTGGTGTCGTCAGAGCTGGGCGGCTGGAGGGCAGAGCTGCCACCAGCAGCAGTGCAGAAGTAAGGATGGCACAGTGTGGTATTGCCACCCGTACTTCTGCGCCACTGCCTTTCAGGGCTGGGTGGCCAGAGAGTGGCGGCTGCTAACCAAGGGCCCAGCTCTGCAGGCAACAATGCAGAAGTAAAGATGGCATGGCATGAGATGGCATTGCCACCCTTACTTCTGTATTGCTGCTGGTGGGGCACAGCCTTTAGAGCTGGGCACCTGGCCAACAGCCACTGCTCTCCAGCCACCCAGCTCTGAAGGCAGCATGGAAGGAAGGGTGGCAATATTGCGACCTCCCCAAAAAATAACCTTGTGACCCCCACCATAACTTTCTTTTGGGTCAGGACTCCCAGTCTGAGAAACGCTGGTATCTCCTGGGAAATCTGCATAGTATAGGGTAAAAACACACAAAAGACCAGGTTTCATGGTGGAAACCAGATTTCTCGGTCCATGAATTTGGTAGGGCCCTAAAAATGACCATCTCTTGCTACATGTATTTCTCTAAAACCCAATAAAAGTTTATTGACAACAAACCTTCTCTCCATTGCTTCTGAAGTCCAAACAGGGTTTATTCTGTTTCAGAAGAAAATACAAACTGGTAGTTTACAACTCATCTTTCTGGCATGGAATGGACCCTTTTGTTTATGGACCCTCTAATACAGTGAGATCACTGCTATTTTTCAGATAGGATGGTAAGACCTTGAGAGTAGTGTAGAAGCACAACTCGCCCTTGTGGCGCCTCCTGTTGGTCATCCAGGGAATTAGCGTTCCAGCCTCTGGAGTGCCCTCTGCAGGCCAATGTCCCTCTTGCCCCAAGTCCCTCCTGGACCCCGGTGCCCTCTTACCTGGGGTGCTGCACCCCTGCAGTACCCCCACAGTCTTGCTGGAAGGGAACCCCCACCCACTATCCTCACCTTGCCTCAGCCTATGGGCTACTGCCAGTCACCATCTAGCCCCCTTTCACTGGAGCTGACTGCAATCTGTATAAGCCAGTCAACATAGGCAAGGAGGGTTTGGCCTGCTGCCTCTGCCTCCCCATGGGCTGCCCCTGCAACCCCAGTACCCCGTCTACTAAGCCAGCAGCCTGGGGGGTTTCCAGGCTGGAGCTCCCCAGCTCCTCTGGCCTTCCCCCAGCCCTGCTCCACTCCAGGTACCCTGTCATTCTCCCCAGCAGCCAGGCGCGTCTTCCTCCACAGCTAGAAGAGACTGAATGACTGAGCACCAAACTCAGCCCTTTTATCTGGGCCAGCTAGGCCCTAATTGACCCAGCCCCAGCTGTGGCTGCTCCACCCCAGCTGCTTTCACTTTTGCAGCCCTCTACTGGGCTGCTTTTACCCTTTTCTTCTAGGAGCAGGGTAGCCACCCCGCGACACAAGATTACATAAATAAAACAATGCTTGAAAGTGTTTAAAATGTGCTGATTCAGCGCTCCATTGAATTATTCTGCAGATTCTGCTTCCAACGTAGGCCTGGAAACAAAGAATTAAACAGTGACACTATCTGAGACATGCATGTAACAAACCTATGTATGTGACCACATCTTCCTATTATTGTGTTCTCTCAAGCTTACTATTTATTGCTTTCACTCATTGCAGCCTGACTTAAATGGGGGCTAGACCCCAAACACGCCTACCATCTCTAGTCAAAGGGAATCATCCATGGGACTCCTCCTAATAGCAAGCATTACACAAATTTTTCCAGATTCAGTTCTTAATTTGTAAATTCCTTAAGCAGGAATCCGGGCCTTGCTGTCATCAGCGGGAGCTTTTCCGTGGATTACCATGAGTTCAGGATTTCACTCCATGTCTTTTTGTTGTTCTGTAAAGCACCTAGCATACTTTGGGGGATGTATAAATATTAATAGAGAGAAAGAGAACAGACTGATTTTCAGAGCAAGCAATGGAAAAAACCCTCACCAACATAGGTGCTGGAACTAGGAGTGCTGCCACATCCCCTGGCTTGAAGTGGTTTCTGTCATACACAGGGTTTACAGTTTCGTTCAATGGCTCTCAGCACCCCAACTATACTAATTTTTACAGTGCTCCTGCTCACTAAAAGTCTTTGTGATCATGGTGTTTTAAGCTCTAATAACAATTTGAATACCACAGCAAATGCTGGGAATGCTTTAAAATGCTCACCTGGGGCCCTCCCTATTATTATTCTAGAATCTATAAACAGAAATCTCTTCATGATTCAGTGGTGACTTAGGGTATGTCACTTATCCCGCCCTTGTTTCTAAAGGAACTTGTGGCTCACCTCCAGCCGCACCATCACCATACAAGCCACACTCTGCTACTGATCGCACTGAAGCTAAATACCAGCATCTTATGAAAAACAAGACTGTTGAAACCAATTCAGTAAAAGAAGGAAAAACAGGCTAGGCAACCTCCAATTAGGTCTATGGTTTTAAAATTGGTTTTGCTGATTTCAAAGCTATTTAGAAACTGTTCACACTTTGTACTGGCCTGTAGGATCATTCAGTGATTTCTACTGCTTTCCTCAGACACCAGACTTTGCCCTTTACTTACTTCTGATGACATAGCAGGGAAAGGAGAGAAAAGGGGGTGATGAAAAGCATTGTCCTCAGTAATCTAACTTAGGTTTACTTTATGTCAATCTCCATGGCATCTGAGTAGTCAAAGGGGTTCTGTGTATGTCACTATTATAGATCCTGATCTCACTGGGCACTCAGTCTTGCAAGCTTCTGAATGGTCTGGTCCCAGTCCAGCAACGCACTTAACACATTTTTAACTTTCAACAAAGGACTTAGATCTCCTACGTCCACGCTCTAACCCTCAAGTTATGCAATATCTTATCCTTAAACATCAGCATTGTAACAAACAACATATCCATTTCCTTCTGTGACTAATGTGGGGGTATTGTGTCATATTGTTGAGGCAGACACAGCGCAGTAAGGTTCAAAACTGTTCAGGCCTTATTATGATTAAGAACATAGTAGTCATTCATATTCTAGTACTTCATAAATTCTTTTGGTCTCAAGTGTCAAAAGCAGTTGAAAAAAATAGCTGGAAAAACTGTTGTGGAATCTTGTTTGTATCTTCTCTGATATTTCAGGAATTAATGAGTTCTTTAATATAGTATGCAAATATATCTCTGCAGGCTTACTGATTATTGAAAGGATACTTCTGTGGACCCAGAAGGTTAGACAGTATTTTTCTTACAGCCTCATGCAAAGAAATGATATGTCTTCATGCAATACATCATGAACAACTGAATTTCTAAAATTTACTAGGTAAATATGCGCAGGAATTGGGGAAAACCAATAATTGAATAGTGCTTTGCACAGTTTGAAACACACACAAAAATAATATAAATGACATGAATTGGGCTATATGTTAAAAGTCAAGAGGATATTTATTTCTACTCTGCCAAAATTGTAGAAACATATGATGTGTGTAATTGTTTATATGTATTTTTAGGATTCAGTGTGTGATTTTGTATTTCGTGACATTTTCTGCTTAGGAAAATGTTACAGATCCTGTTCTTAATTGATTGTAAATTCTACTCTAGGTAAAAAATCCACCAAACAACGTTTTGAAAAGAAAAGCATTTGCATTTAGACTAGCCAGAGAAAGATTAAAAGTTACAGGAAAATCAGGCTTCATTCTTCGGGGCATAATATAATCTCCAGCTGAGGTCAGAGTACTATTTTAAAAAAGCCCCTTCTTCTTGTATAGGATTGCACAACTGGCTGGCTGCATACAGACAAAGGATACAAGATAACCAGTATTTGGCACTTTTTGATGTATAGTGTTTTTCCATCTACAGATCTCAAGGCACATTGTATAGGATTGCAGTGTCCATTTTGCAGATAAGGAAATTGAGAAAAAAGAGAAGTTAAGTTATTTGCCTAATGCCAAACAGTAGGCCTTATTCTCTCAGTTACTCTGTTCCTGCACATGGGACAAGGACTCAGAAGGGAAAGTAGTGGCTTCAAACCATATTCTTCCTGCCATATTCTGGAGCTATGCAGGGCCCCGCTATAACCATGTCTTGCTTCTATATGGGCCTCTAGAAGCAAAGAATACCCATAGTGCAGTGCACTTCAGGTACATCCCTACTCCAGGGTCTAGAAGCAAGACTGGCATAGAGCACTTCTGTCAACTCTACACTGGCTAGGGAAGGACTGTTTCCACCTACTTTAGGAGACAGTTCCATTGCCAGAGCAATCAAAAGGCATCTTAGCATAATAAGAATCAGGCCCAATGGTCTGTGGCACAGCTGGAAATAGAACTCCGCGTGCCTCAGTCCTAGTCAAGCTGTTTCGTATCTATCTGAAGTCTAATGTTAAGAAAAGGTTGCTACCTAAATTGTACCTATTGCACTTTTAAGTGTAGATAAATGACATTAAGCTGAGCACTAGTTAAATTGAAATCAATTGCAAAACTTCCACTGACTTCAGTGGGACCTTGCCTAAGATTTGAGAACATTTTTTACATTGGACAAGAGGCTCACTTTTGCCTTTGGCTATTTCTCTCATTGGCAGCTTGCTAAAGTAGGAAGTTACACCTATATAACCGATGGAGGACTGGATCCAATCCTGTCTCAGGAGTACTTATGGAAGGCACCTTGGACACCTGGCTGAACTCTTTCCATTCTTCTTCATTAATAATTTCCTCCATGTCCCTAGAGGGCTGCCCAGCAGAGGGAGCTGGAGCACACACTCACCTTTTGAAGAATTGTGTCACTCTGGGCTAGGATGTAATCATTTTTCTGGCTTCAAAGCATTTTGCTTTTTAAAACATGGTCTTCAAAATATCTCCAGTTGAAAATAATTGTTTAGATGGTTACACTTCACTTTACTGTTAAAGACTCAAAACTATCTTTCTTAGGAACACACTTAAGAACATAAGCAAACAAACTACAATATTTTTGATAAGCTAGTAAGTTTCTCATTGCAGAATTCTAATTGGAGGCGGAGACAACATTTTATAGAATGATCCAAGATGAGTGATGCGACATAAAGGTGTTATGTTCACACAGTTCTTAGGAGACATTACATCTTGAATGTTTATCCCATTGTAATACTTTGTGAAGCCTTCTATGGACATTAATCCATTCAATAGACATGCTGCCTTGGGAAGATTAAAATGGTGCCTCCATCATCTAGCAGCTCAAAGCAGTAGTAAGAGTGGCTTACTTGGCCTCCTGAAGACTGCAAGAAGAACCTCAGGGTAGATTACAGCCAATTTATCATCTCTATGATGCATCCACCAGGCCCTTGTGCCGTGGTTTTTACAGGGAGAAAGGGACATGTCTAGGTTGTCTCTATATGCTGGCACAGCTCTGGCTACAGGAACAACCTCTTTGGTCATAGGCAGCTAGGCACAACTTAGAGCTAACTCAAGGCTGACGTAAGTTTTGCTGAGGGTCAAGCTAGCCCCCTGGCAGCCCCAGTTTACAGGGAAACCCAATGTTGGCATAAAAAGTTACCTTAATACCCCCGACGTACTATCTTGCACTGAGCATAACTCGACTGGATAGGGAGATGATAGCCCTCCATTTCAAAATATATGTTACATGTTTGCAGTAGCTGAATTTATCCATGATGTAACTGACAGAACTTTTTAACAACTATGAACATCTGCCTTTACCCCTGTGTCATGAACATTTGCTACTTTCAAACAACTTCAAAGAAAAAAACTGCAGGTAAAAAAACCTAAACAAACAAACTAGGCTCTTTGCAGAGCTTCTAGCCTAAGGGTTATACCAAATAGTGTATTGTTATATAACCAACTGAAATGAATGCATTTTTCCTTTTGTAACTTTGGATACTAGAGCCATGGGTTAAACTCCAAGTGTTGGTATGCATTAAAGCCTGGCAACTGTTATAAGTTCAATGCTGGAAGGCATCTCTCTCTTTTTAGGAAGTGCTCAGGTCTTGAACCTTAGGGAAAAGTGGTATTTTTCAAAATACTTCTATGACTACATCTGCAGATGTCAAAAGATCTATATCCAATAGCCCCAAAGACATTTAGAAGAGAGAAACATTCATTTTTAATGACTGTCAGTTTTGATTAAAATAACTCAATCCATCTTATTTTATTTCTACAAATTTTCAATTTCCATTCCTCTTTTTATTTAGTCAAAGAATCTATTGACTACTGACACCAATCTGGCTTCTAAAATTGTATTTAGATTCTTTATGGCTGACCTGGAACAACGCTTCCTCAAATCTCATTCACTGACGCCCCTCCTCTATCTACGCTACATTGATGACATCTTCATCATCTGGACCCATGGGAAAGAAACTCTGGAAGAATTCCACCATGATTTCAACAGCTTCCACCCCACCATCCACCTCAGCCTGGACCAGTCTACACAGGAGGTCCACTTCCTGGACACCACGGTGCAAATTAATGACGGCCACATCAACACCACCCTATACCGAAAACCTACCGACAGCTATGCCTACCTTCATGCCACCAACTTCCACCCCAGGCACACCACACGATCCATTGTCTACAGCCAAGCACTGAGGTACAATCGTATTTGCTCCAACCCCTCAGACAGAGACCAACACCTACAAGATCTCCACCAAGCTTTCTCAAAACTACAATACCCGCACAAGGAAATAAGGACACAGATCAACAGAGCCAGATGTGTACCCAGAAGCCTGCTGCTGCAAGACAAGCCCAAGAAAGAAAACAACAGACCACCACTGCCATCACCTACAGTCCTCAGTTAAAGCCTCTCCAACGCATCATCAGTGATCTACAATCCATCCTGGGCAACAATCCCTCACTTTCACAGGCCTTGGGAGGCAGGCCAGTCCTGGCCTACAGACAACCTGCCAACCTCAAGCATATTCTCACCAGCAACAGCACACCACGCCATAATAACTCTAACTCAGGAACCAATCCATGCAATAAACCTCGATGCCAACTCTGCCCACACATCTACACCAGCAACACCATCACAGGACCAAACCAGATCAGCCACACCATCACTGGTTCATTCACTTGCACATCTACCAATGTAATATACGCCATTATGTGCCAGCAATGTCCTTCTGCTATGTACATCGGCCAAACTGGACAGTCCCTACGAAAAAGGATAAATGGACACAAATCAGATATCAGGAATGGCAATATTCAAAAACCTGTAGGAGAGCACTTCAACCTCACCGGACACACCATAGAAGATTTAAAAGTCAGCATTTTGCAGCAAAAAAACTTCAAGTCCAGACTGCAAAGAGAGACTGCAGAGCTGCAATTAATTTGCAAATTTGACACAATCAATTTGGGGCTGAATAGAGATTTTGAATGGCTAGCTAACTACAAAAGCAGCTTCTCTTCTCTCGCTATTCACACCTCCAGTTCAGCTGCTAGAGGAACACCTCACCCTCCCTGATTAGAGATAACAAGCTGGTTCAGCCTCATTGGACCAACCTTGTTATCTCCCACCTGGTTCTTGCCTACCTATTTATACCTGCCCCTGGATACTTCCACTGCATGCATCCGACGAAGTGGGTATTAGCCCACGAAAGCTTATGCTCTAAAAAAATTTTAGTTAGTCTTTAAGGTGCCACAGGACTCTTTGTCACTTCCGCAATTCCAGACTAACACGGCTACCCCTCTGATTTAGATTCTGTTTATTCAGAAGTATCTCAGGTGAGCGTATGGAATAAGTTTTAAAGATTCTAAGGCATCTACATTAGAGATCCCTCATTAAATCTGTGTCCCCATGAAATATATGAGGGATATATTTAGGGACCACTATGCCCACCACCGAAATAGAACCACCTCTGCGTTAGAACCGTAGCCACATATCATTCTGTTTTAATCCAAGATGAATTTTTCCATCCCTACTCTTCTCAATTATATTATGTGTGGTATATATAGTATATTGTTTTTTATATACTGCACTTTAACTTCTAGAAGCCTGCTCCTAGTTGTAGGCAGCTACCGTTATGCATTCGTTGTGTGTGAACATGTCTGAAGAGACATGCATTGTATTCTCTTTCATAGACACCTTACTTTTTTTCCTCTTATTTTTGGTTCTCAAAAGCAATGCATATGAATGCTATTTGTTTATGGGAAATACTCAAATACCATGCTGTCAGCCCATCTTTATTTTATTAACAACAAGACTTGTTAATTAAAGCAAAGAAGAGTTATTGAATGGTTAAAAAATCATATTCATTACAAACAATTGCTGAAATATATATTGACCCTGGATAAGTGTCTGATCCCTTGGGACTGTATTTTAGTTTTTTGTTAACCAATGCGGTGCTACATAAGCTCTTCTGTTACTGGTTTGGTGAATTTCATAATTTAATTTAATTTAATAATTAAATAATAGAATAAACCACGAGTTTGTCTGCCCTGTTTCTTGCAGTCTGCCCTGAGTGTGGCATTCTCAGTGTGGTCCATTCTAGGCACTGGTCATAGAAGTGGCTACACTTAATTTCACTGCCATCTACGTAACTGCCTTACAATTCCGACTTAACTCCACCTCTAAGAAAGGCATAGAGTCAAGGTCAATGGAGTTAGTCGAAGCAACGCAGTGTCTACACCGCTGTGGACAGACTGTGGCCCACGGGACCTTCCTGCCTGGCCCCTGAGCTGCTGGCTGGGAAGGCTACATTTTGTACACCAGGACATATAAATACAATCCTTGATGTTAAAAGAGCTAAAGTCTCTTTAAGGAGAAACCACTATGCTGTAGAAATTCGATTTGTATGTATCTCATATTCCTTAGGGATGCAGCTGAATTAGTAAATGAGACAATCTTACCTTTTCATCCAAGTGAAACTATTTTGGGCAACATGGCCCCAGTGCATAGTTGCATTTAACATAGGTAATGACTGATTTTTTTTCCAGGGTAACTGAATCCTCTAGACAGCAGACATTACTGTAGGATTTAGGAAAGATTAAGCTTTTAGTATCCTGCCAAAAGCAATAAATAAAGTAACTAGGATCTGCTTATATAAATAGCTGTCATTTTATTTTGAGTAGGGCCTTTGCCTTTTACCAGTGTCAAACAGAATAAGCTTCCAAAAGACTCAACTTCCAAGAGGTTCCCTTCAGTAACATTATCTTTTCTGAAGCTTTAATGAAACACTCAGCTACAGACTCCATCCTCAGTTAGACCATTTGCAAGCTGTTGGGCAGTGTGCATTAATTACTGCACAATGCAGTCAGGTTGCAGGATATATGGGAACAATATACTGTTCAAACTTTAAAACAGCAACATCTTAAAATTGTTATGAAGTAACAGATTTTTAATATTGTAGATCAAATTGAAAAAGTTATGTTCTTTGCAACTGATCAGATTTAAGGAACTGATCCAAGCACATTGAAATCAATGGAAAGTCTCTCACTGACTTTAGAGGGCTTTAGATCAGACCTTAGAATAGCAGTGTCCAATACGTTCGCCGCTAGCCACATGTGGCTAATAGGCTATTGAATTGTAGCTAATGCATGTGGCTTTTTAAAAATGTGGCTAATAAGAAAAATTCAAAACCACAAGTGGGGCTAGCTGCGTGGCTAGCACTGAATTACTATTGTACACCATTGCCTTAGAAACACAATCGAATGTGCCAGGGGTAGGCAACCTATGTGACATGTGCCAAATACGGCACACAAGCTGATTTTCAATGCCATTCACACTGGCCGGGTCCTGGCCACCGGTCTGCGGGGACTCTGCATTTTAATTTAATTTTAAATTAAGCTTCTTAAACATTTTAAAAACCTTATTTATTCTACATATAACAATAGTTTAGTTATATATTATAGAAAGAGAACTTCTAAAAATGTTAAAATGTATTACCGGCACATGGAACCTTAAATTCAAGTGAATAAATGAAGACTCGGCACACCACTTCTGAAAGGTTGCAGACCCCTGGAATGTGCTGTGGTTGTTCTTTAAGGCAGAGAAAGCTCAAGGACATTTTGAGGCAATTCAATTAATCACTCCCCCTATCCCCAACCCAATGGATCATAAACAGCAAGTAGGGATTACATGATGAGGTAGGCAGCCTGAAGGACTCCAGGGTTTAGAGGCCTATTTCAAGAGTGCAGGCCAGAGGAGCCATGAAAGAAGGGAAGATGGAAGAGAAGGAGAGGCTTAAAGGGATGGATACAGCTAATGGATAAAAAAACATGGAGAAAAGATTATCAGAGAGGATGAAATATGAGGGAAAACAAGGAGAAGTAACAAGAGAGAAATGAGAGGAAAGAATATGCTGTTTTTTAATGAGAGAAAAGGAGAGAACAAGAAAGAGAAGGGAAAAATGAATAATGCAAGGGAGAGAGGGAAAAGGAAATCTAGTGTGATATAAAAGGGAAGTCTGAGTGACTCAAAAAGAGACAAAGAGTCACAACTTGAAAGTCAGTGCTCCAGCTCACCAGCTGGAGAAGTTAGAATAAAGCTCCCAATAGCCATTCAGTCCAAGACCCTTTCCTCAGGGCTGGATTTACTTTCAAACAGGAATGCCAAAACAAAAAGCAAATGAACTCAAAATCCTGGTACGAATCTTCTGAGGCTTCCCCAGATTCCACCTGGTGGGAAAGGAGGGAACACACCCTTCCCCTTTGATAGCCCTCCCTGGCAAACATGCAGAGACCCACACTAGGGCTTCCTTGACCTTGGGTCTCTCTTATCTACAACTCCTGCCTCAGAGGAGTTGCATGTTTACTGTTGAGGGGAGGTCGACCTAAGATACGCAACTTCAGCTATGCGAATAGCGTAGCCGAAGTCACAGTGTCTTAGGTCGACTTACCTGGGCGTCCTCATGGCAGCGAGTCGGCCACTACCGCTCCCCCATCAACTCCACAGCTTCCTCTTGCCGAGACAGAGTTCTGGAGTCGACGGGGAGTGCATTCAGGAATTGATTTATTGCATCAAGAGACACGATAAATCGATCCCCGATACATCAAACACTACCCACCCATCCAGCAGGTAGTATAGACATACCCTTAGTTTTGTGACCTACAACTACAGCCCTGAGCTTTAAAGGGCCCAATGGCCATAATATGCACATGAGGATGTGCCCCATACTGTTAGCATGAATTACTTATGTTGCTAGTTTTTGTTGCTGTAGCTTGGCAAAAAAAAAAAAAAAAAAAAAGTAAAACTGTCAAGCTACTGAAAATCCAGCATTTATTTTTCATCCCAATCTAAGCCCTGCTTGGAGAACAATGGCTTTAATTCTTTTTTGTCTGTCCTTTAAGACAATTAAAAACATTATATTAGAAACAACGGCAACAATGTTTTCTCTAATAGATAGATAGGCCTGCAGAGTTTATTGGCATAATTAAATGCAGACTGGTCTTTAAAAACTAACAATTTCCACATAGCCTGAGAGACTGTAATTGCATTAAGAGGAAGCACTGTATGTAGCTCATGATTTCTTTGTTTAGTTCTTCTACTCCGAAGACTGAGCCAAGCTCTTAGGTGAGTCTAAAGGACTCCAGGTTTGTGCAATTTACACTTTCTTCTAACCTCTCAGGATACACCAAACTAGTCTTAATTCCAATTTCTGATATGTAATTTCTCCTCCTCCCTTATCTTCTGAATGAATCCCACCATACTGAAAATTAGTTAGACTGGTATGTTTCATACAGTTCTCTCTCCCAGCTACTCAGTGCAACAGGAAAAGCAACTAAAAGGAGGATGTAAGAAATACAACTACTTGAACTTGCACTTTCTTCTGGCTTCTTGCCAAAGAAATTAACACTATCTTAAACTCCTGCATAACAGAAGGTTAACTTCATTATTTCCACTCAATGTGAAACTTGCCACTACATATCACCTATGAATTAGGTCTACTTTCTTATCAAAGACACTTTCCTTTATAATTAGCTAGCTTGCATAAATAAATTTAAGGGCTCCTTAGATGCTTAGGTAAATAGCGATTGATTCTGCTGTCCCTTCTACTGATACCATTGTCCTATTTGGACACCAGCATCATCCCCCTGCAGAATAGTGGCAGATATCTCAGGCTTTGCAGGTTAGATTCCCATGTAGTCTGGGTTTGTTCAGGAGTAACTTGGGTCTGAGATCTGGTCTACACTACGAGGTTAGTTCAAACTTAGCCATGTTAGGTCGATTTTATAAGCGACGTGGCTACACAACCAACCCTGTCCTGTCGACCTAAAGGGCTCTTAAAATCGACTGCTGTACTCCTCCCCAGCGAGGGGAGTAGTGCTAAAATCAACCTTCTTGGTTCGAATTAGGGGTAGTGCAGACACAGTGTAGTGCAATTCAATGGTATTGGCCTCCAGCAGCTATCCCAGAGTTCTCCAATGTGACCGCTCTGGACAGCACTTTCAACTCTGATGCAGTGGCTACGTACACAAGAAAAGCCCCAAGAACTTTTGAGATTCTTTTCCTGTTTGGTCAGCCTGGCAAGCACAGCAACACAGGTGACCATGCAGTCCCAGAATCGCAAACAAGCTCTAGCATGGAGCGAATGAGAGACACTGGATCTGATTGTTGTATGGGGACAAGAATCTGTGCAGGCAGAACAATGATCAAAAAGAAGAAATTCTAATATATATACCAAAAATCGCACAGGGCATGGTGGACAGAGGCTACACCAGGGACACATAGCAGTGCTGTGTGAAAGTTAAGGAACTCAGGCAAGCCTACCACAAGACAAAAGAGGCAAATGGTCGCTCCAGGTCAGAACCCCATACATGCCGCTTCTGTGATCCACTGCATGCCATTCTGATGGGGGACCCTACCAGTACCCCACCACTGTCCATGGGCACCTGCAAGCGGGGAGTCTCGCACAACATAGAGAAGGATTTTGTGGATGATAATGAGGAGGATAATGTGCAGCTGGAAAGCAGAGAATCCGTTCTCCCCAGCACCCAAGACCTTTTCATCACTGTGGAGCCAATACCTTCCCAAGGCAGGTTCCCAAATCCTGAAGCACCTCTGGTTTGTGCACCTTTGTAACTACACTACAGGGGTGAAAAGCAATAGTATTTAATGTTTGATTTGCCCTGAAGAATTAGGATGCATTCGCAGCCAGTACAGCTACTGGAAATGTCTATTAACATGTCTGGGGATGGAGCGGGAATCTCCATGAAGCTCTCCTGGAGGTACTCTGAAAGTCTTTGCAGAAGGTTTCTGGGGAGGGCTGCCTTATTCCATCCTCCATGTTAAGACACTTTACCACGCCAAGCCAATAGCACATAGTCTGGAATCATTGCAGCACAAAGCATGGCAGCGAATGGTCCTGGGTTTTCATCACATTCATTCCACATTTGGTTTTTATCTTTATGTGTCAGCCTCAGGAGAGTGATATCATTCATGGTCACCTGGTTGAAATAGGGGAATTTTTGTAAGAGAATATTAAAAGGACCCCATTCATGCTGGGCTGTTTGCACTTGGCTAAAAGGGATCATCCTGAAGAATAGCCACGCAGTGGGGGAAGGGGTGTGCTGCACATCTAATCCCAAACTGAAGCCCCCTCCTTTTAAACAGAAAACCCAACCAGCATGAAAATATGCTTGGAATGTGAATATAAGGTAACTAGAATATGCTTTATGCAAAAGGTCTCTTGTAAGGTATCATTACAAAGCTTATAACCTGAGTGTGTTCATCCTATTTGTATGTATGTATGCATTATTCTTGTATCTAAAACTAGAAATATGAAAATAACTCTGAGGTCCTATTGTAATTATGCAAAGCATGTGTCATTATTGGTGGTTTAGAATCTCAAAAGGCACCCATTGACTAGGACAATTGTCTGTAGATGGCTTAATTACCTGCAAGCCTTCTTGTGGATGCAGGGTAATGAAAATTGAGGTCTTACAATGACATGTGACCATGTCACCTAATATTGGAATTCATCTTAAACCTGGTGCTTTTCCATTTAGGTGAGGTGGGATCCCAGAGAGACAAAGGATTCTCACCTTGGGACAAAGCTATGAAAGGGGATGGAACAGAAAAAAGGGGGCCAGTCATGAGAAATCCCCTACTTACCACCTTAGCTGGAATAAGGACTTTACCAGAGACAGAATTGGGCCCAGACTAGGAAGAAATCTAGTATGTGAAAGAATCTTATTGGAACATCTCTGAGGGTGAGATTTACCTGTATTCAATTTTTTAAATGTATTAGGCTTGTGTGTTTTGTTTTATTTTGCTTTGTAGCTTACTTTTTCTGTCTGTTATTTCTTGAAACCACTTAAATCTTACTTTTTATACTTAACATCACTCTGTTTATTATTAAACCCAGAGTAAGCGATGAATATGTGGGGGAGCAAACAGCTGTGCATCTCTCTCTATCAGGGTTATAGATGGTGGACAATTTATGAGTTTACCCTGTATAAGCTTTATACAGAGTAAAATGGATTTATTTGGGTTTGGATCCCACTGTGAGCTGGTTGTCTGCATGCTGAAGACAAGAAACCTGCTGAGAAGTTTTGGTTAAAGTCTGCAGCTTTGAGGGTATGGTTCAGATCCTGGGTCGGCGTTGCAGCAGAGTTGTATGTCTGGCTCAACAAGGCAGGGTTTTGGAGTGTCAAGCTGGCAGGGAAAACAGACTCACAGGTAATTCCAGCATGCCAGGTGACAGTCCAAAGAGGATCTCTGTGATCGAACCCATCACACCCAGTACTCAGAGAGAAACTGTCTGAAGAATTGACAAATTAAAACTCAAAGCTGAGAGCAATGTCTCCTGCTGCTCACACAGCAGCTACTCAAAAGACCACTGCTTCCACTTAGGATCTTCTGCAACAACATGGCATGTCTTCCCAAGACTGAAGATTTGCTTACACACTATGAAAAAGATCTTCACTGATTATATATAAACAGTGCCAGCTGGTGAGGTCTGCCATAACAGGTACATTATAAGAACCTGCTTAGACAGATGGGCTGATTTTCAAGATAATCAGACCCGCCATACTGGATCAGACCAGTGGTACATCTAGTCCAGGACTCTATCGCCAATGGTCCAGTACTCTATCGCCCAGTGCTTCTGAAGAGATTCAAGAGATCCTACTTGTAAGTAGTTATAGGATAACTTAACCTCAGAAAAACACCCCCAATAGCTAGAGTTTGACTTAAGCATGGGGGTTTAAATAGCCCTTCCATTTTGTGCTGTCCAGACAAGGAGAAGTACATAAAAAACCTACTAGAAATCATTGACTCAAGCACAGTATTACCGCAGAATTATAAATACAAAGACCGAGAGATGTCTATGCCTGGTAGCATCACAACAGTTAGTCCTCGCCCAGTTTGAGGGGTTGAGGAAGGAGGAGAGCCTCATCTGGTGCTAATTGTCATAGGACTATTGAAGTCAATAGAGTTATGATGATTGACAGCAGATGAAGGTCTGCTCCTTTCCAATTAGCAATGCCTGCAAAGCACCACATAGGAGCCAGAGAATGGAGTGGGGATGGGAGAGTGGCAACTGTTAGAGGACTACAAAAAAATGAAAATAAAGTACAGTGGAGCCCTGCTATAACGCGACAAATGGGATCCAAGAAATCCCATCGTGGTAAATGTGGGGTCGCATTATAGCGGGTTCTCTGTCCCTGGCAGGTGCGGGGCCATGGCTTCTCTCCCTGCTGCCCAGCAGGGGAGAGAAGCTGTGGCCCTGTGCCTGCCAGGGACAGAGGACTCCAGGGCTGCAGGCCCACAGTTCTCTGTGGAAGTCACGGCCCCATGTCTGCTGGGGGCAGGGAACACCAGCGCCCGCAGCCCCGGAGTCCCCTGTCCTGGCAAGCGCGGGGCCGCGGCTTCTCTCCCTGTTGCCCAGCAGGGGAGAGAAGCTGCGGCCCTGCGCTTGCCAGGGACAGAGAACTCTGGGGCTGCAGCCTTGGGAGCCATGGTATAATCGCGCTATATCCAAATTCACATTACACCAGGGTGCGTTATACCAGGGCTCCACTGTATTAAATTGCTTTTACAACAGAGATCCATGATATCGGTCCTGACTATTTCACATCTTGCAGCTGCATCAGCTGGCATGGTTTAAGATAGTTTTTATTAACTTGGTGCTAATCCTATCCCTCAGACCATGACAATTTCTCTTTGATCTGGTATGATAATTTAACTTCCTACACTGCAACACAAAATTGAAACACTGTATGGCAACTGTCAGTAACATTTGTTACTCTCCATGTAATTAGACAGATACCTCTATAATTGCATTCAAAACACCAGGATCTCACAGCACTTTATAAAGGGTTACATTTACAGTAGTCACTACTTACATCTGCAATGGGCCATGGCTGCTATGTACTAGCACACAGCAATATGACGCAAGAAGTGAGAAATACCTAATCAAAGTATAGATGGGAATTTTAAAAAGATAGATGGAATCTTTTACTTAGTCGGAACTTGGTCAGGAGATTGTGATTAACCTAAAACAGTTCTGTTAGTGAGATACCACCCTGTGCAGAAGACAGAGAGAACAAAGAGTACAATAAGTGTTCTGGAATCCTAATTTTATCCACCATTCACAGCTGTTAAAAGTATAGGGGTTTGGTGGTGGTTAACGGTATAGGAGTTTGGTGGCGGCTTTAAGAATCCATTGGGAGCACTTGGTCCTTCTCATTTTAGCAGAGTGTTCCAAGGTAGCTGAAGCCACAATATGGACTCTGAACAGCTCAGCAGCCAGAGCAAAAGCCAAAGAGGCAATTTTTTAAAAGTACCCTTCACGATCACGTGTACTGTTAAGGAGCAACTTAGAAGGGTTACAGCAGTCCGCCTAAAGTTTTTGGCCAGTCACTAGCAGAATCAGCCGCCCTGCTCTTGTGAAAACTGTCACTGAACCTTTCATGCAGCAGTTTTTGAACTTTGAGCAGAGCCACCCCTTTGAGTTACAATTTTTGGTTGTGCCCCCCGAGCCCAGACAAAACTAGACATAAGCGAAAGTATGCTTGATATGATAGCCGACTCAAACTTAACAGAGACCTTAGCTCAACTTTAATTAAATCACTTACACCTGTAAGTTTCAAATACACAGATACTTATCAATGTAACAGCCAAGGCTTCCTCAGCAGAGGGCTGCTTCTACCTTGCAGCCAGGCTATCCATTGCTAGGGCAGGGCCAATATCTGCCCCTCCACCTCCCCCGCTCGGGTTTTCAAGCGGGGGGGGGGGGGGGGGGTTGGAGCCAGCACTGGCCTCAGAAGCTTCCAGGAACAGAAACAGACATGGCCACAGCAGATGTTGACACTCACCTACGGACTTTGTTGCCTCTGAGGTGAGTGAGGAGGTAGAGGAGGTGCTCCTTCCCTGCCCCCTGAGGGAGGTGGCCTGGGCCCCACCGTGCAGGGCTGGTACAAGCCACCTGGCGTCGCTTCTTTGCCGCTCCCCAATCATTCCTCCACATCCCCCTAGGGGTCTGTGCCCCACAATTTGAAAGTCTCAGCTATAATGTCTTATTTTGTAGCTTATGATCTGGAGGGGGGCTGCTGGTACTTTTGGGTCTTATGGCTTTTCACTGCAGTAGAATTCCTCAAGTCACATTGCCCCTGACATGCACCAATTCTAGGCATTCACATAGCCCATCTAGAGCTAAAGAAACCATAAATTATACAATGTTTATCAAAAGTCCTGTAGGGCAGGGTGGATAAAATCCAGCGCACAACTCAAAGTTTACCTCTAAGTGACCTTCAGTATTTCATGTAATCACTACATAGTGGATGGGGACACTTACTCTGTATGAACAGATGTTAACTGAATATGAAATTAAATTAAAGGAATTACCTTAATGAAATAAAATGAGTTGCTTATTTATCTGTGTTTAGAGCCTGATAAGATTAGGGGAATTAAATTAATGCTGACCCCACTCACTTTCTGTCTTATGATCAATGGAGAAACAAAACAATGGGAGGAGAAAACACGGATTACTTGTTGAGAATGCTTTTGTGGGTTCCAACTTTTTTGAGGCATTGCCTTTATGCTGTTACTGTGGGTGGAAAAAAGTTGGATTAAATCAAATTACCAGTGATTCTGAGAATGGAAGACCTTCCATTGCTTGTGTTTGGAGGGGTCTAACTCTTTTTATTATCAATGGGTGTTATGCATGTATACATTCAGCCCAAAGATTACACTTCGCCATTGGAACTGACCTGATTTTCCAACTTCAGAGCAGCTTTTAATAATTTGGAAGAATTTTAATGGTAAATGTGCAACACCATGCTGCTGCTAGGCTACAGGTAACAAGCATTTCATGTTTGCCAAACATATGCACAAGCTAGAGATGCCAGCAGTGAATTTAAATTTAAATTTTCTCTTAGTTCACATACGTGTTTTTTTCTTTCCTCAGACCAACAAAATCCAAGAATCATCCTCATGGAACCAAAATTACTGATGATCTATACTGGCTTGGAAATTATTGAAGTGTTCACTGAGCAGCTCAAGCCAGTTCCACTAATGTAAATGAGGGTTGCTCTTGGTTCACCAGGAAGTGCAGGTTCCACAAGCAGTAGTTGAAAATTGCCTGAGATTTACCCTTGCTTTATGAAATTCACACAAACATTATATTCTACTTACATTTTCAATGCACAAGAAAATAATCCAGTTAAATGGTCTACAGTTATGAAGCAGCACAGCAAGCACTACTTGGAAATATATTATTTTGAGAAAGATTTACATTGATTGTGACTTATACCATCAATCAATCAACCAAAAATCAGAGCCTGAGGCATATCAGAGCTAAGTCTTGAGTTCCTCTCTTAGATTTTACTCCATCAGACTGCAATTGATGTAAAAGGTTACATATAGCATACATGGAGACATGCTACCTACCAGCAAAGGGAATGTGCCTGAATGAAAATGGAGAGTGAAATCCTGACCCTAATGAAGTCAAGGGGAGGTTTGTCAGAGTTTCTCCCTGACTACAAGGTATGAATTTGGCTCTAAAAGACAGAGCTGTGGTGAGAAAGAGAAGCCCCTCCAAGGTTAGATGAAAGAAACTGAAATAGCAAGAGTATCATGGGCTGGAACTAATATTTAACAGGGAGGTACAGGATGAAGATTGAGATGTGGAAGGGAAAATGACAACATTTCAATACCAAAACTTTGAGTATATACTAAACAAAGATGAATAGTTGTACATCTGTGCTGTACCTGAAACAAACCAGGTTTAACAGACATATGTTTAAATACTCATGTTAAACTGACTGACCCAGAGTCTATTTCATAATACCAATGCTGATGATCACATTTGTGTTTGATAAGAACGTATCTGCACAAATTTAAATAATTTGTCAAAGAAAAAATATTTTTATGAGAGAAGGAGCTGTAGAAAAAGAGATGAGACAATATCTGCTTTCAGTTACACAAATGTATTTGCACTGACCTCAAATTCACTTACATGCATGTAAAATGAGAGAAAAGGCTGGTAGAAAAAAAACAGATTTGATTTGGATCAGTAAAACTGGGAGAAATCATGAGTGTTTTGTGCAAATATATATTTGCCTGCACCTTGAAAATAATGAGACTTGAAAGATCACTCAATCCAAACCCTTTGGGGTTCTTTTCCCTGTATAAGGCATTTACCTATAGTAGTAAGTAAATTTTAACCACAGGAAATAAGACTAAAGCAGCTGTACAACAGTATGGGCTGAATTCTGTTTTCACCTGTTCTGCTGGAAATCCAGAAGAATTCAGCAGGGGACAGAATGTGGTCCATCAATTTTGAACACAACAGAATTCAAATACCAAGAGAAATAATCACGTTGCAGGACATACAAGAGCTCAAGGGACTCTTTGGCTCTCGCCTGACATCTCAATAGTATAAGTGAGCTCCAATTTATAGAAAATGAATTTAGAATTCTTCTCTGGAACATATAGGGTTTCACCGATTTTGTTAAGTACCATTAACACTATGAAATATTGCTAGAAAATAATCTGTCAAGCCTGTAGCAAATACTGCTTTATTCATTGATTTGACATAAGCAAAACTGAATTTACTTCCATCATAGTGGCCCCAGTGCAGCAAAGGACTGACACTTACCTTGTTAGGGCCCCGCTTCAGCAAAACTTGAGCAAGTTGAGCGCATTATTTGAAATCAATAGGACTATTCAAATATTTGAAGGTACACACTTTCCAGGAAACCTTGCTGAACCAGGGTCTGATCCAGATCTCACTGAAGTCAATTGGAGGCCCATCCTTGACATCAGTGAGTCAGATCAAGCCCTCAAGGCCTAAATTACATACATTTTAGGCTAAGAAGAAATAGTTCATTAGAAATAAAGTAGGGGAGCTGGTATGTTATCATGCCACGAGAAAGAAGTAGCTTCAGGGAATTGGTTCCAAGACCACTCTAGCATGCTATACAGAGATTTATGTGCTGCATCTGTGAACCCCAATTAGATAGTTACATAAATAGGTTTGTAGACTAGAATAAGACTTCAATCCGGAGGGTTGTAGAATGAAAGGGTGGCTCACTTTGAATGGGGAGGTGCATGCTGAATGTACTAAGCACTATACCAAGATACTGAGTGTGTATGTCCTCAAAACCAATGTCTTTCTATACACAGAGCATCCCACACTGAACGATGCACTCCTCAGACCTGCACCCACCAAACCACCCATCCAACTTGGTTTATTGTACAACGATATTTCTGACTACAACAGAAGAGGATTTCTGTCTTTCTGGGTCAATTCATGAGGAGAATTGTTAATCGTTGATGCCTCCCCACTGCAGACATGAACTCACACAGGCTGCACATGTCTCCTTCCAGAAGAAGATTTTTCTTGTCCCTGCATACTACCCCCCACCCCCAACAGTCTATGCCATGTGCTCATCGCTATGCCACCAGTTCATATTTGGCCCAGCTGTTCCCATATCATGATGTGGGGTGGGGAACCTGGCCAAAGCTGCTAGTCACCATGCCACATGAAAATATAGGCCGAGGACTGGGGAGCTGTTCCTCCCTGTCCTCTGGCAGCCAGCCTGATCCTGGATGCTTAGCTAACTGCATCCCCTTTTCCAGCTTTTGCTCTCACCTCCATGAGATAGTGTGAGAAACAGACATCAGCCCCCGCAATATTCCCACTTCCAGCATGCCAACCCTGCCATCTCCCCATCTCAGTTTGTCATCCCCTTAAACATTCCATAGAACCCCAGGATGGATGAACATGCTTTCAAACAATTTCATTGCAAAAACAGAATTCCTAGGGGAAATCTTTTTCTTAAATAAACTAGTAATGTACTCAGTTTACTCAGTGGTGCTGGACCCCTGTGGGGCTGTGAAGTTTTACATCTTAGGGCACTTCTACACTTGCAAAGTTACAGCTCCGCTCAGAGAGGGCCGAAGGAACATGGCTGTTGTGTGTTCACACTGACAGCTGCCTGCACAATAGCATGTTCACACTTGCGGTGCTATTCGGAGCGGTGCACTCTGGGCAGCTATTCCACAGTAGGGAGACCAGATGAAAACCACAAAATATCAGGACACTTTGGTGTGGCGGGGGAAGAGGAAAAGGGGAGCCACAGGTCCACCCCCTCCCCCACTAGACCCATGGAGGCAGGCCGGGAGATACAAAGCCTGCCCGTAGGCCGGCAGTGCAGGGCCCCCCCGCCTGGCTCTGGGGCTGGGGGGGGCACAGCCCGCCATGGGTCAGCGGTGCAGGGCCCCCCGCCCTCGGGACTGGGAGCAGGTGATGCTTACTTGGGATGGCTCTGTCCTGCCCTGGGAAGTATCCAGCAGGCAGGTCCCTCCCTCTGGCTCCCGGGGTCAGGTCAGGCCGGAGCCAGGTTGTGCAGGGGGAGGGGGCTTTCTGCCCGCTCTTGGCTCCTGCAAGCCCCGCCCCTGCAGCATGCAGCTGCCTCTGAGCCTGCCTGGGATTTGCAAGCTCCTGCCGGGAGCTGCAGAAGTAGTGAGCGGCGCGCTGGCGCCTGGCCACTGGCACCTGTGGTCCCTCAGTCCCAATATTGGGGCAAAGGTCTTCCCCACCGATGTAAGGTCGGGACGCGGGACAAATCCCCTAACATTGGGACTGTCCCGATAAAATTGGGATGTCTGGTCACCCTATCCCACAGAGCACCTCTTTCTCTTTTGCTACTAAGAATTGTGGGAAGGCAGATGGGGTAGTGGGCCATCCTGGGTCCCATCCCAATGCCCCGTGATGTACTGCTTTGCATCCCAGCAATCCTTGTATTTCCATCTGCATTTGGCGCCATCTTTCAAAGGTTTGTGTACTGCCCACGTGCTCTGCCTCTTTCTAGGTGCAGGAATGGATCCCGAGCTGTTGACTAAAATGCTGCTTGAACTGATCAACACGTCACGAGCAGCAGTGGAGTTATTCCTTAAAATACAAAGACAAGAGGAGTGCAACATTGATCTCACCACACACACTAGCTATGACACGAGATTGCTTGTGGCATTCATGGAGGTGCTGACCACACTGGAACGCCGCTTTTGGGCTTGGGAAACAAGCACCAAGTGGTGGGATGATGAGCAGTGGCTGCAGAACTTTCACATGAGGAAAGCCACATTCATGGGACTGTGTTGAGCTCACCTCAGCCCTGCAGTGTGAGGACATGAGAATGAGAGTTGCCCTGTTGCTGGAGAAGCACGTGGCAAGTGCACCAAGGAAGCTGGCTACTTCAGACCACAACTGATAAGGTGCTAAATAGTTTGGAGTGGGAAAGTTGACCATTGGAGTCATGTTGATGGAAGTATTTAGGACTGTTAATCGCATCCTGCTCCAAAAGACCATGTCTCTGGGCAACGTGCTTGACATCGTGGATGGCTTTGCACAAATGGGCTTCCCTAACTGCATAGAGGCGAAAGATGGCACGCACATTCCAATTCTGGCACCAGAACACCTAGCCACCGAGTACATTAATTGCAAGGGATATTTTTCAAGGTGCTTATGGATCACCGTGGGCGTTTCACAGACATTAACGTAGGCTGGTGCAGAAAGGTCCATGACACATGCACCTTTCAGAACACTGGTCTTTCAAGAAGCTGCAAGCAGGGACTTTCTTCCCTGAACAGAAGGTCACTGTAGGGGAAATCAAAATGCCCATTGTGATCCTGAGAGACCCCATCTACCCCTTAATTCTGTGGCTCATGAAGTCATACATGGGACAACTTGACAGCAACAAGGA
Source organism: Dermatemys mawii (assembly GCA_007922305.1). NCBI lineage: Eukaryota > Metazoa > Chordata > Testudines > Dermatemydidae > Dermatemys > Dermatemys mawii. The sequence goes on along the minus strand of ML677349.1, from coordinate 39,413,564 downwards.
GCAGTTCAACAGTAGGCTGAGCAAGTACAGAATGACTGTGGAGTGTGCATTTTGCCATTTACAAGCCCTTTGGCAATGCCTGTATGGGAAGCTGGACATAGCCAACGACAATATTCCTATGCTTACAGCTGTATGCTGTATGCTCCATAATATTTGTGAAATGAAGAGTGCCTAGAGGCTGAGTTTGAACAGCCAGAAACCAGGTCTATTAGAGGCACACAGCACAGGGCCATAAGGATCAGGGATGCCTTGAGACAGCAAGTTGAAGCTGTAAGCCATAATATTTGTTGCTATGTGCGAGATTGCAGTAGTTGTAATTCTAGTAGGTGATTGGTGCACATGATGCAGAAAGGGGCCTTAAGATTATTGTATGTGGCTTTGTGCTCTTTTTGCTTTCACTTAATAGGATAAAGATTGCTTTAAAAAGAAAAACACAATTCTTTTATTGAAAGACAACAACCAGAGGAGAGAATCAAACAAAAAAAAAATGAGCAGCAGGGAGGGTGATGAGGGAAGGGAAGGTTTCAAGAGGAGGAAGGGTCTTGGGGTGGCTACAGATTTGTGTATGTCCAGGGATCATATCCAGTCTTCTCCTTTGGAATATGATGCAGCAAGTGCTGTAGTTCAGCAGGGCCAAACTGCAAAGCAATGGGTGTTGAGTGCAGTGGGAGTTCACAGGGCTGGACTGTGAGGAGAGAGGAGTGCGGGTAGAGAGTGGAGCCAGGAGGTTGAAACAGTATGTTGGTGGTGAGTGTAAGGGTGCATGGCAAAGAGTTTTGTAACAGCGGCTGCAGGGGAGGGCATGCACAGAGCTGCTTGGTTTGAAGAGCTAGTATCGCCTGGAGCATGTCCACTTGGAGCTCCATAACTTTTAAGAGCTGCTCCATGGCTTCTTTCTGGTGTGCTGAGTTCTCCTTTCGGTCCCTCTTCTCACTGTCCCACCACTCCTTCAGTTCCTTTTTCTCACTGGCAGAGTGCCTCATAACCTCACGGAGAAAGTCCTCCTTAGGTCTTCTTGGATGTTTCCTAATTCTTCACAACCGTTCTGCTGCTGATAAAAATGAAGGCTGTGCTCCCAAGGTCATCTCCAGGACGTTTAAATGCAACATTTTACAGAAGCAGTATTGTTTGCAACATAGACAACAGTATTTCAGTGCTTCAAAACACAGCCAGTACTCACACACCTGTCACTCACTAGCTGACCCCAGACAAGCACACATGAGTCACAAGACCCTCAAAATGGTCAGTAGCTGTAGGCAGGATAAATCACTGGACTCTGCTGTACAATGAGTATGTGGCTCTTGGACACTTGGGGAGAGCCAGCACTGTAGGGTGGGCCTGATAATGATTCCCGTCTCCACACTTTCCACAGGATATGATCATTATGGACGATATCTCGCTGCTGAGGGTTAGCAGAGAATCAGGGCATGGTCTTCTCCAAGCCTGCGACTTCCACCCTGGCCCCTATGTGTCTAGCCTGTGTGCAGCAATGGTCTTCCTCCTCTCAGTGACTGCACAGTGGCATGGGAATATTACCATGAATGGGACAAGAAATAAAGCAATTCTGCCAAGGAACCTGCAGCAGCGAATTGCCCAGTATCTCCACAAGAGTCTCCTGAAGCTCTCAGAGAAATTCCCATGAAATGAGAGAGTGTATCAACAGCCTGGTTCACCACTCAAGCTAGGCATGAGGTGGGAGACAAGCATGCTTTCTGCAATCCTCCTGCCCCCAATAAATCACTTCAGCAATTCCCAAAAATCAGATCCACTTACCAGGGGTCTTCTCTCCTGTTGTTTTGCCAAGATCCAACTGCTGTGACTAGCTAGGCTCTTTCAGGGTAGAAAGCAGCTCCTGATTGCATGCATCTCTGGCCTCCAAGTCATCCTTTGCCTCTGGGTCCCCCGCCCCATCTTCATCCAAGAGTGCCTCCTCCTGGCTCCATCCACTCTCGACTGGCACACAAGCCAATGAAGTATCCTCAGGGGTCTTCGCAGTGGAAGTGGGCTCACCACAGAGTATTGTGTCCAGCTCTTTGTAGAAGTGGCAGCTTGTGGGTGCAGCACCAGAGTGGTGGTTTGCCTCCTGTACCTTGTGGTAGGCGTTCTGCAGCACCTTCACCTTGACCCTGCACTGCAATGTGCCCTGGTCATGGCCCCTTTCTATCATGCATCTAGAAATCTGTTTGTAGGTATCATAATTTCAACAGCTGGGGCACAGCTGGCACTGCTCTGCCTCCTCTCACCAAATAGTCATGAGATCCAGCAGCTCAGCATTGCTCCAAGCAGAGGATCGCGTGGTGCATGGAGCAGGTATGACTACCTGGAAAGATGTGCTGAGACCACAGCACACATCACCTAGCAAACAGGAAAGGGATGTTCAAATTTGCAAAGGAATATATGGAATGGGGCTGATGATTGGTCACCTGAGGGAAGGGCAGTCGAATTCAAACCCATGGCCAGACAGGTGAGAACAGGCATTGTGGGACACCTCCTGGAGGCCAATCGCAGCGCTGATAACCATCATAGTGTCTATACTGGCACCATGGTGCTGTAGCCCAGGCAGAGAAAGCTGTGTGCCTCTCATCAGGGTGGTTTTTTTTTTTGGAGTGCTGCATCTGTGCATTAAGTGGATTGGCAGTGTGTAAACCTTGGGAGTTACAGCACTCACTTTACTGTGCAAAAATTTGCAAGTGTAGATGGGGCCTTAGTTTACTGCACCTCAATGGAGTAACAAGAGAGTCACAGATAGATCTGGTGCTCTCACCCACATCCAAATCCACAATTGAGTCTTATTCCCTGGAATAGGGAAAATGCTGACCTTGTGGGAGTAGAGTTGTTAAATCTTCAGGTTGATGTCAAGCTCATTAATAAGTGTTTAAGCGGTGGAAATGGGAGAGGTGGGAGTATGCATTTGAAGGGGCATACACTGCAAATAACCTAGTTACACAGGGCTTGACTCACCACTGCATACTTCAGTTTTTAAACAGCGAAACTGGATCAATGACTGCAGTTTTAGAGGCAAGATTATCTAGTGGCTAAAATAAAAGAGAAAGAAGCAAGAGCCCAGAATTTTGTCTCTAGTGGTACTAACTTTTCCAGAGTTGGTTATATGTAGGTGAGTGAGAAAGAACTAGAGATGGACCCAAACTGGTGCCCCAAATTGAAACGCAGCTGACTTATGGTGGTGTTCAGATGTCGGGTGCCATGTGCAAGCTAAAACCTGCAGTTTGGGATCCAATCCCAATCTGAACACTATTGGTGACTGGCTGAAGTATCAGGTTTTAGGAACCTAAAACATGAACTGGAAGAGAACCAGCCCCCACCATAGGCAACCCCATTATACAATCCCACTCACACATTTATAAATCTCTATTGTGACGGGGTCAGACCAGAAGGATATAGGAGAATGCTGGAAGGCAGGTATATTAGTCTCAGGATGTGCAGATCCCTGTTCCCTGGATAGCCAAACAAAGGCTACTCCAGGCCAATCAAGACACCTGGGGCCAATTAAGAACCTTCTAGAAAGGAGTAGAAACAGCTAGCCTGATTGGGACACCTGAAGCCAATCAGGGACTGGCTGAAACCAGATAAAAACCTCCCAGTTAGTCAGGTGGGCTGTGGGTGTTAGGAGCTGTGGGAGGAAGTTATGCTGTTGGTGAGACTGAGTGGTGGACAACATATCATACAGAAGGAAGGAGGCCCTGAGGTAAGGGTGAAGAAGCAGGGACTGCTGTGGGGAAGTAGCCCAGGGAATTGTATTGTGTTTTGTGGATAAAAGGTCAGCCATCTTAGCTGATACTATTAGGGTCCCTGGGCTGGAGCCCGGAGTAGAGAGTGGGCCTGGGTTCCCCCTTTTTCCATCTTCCATACTGGCCTGTGATGAAGGTAACTCACTAGGTGGTGACTCTTGCCAATTATACTGAGAAAGGGAGGTCATTCTGGGGCCTAGATGAGTTTCTGAGGCTCCTAAATCTGCCAGGAAGCGCAGGACCCACAAGTACAAACTTGGAGCTTTGTCAAACTATTTTAACATTAATTAAGTTGTTTAGCTCCACAACTGATATTGGGAAACTTACTCCTCTGACAGTTAGCAACCTTCTACTTTCCAGTGTAAGTTCATTTATGGACAATTTATACCCATTTGGTCTTGTGCCAGCATTGTCCTTTAGCTTAAATTGTTCTCTCTCCCCGGTGTTCTCCATCCCCACCCAATGTATTTATAACATGCATCAGTATCAGAGAGTTTCTTGATCATCATGTTAATTATTCAGATAGAAAAGATGCAGTAATTGACTACTGTACAGTCATGACCAAATCTAACCTAATCTAACCAATCATGCAGATTCCTATAGTGCCCTAAAATGCCATATCCGTTATTCCAAAGATATCATTGGAGAGAGCTCTTCCCTGCAACTATGAACTTACTGCAGAGCATACCTAAATGCCAAAAATACACAGGAGAGTGCATCCTGGGTTTTAGTGGGCTATCAGCAAAAGACAGAAACAAACAAGTATGCAAGTGATGAGTGATTTAAAATCACTGACTCCACTAAAACAATGACTGCTTTGATCACTGACATAGACGATAGTCTCATGCCAAGGGAAAGTGCCAAAAAACAAACAGAACAAAATCTGAGCAGCCATTTAGAGTGAAAACATTAAAGCATATTCCGAGGGTGTGTCACAAACACACACACACATACAGAGCTGTACTTTCTGAGACTTGGTGACCTTTGTAGGGTCAGTTCAGGATCTTCTGATTGGTTCTGAGCCATTTGCCAAGCCTCAGATGTTTGGGGTAGTAATCTATTATATTTGCCTCTAGAGAGAAAAGCATTTCCCCAGATAGAAGTTGGTTTCATGTGAGCATGATTGTTTCAAGCTGCACTTGCCAACTTTGAGCATAAATGTGATATTTCAATGTTTCTGGTCAGCGTGACAAATGCAGGACCACTAAGAAACCGAGGGGCCATGCTGTAAGTGTTTCGGGACTGGCTTGAACTTTGGGAATGAATGAATTGCCATAAACAAAACAGAAGCAGAACTGTATGAAAGATAAAAAGATCTTTTAATGTTGACATGTTTCCTCAGAAGTCTGAGTTAAAACTGATTTCTTGTCCATTTTCAGCTTCTTTCTGTTCTATCATTTACGAAGACATAACACACCATTTACTGTAATTAGCCAGTCGTGAGGTTTTCTACTCATCTGCCTCTTCAAATTAGTGTAATTAGCCGGTAACAATTATTGACTAACTGCTCACTAATATTGTATTAAATACTGTGACTGGGTTTTTTAAAAGAGCCAGAGAGCTAGGCATCAACTTCCATTGAAAGGTTCTGGTTTTTAAAAAGAACATTCACATGCAACAAATTTTATGACAACTGCTTTACTAACTAGCAGCAAAGCTGTGAAGTCTATTTTCTGATTCATGGAACTAACTGAGGACTTGAGTAAGCACAGTGTCCACCAGGCAGACAGATTTTTTACTATAAAAAAAAGTCAAAGCTGATTTGCTTATGCTTTGTGTTAAGCAAAGGTCTTCCAACCAACATTTGAGCACAAACTGGATTTCCAGCAATTTGGAAACTGTGTTTCATAGTCTGTTCTATTGGGGTGGTTTTAATTGAATAGGAAGGTTCCTTAGACTCTTCCCAATACGTTTAAATATCTTGGAGTCAGCTAGCTGATTGTGGCTTTGAAATGGCCTGATACTACCAGGTACTGAACACCTCCAGCTATAGATTAAGAGCCCTCAACAACTATGAAACTTGGAGGATCAAAGCCAAAGCTTATTTGTAACCTCATGCTAATCTTAGACCAAACATTCATTTTATCCATCTTTGATTCTAGAAGACTGAAAAATATATATAAAAAACCTAAGCCTGGCTTGGAGATGCTAGAGTTTGATCCTACAACCCACTGTCATACAGATAAGGCTTATTCAGTCCCTTGCTCATCTCAGCTATATAGGTGAGAGTAGATCTTCATGCCCTTTCAGTCTGTGGTGCTTCTGCTAAGACTTGCCAGCAAGAGTTCTCTTTATCAACTGATGGTAGTTTCTAGGTTCTGCACACTTGGGTCACCAATAAATCATTTCACATAGTCCATTTATCAGATGGCAGAAACTGTGTGTCTCTGTCTCTATTAATCTGTACTGCATTCAGATTTGTAACCCAAAGATAAGACTCAATGCCCTATTACCAGTTTCATAAGCCAAGTCCTGTGCACCATCAGAACTGGAGAAGCTATTGAAAACATGTCTTCATTCTGAGTACTTGATAACCTTCTCCAGAACAACTGAGAAATGTAACCTTTGGGATCCATGCCTGAAAATAAGCTTGGTTAATGCTGGCAATAGCAGTTATACAAGTAGATTCTTTTGCAATGACTCCCTGGTCAATTTGTGTAGTTCAGACTAAACATGATTCCATGTTTTGTCAATAGAGCTACTTTCCCCTCTAGTCTAGAAATAGTGCATCCCAGTACAAGAACAGATGAGGAATGCCTGGAGAAATAATACTCTTGTACCTTTATTCAAACAAATTACTTGAAAAAACAGCTAATGATTATCTTTTGGAATCATAGGTCCAAAAGACATCTACTTCCAGAGATTTATGCCTTTAAAAAGAACATCTGCTATGAATTTTCTTTGCCTGACTGCTAACTGAAAACATTGATTCTGATCTGCTGATTGCAAAATCCTTAGATCTAGATTGCACAGTACATTTTTTTTTTTTTTTAAAAAAAAAAGGTAAGCTACTACTGTTCTGTTGCTCAACAGGACCTGCCTATGTTGACCCTGCAATGACAGAGGTATTGGGAAATTGGACTGAAAAGGCCTCCATGAAGGTTAACATTCCAATTTGTCTACAGTCTAGCTAATTTTTATCCCTCACCATTTCCCCAGTAAAGTTAGCCTGAAAAGAAACTCCAGAGGAGAATGGAAAACAACAAATGCTGAACAACCATAGAGTTTTGAGTCTGACGTTCCCAGGCACAAGGTCTCTAGAACAAGAGGTAGCAAAATACTCCAATTTGATTTTAATTTTCAACGTCTTCCCAAACAATAGAATAATATAAAAAAAAACTGCTGTAGGAGAAACTGGCAGTAGTGATCCTAAGAAAGTTACAACAACTGTTTAATTTGGATCTAGATGTTTGTTTGAATACCAGTGCTTTCCCAGATTTTGTCATAATGGATTCTCTTTTCATGACTGAAGAGTTCTGAGGGCCTGGTTTCTAAATACACTACCAAATCAAGACACTCCATTGAATTTGGTAGCATTGCAATTTTCTTATTTTCATTTACTTAATTAAATCCCAAAACCTTTTACATAAAAAACCCAACACAAAGCCAATTAGTCTGTAAGCCCTAATAAATGCAACCGATTAAAATTCACCACCAGCTGAGACCAACCTGGCATTCTTAAATTTTTGCATAATGTTGTACAGCAGTGGACTACTGAGGAGACTATATGACACCTTCTCAATACCTGCTGAAGAAGTCGGCCATTCAGTTAAATATCTCATGTCATGCTCCATAAATTAGGACATCACTGGGAGTAGCATCTGGAATCAGGACCAGCCCACCAAGTTATCTATAACAGTAATTTAATATAATCCTTCTAGCAACTATGCTGCTAAAGACAGGCCTGCCACGCTGTGTTTCAAAAGGGCTATTTTTGCCGAATGCAGCTCAAAGCATTTCCTGTTTTGACCACCCCAAGAGCAATATGTATAGCACTCACTATAAGTAGTCACTAGTTTCATTAGTCAGCCTTGCACAAAAATATGTTCATTCATGTTGCATCCCACCATCACCCTCAATTTGCCTTGTGAATTATTTGATAATATATCATGGTCGCACTGAATCATTTGCGAAACACAGATCTATTCAGTGTACAAGACATTAGGCAGAACAAGAGACAAATTAGCTTAGACCACCCACTCTCTACGAATCCTCTATACCTGGCATTGAAAGGAACTCAGAATTTTAGAAGAATCCATCAGCATTATATTATTTGCTGTTTATTAAGTATGTAATTAAAATGATGTTGAAAAGTCATACTGTGGATAGACAGGTGGCCTGATTGTCTGACATACGGCCCGCGGGACTGTTCTCCCAGGCTCCTTCCCCTCCCCTTCCTTCCCCACTCCCTTGAAGCTATGCCACTGAGCAGCATGGTAAGGGAGCCGGGGCCAGAGGGTTTGATAAGGGGCAGGGCTTAGAGAGGGGGTAGAGTCCAGGGAGGGCAGTTAGGGTGGGGGAATCTCTGGAGGTGGCAGTCAAGGACTTGTGGGGGAACCTGGGGTGACAGGGTGAGTGGGATCTCAGGAGAGGGCGGTCAGGGGACAAGAAGCAGGAGGCTTAGATCAGAGAAGGGGTCCTGAGGTGGGGTCCTCAGGAAGGGGAAGTCAGGGGACAAGGAGCAGGCAGACTGGATGGGCTGGGGATTCTGAGGGAGGCATCCAGGGGGGAAGAAGTGGGAGGGGGGTCAGGGGAATGGCTAGGCTGTTTGGGGAAGTACAGCCTTCCCTACCCAGCCGTCCATACAATTTTGCAACCCCCATGTGGCCGTTGGGCCGAAAAGTTTGCCCACCCCTGGTCTGACTCAACGGGTAGTGATCAATAGCTCCATGTCTAGTTGGCAGCCAGTATCAAGCAGAGTACCCAAAGGGTCAGTCCTGGGGCTGGTTTTGTAAAATATCTTCATTAATGATCTGGAGGATGGTGTGGACTACACCCTCAGCAAGTTTGCAGATGACACTAAACTGGGAGGAGTGGTAGATACACTGGAGGGTAGGGATAGGATACAGAGGGACCTAGACAAATTAGAGGAATGGGCCAAAAGAAATCTGATGGGGTTCAATAAGGACAAGTGCAGAGTCCTGCACTTAGGACAGAAGAATCCCATGCGCTGCTACAGACTAGGGACCAAATGGCTAGGCAGCAGTTCTGCAGAAAAGGACCTAGGGGTTACAGTGGATGAGAAACTGGATATGAATCAACAGTGTGCCCTTGTTGCCAAGAAGGCTAATGACATTTTGAGCGGTATAAGAAGGGGCATTGCCAGCAGATCGAGGGACGTGATCATTCCCCTCTATTTGGCACTGGTAGGGCCTCATCGGGAGAGCTGTGTCCAGTTTTGGGCCCCACATTACAAGAAGGATGTGGAAAAATTGAAGAGTCCAGCAGAGCTTAACAAAAATGATTAAGAGGCTGGAGCACATGATTTATGAGGAGAGGCAGAGGGAACTAGGATTGTTTAGTCTGCAGAAGAGAAGAATGAGGGGGGATTTGATGGCTGCTTTCAACTACCTGAAAGGGGGTTTCAAAGAGGATGGATCCAGACCAGGAGTGGGCAAACCTTTTGGCCTGAGGTCGCAAAACTGTATGGAGAGCTAGGTAGGGAAGGCTGGGCCTCCCCAAACAGCTTGGCCCCCCTGCCCTCTATCAAACCCCCTCCCACTTCTCACCCCCTCACTGCCCCCCCTCAGAACCTCTGATGCATCCAAACCCCACCTTGTCCCCTGACCGCCCCCTCCCAAGATCCCCCCCACCAGCCCTAACCGCCCCGGGATCCCACCCCCTATCCAAACCTCACCGCTCCTCATCCCGATTCACCACCCCCCGCAACCGCCCCAGGATCCCACCCCCTATCCAAACCCCCCCGCTCCTCATCCCCTGACTCCCCCCCTGACTCCCCCTCCCCCCCGCAACCTCCACCCCATCCAGCTGCTCCCTGTCCCCTGATTGCTCTCCCAGGACCCCTTGCCCCTTATCCAAATTCCTGCCCTGGACCCCTTACCATGCCGCTGAGAGCAGTGTGCCTGGCAGCCATGCGGCCCAGCTGGAGCCAGACATGCTGCTACACTGCCCCGCAGGAGCGCGCAGCCCTGCTGCCCAGAGCGCACCCCTACCCACGTAGCAGCGTGTCTATGGGAGAGGGGGGCCAGCAGAGGAGATGCTGGGTAGGACAGTCCCACAGACCGGATGTGGCCCACGGGCCATAGTTTGCCCACCTCTGATCTAGACTGTTCTCAGTGGTACCAGATGACAGAACAAGGAGTAAGGGTCTCAAGTTGCAGTGGGAGAGGTTTAGGTTGGATATTAGGAAAAACTTTTTCACTAGGAGGGTGGTGAAGCACTGGAATGGGTTACCTACAGAGGTGGTGGACTCTCCTTCATTAAAGGTTTTTAAGGTCAGGCTTGACAAAGACCTGGCTGGGATGATTTAGTTGGGGATTGGTCCTGCTTTGAGCAGGGGGTTGGACTAGATGACATCCTGAGGTCCTTTACAATCCTGATGTTCTATGATTCTATGTACAGTTTGTGTTTATCTTTTTAAAATGATACTAAAAAGCATTTGACAACAATATTATGAATATCTGTTCTCTGCTGATGCTTCATAGCCATCTACATGATGGCTACTGTGAGCCAATAGTTTTTTCTTTTAAACATACGATCAAAAGATCAAAAACGGACACCAGGCAGTTTGACAGCTCCAAGTATAAAACAAAACACTTTTAGAAGCTGGCCTGGCGATATGAAGATATGAAACCTGGGTGAAGAGAATAACGATGTTTTTCAGATGGATTTTTTTTTTGTTGCTGATAAATGCAGATTTGGGACGGAAACACTTTGCATGTTCGTGTTGAATTCTCTGAATTGTTGCAATGGAAGAAAAAGATTCAGAAAAAATGTACCTAATCTTTTAGGACATTTTCAAAACAAGTATTTCAATCCAAAACAATGTTTCAGTTAAATAAATGTTTAACCCCCCAAATGAGGTTTTAAACCCCAAATATTTAAAACCCTAAAACAAATTTTCAACTTTTTGGGTTCACAGAAAGATTAAAAGAAAAATTGTTTTGAGTTGCTCTGAAACAATTTTAAACAAAAACTTTTTCAGTTTGGTCAGCAAACCAGAAACATCAGTTATTTGCAAAGGTCTGTCTTGGTGTCAGGATGATCTAAAGGCACAGGAGTGAGGTGGCGGCTTCATACAGGCCCCAATTCAGCAAGGTACTTGAACAGATGCAGAGCGTTAAGCACACAAGTAGTTATATCAGGCAAAGTCAATGCTAGATCTCCCACTGACTCCAGTGAGGTCAAGATTTCAATGGGAATATTCACAAGGGAAATTCTCAGACACAAAGAAAAATTAGCACCTAGCTAATATTAGAAATTAGTGGTAATTGGGTGCCCAATTCTCCATAGTACCTTTGAAAACTGCCTCTTAAGTACTTAAAATTAGACACATTAAGTACCTTGCTGAACTGAGGCCTAAATTGAGAAGCAGAGAGTTAGGTACCTGACCTTTTTTGCATTTAGCGTTTCTCAGAGAAAAATGAAGGGAACTCAGCACACTTGCAAAACAAACAGGTGACTAAGACCCCAACCCTGCAAAAATGTATCAGCAAAGCTAACATTTTCCATTCAGCAGGTCACTCTGAAGAGTACACTCATGGTAGAGACTCAGTACATATTTCTAAAGTAGCCTTTCCAATAACTTAGTGCCACTTTTAAACCATGATAAAAGAAATGTTTCATCATTTTGAATGGATTTGCCTGTGTCCTTTGGAAGAGGTGTGTTTTGAAATGAAAGAAGACAAAAGGGGGTGATTTGGGGCAGCACTTCTAGACGGAGGGAACAAATTCCCATATGATCAGAGAAGAGGCCTAATGATCTAAAAGTCACAAATGAAGGGATGTGTCTGGGTGTGGGTGAGAAAAAAAATTCTGACATAGCTCCAATTGTTTTTTTAAACATGGAAGGTGTCATTTGTCAACAGGTCACTTAAAATTGTAGACTGAATAATTTCTAAGTGGTGAAGGGAATGAAAGTTTTATGAACACTACTAACGACGTAAAAATAAAGTTTAAACAGTGATGTCTTAATGGAAGTAATGTAGGCATGAGATTTGCACAGAGTTCAGCAGTAGCAGCAACAGGTTCTCTGTATAAACTATTTATGCAGAGCTAAGAAAACTATAGCGTCTTCCTAAAACAATCTAGCTATATGTATGCTCTGTCAGTAATGGTCATTATGTTTTTGCATACGCACTGAAAATTACTTACCTTTAAGTATCAGAAGAACCATTGGGAAATTGTGTTGAGGAACATCCAGCACAATGAGCACCATTTGGGGTAATACAAGCTCACTAGCTCTGACTACTAGCCCCTTTATACTAAGTTTTGCACTGATGTACACTCAGTTGATTTAATAGCAGTTGCTCCCAATCTACAGGTGTGAGATAAGAATGATGCCTTTTGTATTTGTGCTGATTAGGCCAGAGCTTCCCCTCACAACAATGTAAAGTGGGGATATTTCCACAGGTATAAGTGGGAAGTGAGTTAGCAGGTTTTTGTCTGTCTATTCAAACCAACAGAGAAATCTAAGACTTTGAGTTCTTGGTCTAAACACTGCAAATTGTTATGAATATAAAAAGAACTGGGCTGGAACTTTTCCCAACCTTTTCAACCCTTTGAAAAATAGTTTAGAAATTCAGAAAGAAAACCTAGTTCTAAATGAGTGTGTCCCTCAGCAATACCTTGTTTTTGCCAATCTAGGAGGAGACATGCTGAAATACTACAGGAAATGCCTTTCTCACGATATTTCTATGTAGGACAAGGAGGTGCCAGACATCTTGCAAGAAAGCAATTTCCAAACAGAAGTGGGTTAGATAAGTTTGGATAAAATTTCAGATAAGGGTCACATTTGTTCAGTGCTGATTCTAAACAAACTCTGAACATGAAGACCTTCACTAGATTAAAATAGAACCTTCATATATTCCTTGAAAATCTGTTAATTTATCTGTTAATGGCTATCAGCTGAATCAACTCCATTGATTCAATAAGAAGCAGATTACATCCTGCACATTCAGGCGTATCTACCATCTCTAGAATATATTACAGTCTTCAACAGTTTTCAAAACTCTGGTTTCCCTTCTAAAGGGCTCATACCCCTAGAATTATACTTAGGCTTCAGCCAAAGCCACTGAGTGTTACACGGTTTCCACCCCAAACCACTAATTAGCCCAGTTTGCATGAAAATCTGCCAGTTTTTGCATCTCAACAAGCTTTGCCATGAAGCTGGTACAAGTTTTGGGGTTGTAACAGAAGCTGAAACATGGCTAATTTTGCCTTGTTTGATAGAAGGAGTTTGGCACAGTGCTACCGCAACCCCCAATCAATCAATCAATCAAACCCCCTGTTTCTGATCACTCATCAGTTTCTCATGCACTTTAACAGGGCAGATGCAACTATAACTTCACATATTGAGCTCAGCCTAATGGTGATTGATTGTTTTAAAAATTTAAGACAAATCCATTCTGTTTGAGTTAGGCAAATACCGTTTATTTGATATTGTCTTCAGGTGTACAGTGATATAAGTCACTACTCTAAAGATATTAAGAGTATATTTAGTGTTGTATGTTTGTCAAATTAGATTGTCTCATGGGGAATGTATTTTCTTCCCATGAGCAATGTGATACAAAAAAAGACCAGCTCTACCAGGCCATGTGAAGTGACTAATATGAAAGGTAAATTTACATTTAAGAAAAAACATACTAGGCAGGAACAGAGGAAAGTTTCCATTGGCAGTGGCCTCTTGCATTTGGAAATTGATTTTCCTATTTGTGTCTGGGAACAGCACTGAAGATGAGGGTCAGAGTGGTAGGTCTAATATACAATATTAAAAAGCATTAGTTTATATAGCAATTCTTGCTAGATTTTGCCCTTCAGTCATGCCTCTGAGAAAACAAATTGAATTTCCTGATTTCAAATGGCAAACTCTGCTATTACATACTTTGCAATTTCAAAGAGCATTTGTCATCACACAAAGGCAAATACATTTCTCAAAGAAACATCTGGTGCTTTTTAAAAAAAAAAAAAAAAAAAAAGCCTCAGGCCAGGTCTGGACAAGGAATGAAATATGTACTCTAGATAGAGTGTTATTTAGTGTTGCTTTTCATTTAATCAACTGCTTGTGGAATGTTTGTACTGAGTTAACTATCTCTGAAATATTGGCTCACTCAGCATTTTGAGCAATTGTTGAGTCCCCCGACCCTCACCCTCCAAGATTGTGCTTTGAATACCACAACAAAGAGCAATAAATCATCTCCACTTCATTTCCCAATTCCTTGTGGGAAAGGCACTAGATGCTTTCTCACTTATTGCCACAATATTTGTTAGAAATGCAGCTATTTGGTTGTTGCATTTCATGAAAATCCAGCATTAAATTTCATTCATTTAGGCTATATTAATTTACAATAGATTAACAATGTTCCCTCTGTCCCTACAGAATGCCAATTGTGTACATGTGTGTAGACACACACAAAACAGTTTATTCTTTTCTACACTAAAGAACAATACAACTAGATTTAGAAGGCCTTAAGGGCCCCATATTCCCTTTTGGCAGCATAACAGGAAGCCGCTCGGAAAACTATTCCACCAAACTGGACGTTGAATTGCATATAACAAAGTACGGTAGTGTCTCATCCAGCTACGCTTACCGTAAGGTTTCACTTGTTCATCTGTAATACTAAATCTCATAAACGGAATGGACTCTAATATAAAATGCCTATCCATGGTGTGGGAGCGCTGTTTCCACTGCACAAGCTGTGCTCTGATGGCTGTTCTGGCCAGTTTCTCCTCACATCTGCCTCGTTATGGGCAGAGTAGAATAGGCATAAGGGAAAGCCAGACCTACTGTTATGAAAACTTGTCTAGAGGTCCCCTTATGTGATAGATTGAAAGCTGAAGGGGAGCAGGATGAGGGACAAGAGGAGGAAGAGACAAGGGCAGAGCAGGACTGTGGAATTGGGAAGTGATGTGTCCATGTTGTATGGCAGGAAATCATGGTGTGAAGTTCCTGTCTGGAGACAAAATCCCCACCACCACCACCACTCCCAAGAGTCATATCATACAGATTTTGTGTTCTCGTTCAGACCCAGGTTAAAGTCCAGTCCAGATCCAAACGTCTCTAAAGTTCAAGAGTGTTCAGAACTGATAGAGCTTAAGCACATCTCAATGTGTGT
Source organism: Dermatemys mawii (assembly GCA_007922305.1). Taxonomy (NCBI): domain Eukaryota; kingdom Metazoa; phylum Chordata; order Testudines; family Dermatemydidae; genus Dermatemys; species Dermatemys mawii. Next base: position 39,398,521 of record ML677349.1, on the reverse strand, counting down.
CATGGTCTTAGGGTGAGTGTCACATGTGGTTTCGCAGTTTGTGGGTCACTGGGAGCTGCAAAGGCTCGTATTTACACTCTTTTGGTACAACTGGAATGGTACATGTTTAAACAAATTCTCATGTCCATTTGTCCACTTTACATTCAACTACTGTATTTTAAGAAAAAGGACAGCCTCTCTAGATCCTCTAAATTCAAATTCTGCATGTAGGTGATGGTAAACTAGTATAAATAAATTATAGATTTGGAGAGCAAGGAACCAAACCAAAAATCTGTAAACAAACCACTCATATAGCACACCAGGAAAAAAGACTGAACAGCAGTATCCGCTTAGTGTAGGTCTACAGTAAAAACAAAACAAAGCAAAATGGACAAACAAGACCACAGAACTGATCAACAGATTGCTGGAATACAAACAAGAAGAACTGTTAGTTTATTCTGCTATTGCTATACAGTATAGCAAACTTTCCATTCAACTGTCTTTTGCAGTATGGTCCGCAAATAAAAACTTTCAGCCAATCCTGAGTTTTCTCATGGACATGTAAAATAAACCACAAATTTTGGAGGGGGTATAAGCATTCATGCTTTGGGATATATGCCAACCTCTAATTAGTGGGGTTAGTGAGAAACTTGCATAGAATGTAGACTACTCCATAACTGCCTAGTTCCAGGTTTCATGCACCTTCCTCTGAAACAGTTCATATTTGTCACTGTTAGAGATAGGATACTAGACTAGCTGGAACAATGATCTGACCTATGTTCTAAATTTCTTTTTCTCCGTATAGGCAGAAGAATGTAGTAAACATCAAATGTTGCATTTGTGCTGAGTTATCCTAAAAAAGGATGAATTTGGTGGGGGAGAGGCAGACGGGGAGAATTAATTTTGGAGAACACTTAGCAGCCTGGCTGGAGACACTGTACTGCATACAATACTGTTTAATTGTTAACTAATTTACACAGTGCATCTCTGCTACCTAAGCAAAGATACTCCCAAAACCAATGGTCAATAGATTTGATAATGGAGTAACAAAACCTTCCAAGACAAAACACACACACCTGGAAGGGTCTTGTTATTCCTCTTTCTCGTAACACAGTGAATTCAAGAGTGGAAGTAATTACAGTGGTCACTACTGCTAGTGCAATGAGCTGTTTGCTTCTAGCCCAGAACTCTCATGTAAACACTGAAGCCAGTCTGTCAGCCTGTACTTCCACTCCCATCCTGCTTCTGTGCACATCAAACTTGCTGCCTCTCCATGTATCCTGAGTGGACAAGCTGCAGCAGCAGGTGGTCATGGAGTGTGTGCTAAATCCATACATTCTGGGTTTGAAACCTACTGGGGATGTTCATTTTTCATTTTTGAGCCAGGGAATAAGTTGGATGGTTTGTTCTTTCAGGAGTATGGAAAGAGAGAAAAAGAAGGCAGCACTAAAGCATAGGGAAAACTGGCAGGTGCCTCTCCTCTTTAAACCTGGAAAGAGCTGTGGGTTAAGAGTGATCAGCTCTGGCAGCCCATGAGCAGCAAGACTGTGCTCTGGTCTCAGTAGCAGCAGTCTGCCATCACAGGTGTTGTGCTAGTGACAGCTTCTAGCATGGAACTATCATGAAGCTAACTGCATGCTGCAAGCATTGCTTATTGTGAGGCTGTTGAAATGTCACTCCAATTTGTACTATGGTCAGCACAGTAAGAGTTCAAGTCATTTGCTAGGCAGGATATCTTTGTGATTGACAGGGCCATGGCTGTGTGACTCCCATTAACTCAAGGGCCTTTTCTTTTCCAGCAGTCCATTTTGGCCTGTAGTCCTGGTGCAAATTATTTAGTCTCAAATCCAGAAACCATTTTTTCTCCTGCTAAATCTGCAAACATTTATTACTTCAAGTTTGGATTAAGGTTCAGATGTAGTTCAGACAAATCCAATTATATAAATGAAATAACAAAATAACTGAATTTCCTTGATGTTGTCCTCATGATGCAAAGTTATCAAATTGAGCCAAACCAAAGGTTAAAGAGGCTAAATTAGTCAGCTAACGCTAAGGAAGGCTTTACAGATAGGGTGCAAACAAAAGTTATGATTTTTTAAAAAAAACTCCCACCATTTTTGCAATTATATTGTGTATAACTCTTGTACAGGAGGAGGAGAACACTGAATAGAAAAAAACCCAACCAACGTGATGATCTAGTAGATGTACAAAATCTTCCCCAAATATTTAATTGTCAATACAAGAAATTTTATTACTTAAGAGCTTGCAGTTCTCAAAGACATCTGTGCTATTCCCACACGCAGCAAGGTATACTAAGGACTGTCATGACCAAATTTTGTCCTGGTGAAAGCCGGTGAAGTTCCATTTTCATCAGTGGAGTCCAATTTCTGAATTTGCCAGGTGAACATTAAGAATCAGACCTAAACTGACAAATCAATTTGTTTGTCAGCAGAGAGAATTTATGCAGTACCATGAAACTGAGTGAAAGGAGCCTGATGTGGTAAAAAACAGGAAGCTAGTGAAATGATTCAGGGAGGTGGTGTTATGTGGTTAGAAAGCAGTTGGACGGGAAAATAACTTGAGCAGTGAGATTTTGAGCAGAGAGAAGGAAAATGTGAGGAGGAGATCATGCATCTTTGATTAGAAGAAGTACAGGAATCAAATTAAATGTTTCAGAATTGTTGAAAAAATCCCCTTAATTTCTTCACTGTTGATTGGTGACCGAGTTTAAATGATATAGTATTGTACACAGTTCAGTGACTCAGGTGTGCTAGATATGTTGAAAGACATTTCTTCTAGTTTTTTTAACCAGAAGTTTATCTCATGGGAATATTCCCCATACCACCTTACCAGGAAAACAAAGCCTTAGGGCTATGTTCAGACATACCATGTTCATTGATGCCAAAAATACCCTAGCAAGGAAATAAAATAAACTGGCATGTATAATCAAATCGTTTAATACTTACATAGTTTCTTCCATATAACTCAAAGCAGCTCACAAAGGTGTATAAATATAATTATGCCTGTAAAACACAGCCAATGAAACAGAAACAAAGAAAGGAAAAGTGAGTTGGCCATGGTCACACAGCTGGCTGGTGACTGAGTCAGTGATAAAACTCAGCCATCCTTGCTTCCTCCTAATCCCTGGACGATACTGATGAAATGGACCTCCTCTTTTCTCTCTTGCCCCTTTCTTCCCTCCTCAGAGGGCAGGAGCAGCACATGGCAGTGTGGGTAGGGACAGCTGAACTGCCAGCAATTGATAGCCTGCTGGGTGGCTGCTGCACAGGGAAATTAGGGGAGCGGGTAGCTGATAGGGGGAGCTAATGGAGGGCTGCAGGTGCACCCTGGCCCCCATCAGCTTGCTGCAATGAGCTGCTCTTCCTGCAAGCAGTGGAGAAAACAGGCAGCTGCCAAACAACATTAGAAGAGAGCATTGCACAACTTTAAACGAGCATGTTCCCTAATTGATCAGCAACATAACAACATTAACTGGGACAACTTTAAGTGAAGAGTTCCTGTAGTTGGAGGAACTTATCAAAACCTGTTCACATCAGATCTTTAGAGATTCACCCATCTCCAGATGAGTTACTGCATTGCTATGAAAATGTTAATACTATGCCATGTGTAGCTAGATTGCCTACTTTTTTCCCCTCTGTTATTGTACATAACCCCTAAAGATTTTGTAGAACAGCCTCTGATCAGGGTATTTTAAGGCACATTGTAAAATAAATCACAGGATGTAGTTCCATGCAAAATTCAAGTTTCCATCTATAATTAGTCTTTGAGTCTGTATAATTGGCTGGATGGGTCTTAAGTGTGAATGTGCAGTTTTTAAAAGGAAACCTAACAATTCATGGTTACATGCCTCACGTTTTTCATAACATTCTCTAGATTAGTCCTACAAGACTGATAAAGACTTATAAAACTGAGTTTGAAGTGAAGTAATATTTTATTTACTCTTGTCAAATAGTCTCTTTAGACAAAAAGGATGTCTAAAGATATGTCATGTTTATGGTTAAATCTGTTAAATGTCACATTTAAGCTGACATGGTTATGGCCCAATGGGGAAGCGCTATCAAGCTACCTCCAATTCAGATGCTGTGCATATCATCAAACTCATTGTTTCTGTTTGATTGCATTCACATTGCATAACAAGTGTCCAAAAAAAAAACCGTTTGCTATTAGAGGGTTTTAGTCTTCGTCTTAAGTATTCAAGGTTAATGCTCATCACAGTTGCTCAAAGCCAAGAGGACTAGGTAATTTCACTTAGAGTTATCAGCTTTCTCTTTTAGTAGAGAACTGAAGGCCTGCTCCATCTCTACTATTTATAATCTGGCCAGAGATACTTTCTTGATTCCCATGCTGACTCTCAGGCACTTTGCCCTTTGTTTGGTTGAGAAGGTTTTTTACAGCTAAACACTTTAGAAATAATCATAGAGAAACAGATTCTTCTCAAAAGAAGGTTAGGGTGGGGGTTTTTTGTTGGTTTTTTTTTTTTTTTTTTGGCCTTCTGGAGTTCTCATAAACTAGTAGACTTCAGTAGCAGTTGACTCAGAGGATTATCACTGCTGTAAACCATTTGCAGTGGTGATTTATAATATTTTGATTGTATCTAATACATGGGTTTCTAATCACTGCAGCCTCACTGGGAATCGTATTTGCTGGCAGTTAATAAATGACTTTCAGCCACATAGATTTTTATCAGCCCTCAAGACATTTCTCCATTAAGCAGAATAATATTTATAAATGCCATAAAAGCATGCATTTTCTTGCCTAGTTATTCATAATTAAATCTTTCAGGAGTCACCATAGTGAATTCTTGTAGGCATTTCTTTCGTGTTCGATTGTATCTTGGGGAAAAAAGCCCCTTTAGAAACAATAATGGATAAATCTAATCAAACAGTTTGGTTTGCACAAGACTGAGCCACCCTAGGAGAAGCCTTGATAAGAAATTCTGACTCAGCATCACACAGTTCCTTCCCTGCTCTTCCCATATTCCCAGGGCAAATAAGATAATATTTTTACTTCTCAGTTCAAGACACAGACTAGGTTTTCACTTCGAGACCAAAAGACCAAAAAACATCAAGACACTTGATCATAGCCTTTGATAGGTCAAGAAACTACTAACACATGATCTTAGCCTTAAGAGGCCTACAGCTCTTTGCTAGGTACAGGCCACTTCTCCCTTTCTGCTAGCTCTGCCCTGCCCAGCAGCACTTTGTGGAGAGGGTGAGGCAGAGTAGGGACTCCACCCACTTGCTTCAGGTGGGGTGTACAGACTTTTCACTCTTTTGTATTTCAGCCATGATGCAGGCAGTGCTAACACAGTCATGCAGAGTGAAAGGGCCTTACTTCTCTCTGCTCCCTGGCATGGTGAAACTAGGAGGTCATATCCATGGGGTTCCCACAGGGGTCTGTCCTGGTCTGGCACTGTACAATATTTTCATTAATGATTTGAATAATGGAGTGGAGAGTAATCTTAGAATAATCTGAGCATGACACCAAGGTGAAGGGGGTTACAAGCACTTTAGACGACAGCATTAGAATTCAAAATGACCTTGACAAAGAGATGAATTAGTCTTGTTGATCTGAAATCAACAAGATGAAATTCAAAAGAGACGAGAACAACATTTAGGAGGGGGAAAAAATCAAAATGTACAGCTACAAAATGAGGAATAACTGGTTTAGGCAACAATACTGCAGAAAAGGAACTAGGTGATTGTTGGCTCATTCAATTTGATCTAGCATGTGCGATTGCTGAAAAAAAAAAAGCAAACATTCTGGAGTGTACTAAAAAGTGTCATACTTTAAGACATGGGAAGTAATGGTTCTTGTAAAGCCTCAGCTACAGCACTGCATCCAGTTTTGGTGTCACACCTTTAGAAAGATGTAGAAAAATTGGAGAGAGTCCAGAAAGCAACTAAAAAAGAGAAAAGGTTGGAAAACCCCTAAAAACCTGGGCACGTTTAGTCTTGGGAAAGGAAAACTGAGGGGGGATCTCATAAGAGTCTTCAAATGTGATAAGGACTGTTATGAAGAGGACAGTAGTCAATAGTAGTCCATGTCTACTGAAGATAGGACAAGAAGTAGTGGGCTTAATCTGAAACAAGGGAGATTTAGGTTAGATATAAACGGGAAAAAAACTTTCTAACTTGGAGGATAGTTAAGTACTAGGATAGATTACCAAGAAAGGCTGTGGAATCCCTGTCATTGGAGGTTTTTAAGAATGTGCTGGACAAACTCTCATGAGGGATCATCTAGGTATACTTTGTCCTACCTGAGTCCAGGGGCAGGGACTAGATGACCTTTCAAAGTCCTATCCAGACCTACATTTCTATGATTCCATAGGCATGTTATGCTTGGCTACAATCTGTCCCTACCTTCCTAGGGCAAAAGCAAGTCTATCAAGTATAACTAGAGTTGTTTGAAGAAAACATTCACATAATCATTTTACATTGGAAAATGCAATTCTGTCAAAACTGTCAAACTCTTTTCCTGAAACAAATTTGGAGAACTCATTATGATTTCACAAAGCATTTCGAGTTCTAACAATATCATTCCTTCCGGGGCACCTGGCACTGGCCACTGTCAGAAGACAGGTTTAAGAATAGCAGCCATGTTAGTCTGTATCCATAAAGAAAATGAAGAATACTTGTAGCACCTTAGAGACTAACCAATTTATTTCAGCATGAGCTTTCGTGGGCTTTTCGTGGGCTTTAGCTTTAGCCCACGAAAGCTCATGCTGAAATAAATTGGTTAGTCTCTAAGGTGCTACAAGTATTCTTCGTTTTCTGTCAGAAGACAGGATACTGGACTAGATGGACCTTTGGTCTGACCTAGCAGGGCCATTCTTATGGTCTTATCAAACTGTCCATTTATTTTGATGTAACTTTTTGGTTATAATATATAGGACAACTTTTATAAAAAAGAGTGCTAATTTCTATAGTATAAAATAAAAATGACATAAAAAACAAAACAGATTGATCTGAAACTTGAGGGGTGGGAGATTCCTCCCCTCCCGGAGAGTTTGGAAATTTTGGGTGTTTGATCCAAATTAGGAAAAAGAAGTTTTGAAATCCCCAAATCCTTTGAAAATGGTTTGTCCTCTGCACATGAATAATTATACCTAAAAGTATGTTCTCTGTAGGAGGCTAGATGTTTGGGATTATTATGCACCTTTAAGGCACAAGTCTGTTTTCTTCCTCAAATTTCCAAGAGTGCAGGGAAAGCTTAATTCTTTTCCAGTCATCTCGGAGGGTGTAAAGTGCATTCCCGCTTGTAAAGCTATTTTTGCTGGCCAATATGGTGTAGAAGGAATGATTATAACACCCTCAGCCAATTTCAGGAGGTTAGAACCACTGTTGGCAGAGTCTTTGAGATTCAGTAAGCACAGAGACCAAATAGCACCCAGTCTTTCTGCAGTGGGCAAGGGGATGGAAATTTTTGCTCATTACCACCCTTGTGGGGCCAGATGGAATCTGGCAAGAATAAAAAAAATTAAGAAAAACATTTAAACTTTTCCTGAATTCTTCTACCATTCATAGCCCTTGGAATAAGCAGGGCAGGGTGGCTTAAGAAATACATGTAGTCTAAGGAATCAGTGGAGGTTCTATGAACTATATGGGCAGGGAAAGGGCCTTGTTAGGCCCAAGTTCTAAAACAAAGTTCCACAGCCAGGTCATGGGTGTCCAGTACCAGTAGTCTGAGCCAGCGTCCACAATGATGAGACAGAAGTCAAGAGTTGGCTGGATCAGGATACCAGGAGACAAACTGAAGATCAGAACCACAGATGCAAACCAGAGTCAGTCCAGGTCATGATACCAGGGGAAACCAAAGGCAGAAGACAAACTGGAGGTCAGGTACTATAAGTCAGATGCTAGAATTCAATCTGGGTCACGATGCCAAGAAATCAAGCCAGGGAAACAGAAGCAGAGATCAGGAAGCATAAGGTAAACAATCTAGAGCAGGGTGGAGTCCAGTTGTTCAGACAGCTTCTTGTTCCTGCTTCTGGCTTCAGTAGAACCAGTCAGATGCTCTGGGCCTCCTCCAGTGAGACCTCAGGGGCTGGGCTTCATGGGCCCCAGGTAAACTATTCACAGCATGCTATCAGATGGAGTTGGAGTATGGCTGTTCTCATGAACCAGAAGGCCTGGATTTGAGACAAAGTTCCTGGCATATGAGGAGTGAAGTCATGCATTACATATCAGTCAGGTGTACCAATAGTTCCACATCCCCTGAAGAACCTGAATGACAATCAGGCTGGATGGTCATATAGTGTTAGAAGACCATGAACTCCCTCAAGTCCCAGTAAACTACCAACTTTCATGGCATAAAGCAATTAGGGTCCAAATGTTACTGAAAATACTGGGCCAAATTCTGACCTCGGTTACAATGATGCAATTCCCATCCCTCAAGTCAACAATAACTCAATTTTAATCAGAGATTTTGTAAGGTCGTTCAATTCTATCTTTGTCAGAATATTTCTACCAAAAATGGTTTTGATGCTATGATGTGCCTGCTTTATATAACTCTTACTTAATCTCCTTCCTTTTAGAGAAATCAGATCAGGAGACTGCATTGTACTCCACACAACAGGAGTGACACAACAATGGCTGTTTACATGCTTTACTCTGTTTGGTCACTGCCTCCAAGAACATAAAAGACACAATATAGGAGACTTCCCAGCTGATAATAAAGACACATGGAATACTGTATAGGGCAGGTGCCTAATTTGCAAATACAGCTAAGAGGAGAACACTGCATTCTAAAAAAAAAAAGCCTAACCTTGCTTTTGTGCATGTTTCACAAAATTGCAAATAACAGTTTTAGATATAATCATTTAGTGAATTTTTGCAGTGAAAAAATTCAGGGGACAAGTATCTTTGGTGAAAACAGGATCTACTTTTTATGATAAACCTGAGCAAGTTAGACATCAGAGCAGAGAAGTAGCCAAAAGCCAAAGAGTAATGTTCTAGGTGACTATCACATGTCTCCATCTGCAATGAATCACATGATTAGCAGTGTGATTGTGATTAGAAGGGCTCTTGGGAGAATGAAGAGGAACAAAAGAGATAACAAAGACCTAGAACAAAAAAATAAGTGGCTCCTCTCCCATCTCTAAATGGATACATAGTAACTTATCACTACAAATACAGCATTAACATTCCATGCTCTGCACAATCTTTGCCCATGGAGATTAAAACGGACAAGACTGAATAACCTGCCCATGGGCTGTGCAGAGGTGATTCATATTGGGCAATTATTAAGTTATTGAAGTTGTATGATTGGGGCCATTGCAGAACCACAGTAAGAGAAAGTCCCTCCTCTAAATAGAAAGACAAAGGCACTGAGAAGGGGAAATGACTTGTGTAAGATAATATAGCAGAGGCTAGAAGAGAATCCCAGATCTCATCCTTCCCAAACCAATGCCTGAACCATTGGACCATAGCACCAGAAACCTACATCTAGCCCTGAAACATCCATTTGAAGGATATAATGCTTATGGTGTTAGCGTTCCAGAGGTTTGGGGGAAAATTAAGACCAGGAGCAACAATGTTCTACCACATGTTTCAACAGCTGGCCACACAACTTCTTGTGTCCACTTACTGTATTCACACTATTTGATAAAATCAGTTCAGTACATGTTCCTAGCTGGGAGTATTTTTTAAGATCAGGTAGAGTATATGATTAATTTGATTTCAGTATGCTGATGAAATGATTGAGAGAGGAAAGAGTGGGCTGGAGGGACTTTTTGTTGGCATTTCATGAAATAAATGACATTTTAATTTGTTTCAATAGTTTGTAACATTTTGTAAACTTTTCGCTATTAAAAATGTCTCAGGGCAAAGCATATTTCAAGTATTTCACTATTTGCAGTAAAGCTATTGCTCCCAGGTATATTTTCAGTTAAGACAAAAGCCCATTATTTATTACATAACATTTATGAGGGCAGATGGCTTAAGTTGAACTTCATACCTCAAATCCATCAACTCTCCTTAATATTTTCCCCTTGATTTACTTTTATACATGACCATCTTTCCTCCTAAGTGTGGATTTGCTGTCCTCCTTCCCCAGCTCTTCAAGAAGGAAGATAGGTCTGCAAAGTGCTTTTGGTTCAACCCACATGACACTGTCAGCAACCTGTCTGAAAGGTGGCCATTTTATTACCACAGGCACCCTCAGTGTTCGTCTAACACACACACACACACACACACACACACACACTCACTCTCACTTCTTGGGCCTGATGCATAGATCATTTAAGTCAGTGGAAAGAGTCTCATTGATGTCAATGGCCTTTGGATCAGGCCTATGGATTCTCCACCTTCTGTTTAGAAGCTATCTGTTCCCTCCTCCCAGGTTCTCTTGCCTGGAGAGTGGTTTCCCCATAGGGCTTCAGTGGAAATTGCACCTGACTAAACCCTGGGAGAGCACTTCCCCACTGGGGCCCACACTTACTTGCCTGTATTTATGCATTCTCCTATTTCACTCCCACTCTTTCGTCAAAGACAAATAAAAATATTTAAAGACAGAGGAAAGTTTCCCACGACATCAATGTCACAGTCAGCTTGCAGATTGTTTTCCATAGTCCATATGTTTTCCATAGTCCATTCCTCTGGAATATTTGATTCCTCTCAGAGTTCCCATCACCCTCTGGTTTGTGGCAACCAAGCTGCTGGATTGCTGTGCTTGCAAGATACTCTTCTAGTGAGTTTTCAAACCAGATTCCTGCTCTTTATATGCATTTTTATATTTAATTATTTCATTTACAAGGCCATCATGGGACATAAAAGATCCCTAAAGATTTGAACAATTTGTTATATTAATATGTTTTCCATCATTCAGCTACCACTGATGTTTTAAAGTGAGCTCACAATATGAAATCAGCTTGCTCATCCAACCTAATAATGTTTCCTCAGTACAGCTTAAATGAAAGTGAGAACTTCATTTGCAAATATAAAGGAAAGCAAATGGTGGCATCAAACAATGAATGGATTTTCCATTTAAAAATAAAAATTAACCCATTTATGGTGAAACAGCAAGTAGCATCTTTAAAAAGAAAAAAGAAAAAAAACACAAACAAATCACCTTAGCCTGGTTAAAGTTGAAAATATAAGGTTTGTGTTGCTTGACTATGGAGTCTTTTAGCAATATAATTCATATTAAGACCCTGGCCATGAAAGTGGTTCCATGCAGTGGAGCTCTGCACTCAGAGCAGCTTACAGGATCAGAATCTAAATTAGTAGAGACTATGCCAGGGTTTTAAACTCTACTGACAGCCCTGCCAATGGAAATCATCTAACCATAGGTGAGGTATAGCAGAAGCAGGAGCGGCATGAGTTTTCTTACAGAAGTGCTTAACTCTGTCCTAAAAGAAAAACTATTACTAGGGAAGTTCAGTCTCAAAGTCCATTCAGTATTTGATCGCTCTGCTGATATTTCCAACAAGAGTGCCAGTTAAGCTCTGTTTGCACTAGGGCAATGTATGAAAAACTTTTCTCTCACTAACACCAGGTCAATGAAACTACTATTAACAATATTTGGAGTTTGAAATAGATAAAGTTCCAACCACTGTCATGATTTTTACTACTGCACTGAATAGACATTTTGTAGGTTTCCCCAGAAAACGCCTCTTTCTGAGCCAAGTGTCAATGCGATATTGTGTGGAAAACAATTTGGACCGGATATGATAGAAAACAGCTCACAAGTTTTCAGCACCATTGAATTAGAATCCAAACCTGAGCCCTGACACCACTTCAAACTTGAATTGTACTCTCTAGCCTACCTCTAATATCTCAGTCTGGATCCTACATTGTTTTCTCATTTCATCTCTTACTCCTTTGTTTGCAAACCACAGTGGCTAGCATTATGGAGGAAGAGAGCTCAGTTTATGGGAAGGGAGTTCATAACAGTGTTGACAAAACAGAGAACAACAGTTGAAACACCCTGGAGGAAAAAAAGTCACCACAACAAAGACAAAATAAACTTTGCCATAATCTAAATCAAGGATCAGGAAATTCAGAGTTTAGGGAATACATCAGAACAATGAGAATCAAGGACAATTTTTTTAACTAATGGCATAAGTGTTTAAGTCTTTGCACTTCACGGTGAGCGCCGGTTTTTGTAAAAAAAAAAAAAAAAAAGTTTTTTTTAACTATCTGATATGGACCACAGCAAACTGCAATGAACCTTTTGTGGTAAGGCCACCTCTGCATATGTGCTGGTAACCTGAGACCAAATGATAGCAAGCAAATGTTTCCTTTGAACTGCAGCCTTTTACCTTTTTCTACAGGGAAATTAGTAACATGAGATGCCAACCGCCAAACCATGTAAACAATGGTTTGCTCCTGAAGCTGTAACTGGAACTCACTCTTCAGTTCTAATTGTTCCTGTCCCATTCCAATGGAGTATTCCTGACTGTGGCTTCTTCCTTTTGTTTTTATTTCTTCCTTTCTAGGAGTAATGCTATTGCTCTCAGCTGTGCATATATATCAGCATCTTCCAATGGTTGCTATTTACAAGTCACTATTGAATGGAAGGGTTAGAACAATGTTTGCAAAAAAAAAAAGTACACATCAACACACCCACCCACAGCTAGTCTCAAGGCGTGCTGAACAATTGAGAAAGAAAATGCTGTTTCCCTTTCTTTATTCCCTGTTCATCTTTGTTATGGGAAATACTATAACGCAATGTTACCAAGTGGCTGGCCCATTAAGAGGAGTGGGTGCCCAGTCTCACCGATGACTGATCAGCTAGGGATCACTATAAAAACTAGCAAGGGTTGCCTAGCATGGATGTTCGGGCAGGAAGCCCCTGGGTTTGGGGGACTAAAGGAAGCCAGGTGACTCCCAGGCGGATAGGCCTGTAGAAGAGCTGCTAATCCTAGGAAGCCCCCGAGTCAGGGAAAAGTAGAGGTTTGAGTGGGGGAAGTTTGTGTTACCAGTATCATGTAGAATAAAGCTAAATCCCTGAGAAAAGGAGCCTGCATCAGACTCAGGGCATAGTGTCACTTCTTCCAGGCCAGAGAGAAGAAGTCAGCAGTGTCTAGACTCACGGACTAGGCTAGTAACATACCAGTCACTCCGAGTTTTCCTTAGGAGATGAGAGAAATGTCCAAGAGGCACCAGTTTGCTGATACAGCAATCAATAAGCAGTTTATTTGTGAGAGAGAAAAGCAGACTCTCTCGGTGACTCCAAGTGTTGTACGACCTTAAAATCAACTGTGCTAATATCTTATCTAGTTACAGGCTTTTATGAATACTATGAAATATAAAGGGTCAGTGTGCGATTCAGCAGCCTTTGTCAAGTGTTGCTGTATCACACAGATTCTTTGTACTCCAGAATTGAAGATATTTCTACTCATTGTTTCAGCTTCAATCTTGGCAGCAGAGTTTGACACCGTAAGCCAAACTCAACCCTCTGATATGCATGAATAAATACCATTGATTCCAACAGGACTTGCAAACGTGTATTTCCTTTCTAACTATTCTGGAAGGCTTGGGTTAGGTAAGGTGACAGGATAGGAAACAGTCTGAAACCTGCAGCCATGAACCTGACTGATTTTTAGCACTGGGACAAGACTGATTTCAGCTTCCATTGGGAATTTGTAGCTCTGTAGCCCCTTTTATGGGAAAATATAAAGTTGCAAGTTTGTCATTACAATTCTTCTGAAACTCAGATGCCATTCATAACCCACTGTAAAATGGGCGTTCACCTCTTGAGCACTTCCAAGTGGCTTGGTACAGTATTATAGTCCTTTTCCCACTCCTGGTGCCCCAAGTAGGTTTTCAGCCTTGCTTGGCTGGTCTTCAAAGGCTCAGACTCTGGCCATTTTGACTGTGACCTGAACTGTGTCTGGGAGAGCAAAGTCCATCAAAGACTATCTGCCCTCATCAAAATCTTCAGTCCCAGCTCTGTGCCCTTTAAATTCAAACTTTCGGTTGGGCTTCCAGAAGAGGCTTGTCCCCCTTCTTGGGTCTTACAACACTTCACCAATGCTTGGTGGGAGAACCCTCGTCCACCTACTATTCCAGGTTACAACCCAGGAACCCTACAAATAGTGGCCATGTCTTGCTCACTTCAGTTCATTGCAGCTACTTCCCTGGGCCTGTTCCTCCCTCGCTCTTTTACCTTCACCCCTTTCCTCAGGATTACAGTTCTCAGGTCCTCTCTCCCCCCGCATCTTAAACAAATTCAGCCAGAACCAAACACTGGCTGTCCCTCAAGCTTCTGTTGCCAGAAAGGCACACCATGCCTTTCCCCTCTGGTCCCACATAGGAACTGAGTTGGAATCTCTCTGCAGTTCCTTTTATCTGATCCTGCTGGGCTCTGATTGGCTGCATCTGTGAGGCCTTTCTAGGCAGCCCTGGAGGACCCTCCTTCACTGTTCCATGCTGGGGGTGTGATGTGGTAGGAGAGTAAAGCCATCAGCAGGGGCCACAAAGTTCTGGTACAGCCCATCAGACCTCACCATCCCCAAACAGGGCTTTTACGTCCATGAAACCTCAGGTTTTCCAGGGATCAGGACCAGTTGACCATCCTAGTGATTGCTGCTTACCCATACCACTACTGATAGCACTAAGGTCATGACAAATTCCCTCCCCTAGCTGTCAGCCAGCTACTAAAGTCCCAGGAAGATGAAGGCCACTCTCCCAGCCTGAAGGGAGAAACCATGAAACCCAGGGTTCAGCTAAATTCAGGGGACAACAAATGATCAAACAGGAACAGGAGTGAGGGACACAGGGCAATAAGCAGGAATCCTGAGGGGGACACCAAGCAGAGAACCATGGACAGCACCCACTGCTTCTCAAAGGTGTCTAAGGAGCCAGCAGACTTAGCCCAAAGGAACTCTGCCCAGATGTGGGATTGAAGGAAGGCATGGAAATAGGCCCCACAGTCATAGAGCACCTCCCTGTCCAGCATCCTCATCCTAATTTTATAAATGGCCACTTTGGCTAGCACTAGTAGGAGGATGACAAGGAGGTCATCTAAGAGGTCTGTGATTTTATGGGGCCATGAACAGAGTGTGCATAAATCAGGAGGTGAGGGGGAAAGTGCAGCCAGACACTAAGAAGAAGGTTCTGGAGGAGCTGGAAAAGAGGCTGCAACCTAGTGCACTGCAGATAAATGTGCACTAGGGTCTCCCTGACACCGCAGAAGGGAGAGGTATCAGGGAGAGGGGCGAACGACACCAACCGCTAAGCAACTTCTTTGATGAACAGCCTCTGCCGACAAGGGAACAATGAAATAGTGAGAGGGAGAGAGACAATAAAGTCTTTTGAACTAAGCACAGGTAAGGGAGCATCAGACTTTTTTCTAATCCCTTTCTCACTACTCTCCACTCCTTCTTACTGCATAGTGCAAAATAAAACATCCATGCTAGAGGAAGAAGATATTTGATATTTGCCTTAAGCAAGGAGCTGTCTAGCTAAAGCATAGTCATTTCAAAACCTTCTTTCCTCCCCAGAAGAAAGTAAAGTGACTCGAATTAAAACTCAAGGGGTCTGATTCTCCTCTCCCTTAGGCAGGTGTAAAGCAAGAGTAACTACATTCAGGTACATGGATTTCGTTCTAATGTACACTAGGGTAAAGGACAGGAGAATTAGGCCTACGTTTTTTCCACTTCTTGTGTATTCATGTTTTTTGGTTTGTGCGTTTAGTGGGGGGAAATTTGTAGGTGTGACAGAAACTGCAAGGTTTTCTGCTTTAGCTTTGACAAAGTTTCCAACACAGCCCAGAAATCATTTACTGCAGCAAAATCTTAAATCCATATATTATGCAATTTTCACAACTTCATGTAACCCCAATAAGTACCTTTCTCTCTCCTTGATTTCTCTTTAGAAAAAGAAAACAAATACAGATCAATAAATGAATTCCATGCTTGGGGATTATAGGCAAGCCTGACTCTCAGGGATTGCTCTCTCCAAGTTCTAGCTAGAAACTACTAAAGCAGGAGATGTTTTAGGCCCTAGAAGAAAAAAACCACAGTGTTTGTACTTATATTATCTTTCTTGGAGTAGGAGCAGTGTCATTACCAGGATCTTAAAAGCCATCAAACCAGTAGTCTAACAGAGAGCTGAAAAAGTTTCATTCTCTCTCTGTTTTTATTCTGATAGTATTTAATGTATTGGGTCCTCAAAGCATTTTACAGATATGAAAAAAATAGCTCCCCACAACACTCCTAGGAGGTAAATAGTTCCTCAATTAACGGATGGGGGAACTGAGACACAAAACGATTAAGGACCAGAGTAATTTTGGCCACCTCAATATTAGTGCCTACATCCCAATTTTCAGAGATGCTGATTTTCATTGGAACTTTTGGGTTCTCCAACTAGATTTTCAGGGGTGCTCTAGTGACTCTAGATGGGCCCTCAAAACAGGTGGATGCTTTTCAAAACCTAAACTTCTGTCACTTGCTCCATCTTCCCAAACATGGCTCCCAGTCTTATGCTAACCACAAAGCCTTCCTTCATTCTCCCCTCTGTGCATTTTTCAGTAGACATGTCCCAAACATCTCAGCTCCCAAAACAAAGAAACAAAACATTGGTCTAATTATACCTGTGGTTTTAGATCATGTGATGTGCACAAAGGCATAGACCTGAAAAAGCTGCAACTGGTGAAATATTATAGGTGCTTTGGAAAATTTCCCCTGCTATCTCAGCCACTTTTCGCTGTCTCATTATTTTTTCTTTAATGTAGACAGTGTCCCCCTAGTATATAATGCTTTAAAATGTTTAAAAGGCACCTCTAGAGCTTAAACAGGTCCCAGTTTTATTTCCTGGCCTTAGTTTAAGGTTCGATCCAATGCCTACCACTGTCCGCTTTGGAACTACAGTATAAGAAGGAACGACACGAACACTTTAGATAATTGTATTGGAGCAGTTCAGCAGGTCACTATTTTGTAGAGAAAAACTGTTGCTGCCTCAGTAGCTCAGCATGTCATCCCCATACTGCAATCTGCAGAGCAAAGTGGATTGTAAGTAGTGATGGGTGAAACTCAAGAAGTCCAGATAAGTAGAGCTGGGTGAAGAGTAGATTTAAAACCAAAATTCACTGCCACTTCTGAAAAATCAGGAGGGAAAAATCGGTTCAGCCCAATGACTATATTATTAGTCATTCATAGTAGCTCCAAATGACAATGAATAGTCTTTGGTCGATAGACAGGGTAAGACTGACTCTGTGGCCCAAGGCGGGGGAAGGCACTCACCTATGAGGTGGGAGTCCCAAGGTCAAATCCCTGCTCCAATTACTACAAGCAGAAATTCTTCAACAGGGAAAGTGGAGAGAGCCCTGCTTCAGCAGAGCCCAGTGGCTAGGGCACTCCTGCACTAGGATGGTATGTCTCCGTAGCAAAGAGGAACCTGCAGCTGATCCATGCCAGCAGACTCAGGCTCACAGGGCTTGGGCTGTGGGGCTGTTTCACTGCACCGTACAGTTATGAGATCTGGGACCATGAGCACTGGGACAGAGGTTTTCCTTGCTGTGTAGGCATACCGTGAGAGATCCAAGTTCAAATCCCTGTTCCACATCAGGCATTAACCAGGGAAGTGCCTTAGCCACCACGCTGGAGGCTATAAGGAGGGCTCCTTCTCTTCTGGCCATTTGGTGAATAGTGTCTCAGTACCCCCCAGAAAATTATGTCTGAAACTATTCAGTGAATTCATGTTAAAGTCACAAATGGTTTTGGTTGACAGAAAACCACATTTCTTGGCAAATAAACTATCCACCCCCCAAAAATGCAACAAGCTTGACAGAGAAGTATTCCAAACCATGCTGCTTAGCCACATCCAATGTGTGCCAGTCAGGCCTCCAGGCTGTACAGGTAGAGGCTGGCAACCACATGAGAAATTTTGTGAGCGCCTGTTCTATCTGTCTAAGCATTTATACAGTGCTCATCACACTATCGTCAGAGTGCTTGGCACTGTCAGCACTTGCTACATTCATTCAGACTAGAAACATTACAAGCCTCTTCTGTGGTATTTTGACCTTTTTTGCTTGTGTTTTTATTCTTCCCAGGACCTTACAGCACTGGAGTGCACACAAATAAAAAACAGGAAATAAAACACTTTTGTAACTTGTCAATGATGGTTAGTTTGAATTTGGGGCAGACTTGCAGGTCTGTTTTTACTTTATCCAACTGGAAAATGAAGCAGTCAGTTCAAGGCATCTCAGTGACCGAAGGTGTTTGATAAACCAAAGGCAATTAAAATTAATGGGCTGGAAGAACTGATTTCAGGAGATTTTTTTTAAAATTTATCATTTAGCTGAAGAATGACTAATGGGGGAATGAGAGCCATCTACAAACATTTGAAGGGTGAGGAGGGAGAGGAAGCTGGTAAAAAGGATCTGAACTATTAAGGAAGCAGATGAAAGACAGCATACCAATATTCCTAAATGATTAGCCTGCAGAATGGCCTTTCTGGGGAAGTTATGATGGTTTTCATTTCACATATTTAAAAATAGAACTAAAGAGTGTACTGCAAGAAGCAGTCCTTGAAAACCTAAAAAATGACTATTCCATTTCAAATTTCTATTTTTCTGAGAGCCACTTTACTCCATTAACTATTTTAATTAACTATATTCAGTCTTTTAAATTGTGACAATATTATTAAGAGAACAGGAAACCACCACATTCAAACTTTGGCTTGTTTCCCTAGCCTGCCACCACATCCAAGTCTGTGTAGGCTTTTCCTCACAGTCATAGGTTTATTCCTCAAATATAAGACTCACAAAACAAAGCTAGCCCTCTGACCAAAACATACCTTATTACACTATCCTTTATTTTTTAAATGAAAAATATGATTTTTTGCTAATTAGGGTTTTCCCTATTAAAAGGATATCATGCTACATTCAGTCTAACCTATTAGACATTTTCTGTTGCTTGTTTTATTTTATAAAGGTAACAACAGCTGTCAAGAGTAAAACACATTGATTTCTTTTCTCCAACCGCTGTCTGTGGGAAATTATACTTTTATTAGTGATATTCCATCCACTTGTATTTAAAACTAAATTAGATAAGGATGTTTTCCCCCTGCAATTACAAAAAATATCCATCTGCAAGGTTTAATTAAAATGGCAACTCCGTACACCAGATGTACTGTCCCTGTATACGCAATCTAACTCTTAAACCAAATATTTTCCTCCTCTACTGTCTCTAGTTCATTTTTCTTCATTCTGGAGTAATGTCTTCCGAGACTTAGACACTGCAGTGGACTTTTTGGATTCTCAGTGTTTTCCAGTTCTCACTCGGAAACTCTTCCAAAAGTTATAGATAAATCAGTTGGTGAGCTATCCTTCTTCCCACACTGAGTGAAATCCATGAAGGTAATTTATTGATCAGATATCCTGGAACTATGTATTTCTAAATAAGTGTTTTGATTAATAGCTTGTCAGCAGTGGACACTTCATTATACCTCCCTTCATGCCCATATCTGGGCACAAAAAACAGTCTTGTCACGGTGTATGATTTGCCGTACCTGCTGCTACAAACAAAGAAATGAGGTGGCCTAAAAACACAGCACTTCGCCGGTGTCCCTATGCTAGAAAGCCTGGGGAGAGCTTGGCACACAGACCCAGGAATATGGCCTTGCACACTCAAAAATTCTGCAATCACAACTCATCAGCCCAAACCTGCATTAACATGTGATCCAGCCAGTCAGTGCTTATATCTTGGATCCTAAAGCAGTGCTCCACCATCTGCAGCTGCTCCATACTGCCACCAACAACAACCTTGAATTGGTTCTTGCTATGTCCCACAACAATCTATCCTTCAAGGAATCCTCATGTTCCTCATGGCTCTGCAAGTACTCCAGGATCGTGCATCCTGTGCTTGCAACGCCCATAACAGTAGTGCTGAGCTGTGCAAGTTTCATGCTTCTGTCAGAGATGGCCGACAGGGAAGAGGGCTGCATGGCCTTATGAGATTATGAAAAAAAGGTGTGAAAATGATGGGATACAGAAGACAAATTTGTAGTTTAGACAAAGCCATAGTATTACATCTTTCTTTAGTGTTTGTCAGTGGTGAATAATCAAATAAACCCCAGGAAAATCTGATATGCTCAATAACTAAATCCAATAACCAGACTGATTACTCCCACCACAGATGGGAAAAAGAATCAGTAAGAAAACTCAGATGTTTTTAATAGATTAATAAACAAATAATCATCACATTCAGAGGGCATCAAAGCCTACATTTGATTTAAAGGAAACAAGTAAGGGAAGCCTTACCAGATAAAGAGGAACTGATCACAGAACTAAAAATTAATGGTAGCTTAAGTACAAATGATCATGACTTGATCACATTTATAATGTGCAAGCAGAATAAAGTCCAGACCAATAATATAGTCACTTGGTGCCTTAATAAGTTTCACAAAGGTGAAAACAATTATGGGTCAAGTCAACCAGGAGGAAGAATTTCATCAGAAAAATGTGAATGATAACTGGGAACCATTTAAGAATACCCTACTAGATGCCCCAAAAGCCACAAGCAGCCATACTATTTAAAAAAACAACCTGATTTAGAGGGGAAGTGTTGGCAGCATATTCAAATCACATTGCATGTCAAGCTTGAAATCAATAGGAATTAAAGTAGCTCAGTACCACATGGGTTCAGATGCTAATGCCTTAACCCAGTGCCCAAATTCCTAAGTCCCACTGTATCCAAGTCCTTCAATCACCAAACAGCTTTTGATGAGAAGAAAACTGTACCTTTCGCTACTAAGATTAGAACACTGACATCTAGTCCTTCTTATGGGACTTGAAATTTTGCATTAAACAACTGCGCATGCACTTATTTTTACACAGTGAATTATTTTTACACTTTCTGGGTGACATGAAGAGTCAGGTGCCCTGTAACTTGATGTTTGATTTCTTTTCCATGGCATCCAGAAATTATATGCACACAGATATACATACACACCCACATACCCAAAATCTCTATTTGCAATAAGATGCCACTAACAAACATGAGTCCAGAAGCACAGCAAGGTTTATGAATCATTGTCATCTGTCTTAAACTAATTCCTCAAGAATAAACACACAGGCAGCTAACCAAATAAATCAAAAAGCTTTGCATTGCTTGAACAAGCTGTATGATTTTTTTTAATGTGGACCATTTTTCATTAATGATGTGTTATTAGATTAGATTAATTAATTCTCTTTAAAATTACTATGAGTCTGATTCTGGCTTTCTTATAGCTTTTACCCTTGAGCAACAAAAGAAAAAAAGAGTCAGGAATTGCATTAAAATTGAACTAACTTTTAAGATTTGTTTTCTATAATTGTTTCTGGAGAATTCCAGACAATGATTTTCATTAGGGAATTATTCTATAGAGCTGTCAACATGCAAATATTTCTCAAAATTTCCCATGATTGCACTACAAACAGAGTAGCTCTACTAATGGTAGCAATGATGGGAACTTTCATGTGCACAAAATGACAGTTTCAGGACAGGAAGATACAGTGTTAAAAAAAACAGCTGTCATAGGTGACTTGCCCACAGTTGCTGCCTCTGGAGGGGTACACAGAGGCAGCAACTGTGGGCAAGTTGCAGGCCATCTGAACCCTGAAAACAGTCAGCACTTATGATAGACTTTTACATGGACAAGGGAATTTCTTGTGATTTTCTCTTCTCCAATTCACCCACAAAATAGCCATTCTAAAGCTACCCCAGAGCATCCCTAGAATTCTCTTCTTCCTTGATGCCCTTTACTTTCAGCAGCCTTTATAGTTTGTGACAGAGTTGTCAAGTTGCAGCCTGTGTAGACTCCAGAAGCAGCTGCAATGCATATCTCCTCAATTTCCCATTTTCAGCTTTTTCATGTCATTATTCCACCTAGAACTGCAGGAGAGTAAAATCTGTAGCACCTCCACAGAAAAATGTCTTTCCTTTCTGGAACTGACTTAGTCATTTGTTACTGACTTCTTGCTGATGATTGAGCTTTGGGGAGTGGGGGAGTGAGGGAAAGAAAGAGTGCTACAGAGAAGAGTCACCTCTCCTTTAGATTTAGGCTAAGCTTCTCTCCCTCTTTTGCAGAATTCAATAAATTAGCATCACGGGCTAGAGTCACAAAGAAACTTGTGCACGGGCATCATAATGCTCAGTGTCACTAACTTATAGGTTCCTAGAAAAAACAATGGAATTCACAAAGCCTAAATTCAGTGCGTAGGCTCTCTATGCAATGAATGGGGAGAGACAGTGAAAGGGATTCACCAAAGCCAACACAATGGGCAGCTCCTCACCTATGCTAGCCAATGGGAGGTGCCAAGCCAAGAAGCTCCACCCGTCTCTCAGAGATAAGATAACCTTTGCAGGACGGGCCAGGTGTGGACTGGGGGCAGGAAAGAAGATACAGCACTAAGGAGATTCTGGGTGGCTGCTCACTAATATCTGATTTGTGGGTGGCTGCTCACACCATAGATAGTGTAGGGTAACTCATGTCAGTTCCTGTGCCAAAGGGCCTCCCTCCAGAGCTCCTCCTTTATACCCCCTGCACCCTGACAGAGCAGCATGTAGGGGTCAGAGCAGGTGACATGATCTGGAAATACTATCTAAGGCCCTGATTCAGCAAAGCAGCTACAATCACACTTACGTGAACATGAATGTTCCTTTTAATGGAGCTACTCCCAATTTTAAAGTTGAACTTGTGCCTAAATGCTTCACTGGATTGGGGAGAGAGCCGTCCAGCAGGTCACACCAAAACATGTTGGGTCAAATCACATAAAAATGGAACATTTTTATGCAAAATCATCATGTTTCATAACCAACCTGGCTGAAACCTACAACAGGAAACAAAAGTTAAATTGTTCCCACTTGCCCATGTTTTCATCCTAAAACTTAATATATTTATCAAGAAACAAGCTGGTAGCTCCTTCTACTTTGTGGAATGTGCCAATAAAGTGAAATGTTTTCAATGTGTGTGTGTGCAGTTTTATTTTTCAGTACAAAAACAGATTGTGGAGGCAAATAATACGTATTAATGAATTTAACTATTACTTAGAAACAAGATGAAAGAAAACGTGGAGAAAGCTACTGGGGGAGGCTATTCTAGAGTTAATTTTTACAAATAGGGAGGAACTGGTTGAGAATTTGAAAGCGGAAGGCAGCTTGGGTGAAAGTGATCATGAAACAGAGTTCATGATTCTTAGCAATAGTGGAGGGAGAATAGCAAAATAAAGACAATGAATTTCAGGAAAGCAGATTTTAGCAAACTCAGGGAGTTGATAGGTAAAGATTCCATGGGAAGCAAATCTAAAGGGAAAAACAATTGAAGACAGCTACCAGTTTTTCAAAGAGACATTATTAAGGGCACAAGAGCAAACTATCCTACTGCACATGAAAGGTAGGAAGTATGACAAGAGACCACCCTAGCTTAACCACATCTTCAATGATCTTTAAAAAAAAAAAAAAAAAAAAAAAAAGAGTCCTACAAAAGTGGAAACTAGGTTAAATTACAAAGGATGAATATAAACAAATAACATAAGTATGTAGAGGCAAAGTTAGAAAGGCCAAAGCACAAAAAATGAGATCAAACTAGCTAGTGACATAAAGGGTAACAGGAAAATATTCTACAAATACATTCGAAGTAAGAGGAAGACCAAGGACAGGGAAGGCTCATTACTCAGTGAAAGGAATGGAGAAATAATCACAGAAAATGTGGAAATGGCAGAGGTGCTTAATGACTTCTTTGTTTCAGTTTTCACCAAGAAAGTTGGTGGTGATTGAACCTCTAATATAGTGAATGTCAGTGAAAATGAGCTGGGATCAGACATTAAAATAGGAAATGAACAAGTTAAAAATTACTTAGATAAGTTAGATGTCTTCAAGTCACTGGGGTCTGATGAAATGCATCCTAGAATACTCAAGGAGCTGACTGAGGAGATATCTGAGCCATTAGCTATTATCTTTGAAAAGACATGGAAGACAGCAGAGACAGCAGACTGCAAAAGGGAAAATATAGTGTCTATCTATAAAAAAGGGAAATAAGGTCAACCTGGGGAATTACAGATCAGTCATCTTAACTTCTGTACCGGGAAAGATAATGGAGCAAATAATAATGCAATCAATTTGCAAACATCTAGAAGATGATAAGGTGATAAGTAACAGTCAGCATGGATTTTCTGAGAATAAATCATGGCAAACCAACCTGATAGCTTTCTTTGGCAGGGTAACAAAATTTATGGATGGGGGGAAGCAGTAGACATGGTATATCTTGACATTAGTAAAACTTCTGATATTGTCTCACATGATCTCATAAACAAACTAGGGAAATGCAATCTAGATGGAGCTACTATAAAGTGGGTACAAAACTGGTTGGAAAAACATTCCCAAAGAATAGATATCAGTGGTTCACAGTCATGCTGGAAGGGCATAATGAGTGGGTTCCTCAGGTTTTGGTTCTGGGTCCAGTTCTGTTCAATATCTTCATTGATGATTTAGATAATGGCATAGAGAGTACACTTATGAAGTTTGTGGACAATATCAAGCTGGGAGGGGTTGCGTTCTTTGGAGGATAGGATTAAAATTCAAAATGATCTGGACAAACTGGAGAAATGGTCTGAAGTAAATAAAATGAAATTCAACAAACACAAATGCAAAGTACTCCATTTAGGAAAGAACAATCAGGTGCACACATACAAAATGGGAAATGACTGCCTAGGAAGGAGTAATGCAGAAAGGGATCTGGGGGGTCATAGTGGACCACAAGCTAAATATAAGTTAAGAGTATAACACTATTGCAAAAAAAGCGAACATCATTCTGGGATGTATTAGCAGAAGTGTTGTAAGCAAGAGACGAGAAGTAATTCTTCTGCTCTACTTTCCACTGATTAGGCCTCAGCTAGAGTATTGTGTCTAGTTCTGGGCACCACATTTCAGGAAGGAGGTGGACAAATTTGAGAAAGTCCAAAGAGGAGCAACAAAAATGATCAAAGGTCAAGAAAACATGACCTGTGAGACAAGACTGAAAACATTCGGTTTGTTTACTCTGGAAAAGAGAAGACTGAGAGGGGACATGATAACGTAAAAGGTTGTTACAAGGAAAAGGGAGAATAATTGTTCTTAACCTCTGAGGATAGGACAAGTAGTAATGGGCTTAAATTGCAGGAAGGGATGTTTAGGTTGGAAGTTAGGAAAAACTTCCTGTCAAGGTAGTTAAGTACTGGGTTAAATTGCCAGTTGTCGAATCTCCATCACTGGAGATTTTTAAGAGCAGGTTGGACAAACACCTGTTAGGAATGATCTAGATAATACTTAGTCCTGCCATGAGTGCAGGGGACTGAACTAGATGACCTCTTGAGGTCCCTTCCAGTTCTATGATTCTATGAAAATGTGACTAGAAATATGATAGATTTGCCTCCAATGGTAATTAAAACAGCAGCATTTGCAGTTTGCTGACAATATAGTTATATACCTTTGTCTTTTTGTTCTCTGGCACAGGAAAATCAGCAGCACTGGTATCACTGCTCTACTTTTTGTATTTCCTTTTATCTAGTCTTTAGCAGCACACTGTACAAGAGATAACTAGGCTGCTATCTAGTGCCCATGGATTTCAATGGAAAAACTTTTACTGACGCCAGTGGAGTTTGGATCATGCCCCTACAGAGCAGATATAATGGAATGATTGCTTGGGTTTGCACACCGTAAGCACACAGAAGATGCTGCTTCATAATTTCTGCCTCTTTGTTTTCCTCTGGGCAGAAGCTGATATGTGTGCAAAAGACCCCTTTCTGCACAATATCCCCTCATTTGATCTGGCCCTAAATTAACATCTGGCTAATGTCCAAAGGACAGATTTAGATCTCCATTTTGCATGAAAACAGAGGAAAAATTGCCCTTTTTCACCAGGATGTGTTTATGCTCTAAATGATCATCTTAAATTTCCTGTACATTAAAAAAAAAGTTGTGGGTATCTGTTCTCTGTCTTTGATTTTCCATGCATGTTTGCAGCTTTTAAATAATATCCTTGATAGTAGAGTTATAAATATTAGTTCAGGATATTAAAAACCACAAGTAGGTTTGAGTGTGCAAATACTTTTCCAGGTCCTGTGTCTGCTCAATTTCAGAAAGTGCCATTTTGCACTAGAATCCCTGAGAACACTGAAAATAAATTCTCAGCAGGTGCCGATTGCCTGAGCTCCACTGGCACAGTGCCACTGAAGTCAATTGACAACAGCTGAGGATCTGGCCTACTAGAGAGTAATTTTCAGTTTGCTTGGAGTTTCTCACCCAACCTATGCACAAGTCACTACAGAGTTTAGGTATTTTTTAAAAAACGTGGTGAAGTCTATTAACATTATTTTTAAAAAAATATTTACCATTTAATTTCCTCTTTCTGTGTAATTTGTAAATGTTGGTGCCTGACCCATAAATTAAGCTATAAAAAATCTTGTGCTGCTCAGCTGATTCATGTCCTAATATTCTGAATGAATATTGCCAAATTAAGACTATCCTGAACTACAACTGTAATAATTGTAGACCATAAATCTTTACTGATATAAAAAGTTCAAATGTCTCTTGCCATGCAGCAAAAGATCATGGATTTAAGGTGGTATCCTTCATTTATAACCACAAGAAAAAAACACACTGAGTAGCATGTCAACACTGCTGTCATAAAAGTATCTAAAAATATATCTGAAAAACCTTAGCACTGAAACCCTAACCCACTTCCCTCCCAGTGATAGGACTTAAAATGTCAGGCTTAATGCTTGCAGAATGAACCTGTTGATATAAAGTCGGACCATAACAGGGTTTAAAGATGTTAGCACTGAATCCTGGAACTCCCAAAGACATATTTCTGGTTTGACGTACAAGTCTTTTTGTAAGAAATTATATTGTATATATCTCACCATAAAAGAAATACAGTGTACTGCTGGCTACATAAAGACATTGAAATGAGCCATTACTAAGAACAGCCATATGGGCCATCTAGCCCAGTATTCTGTCTTCTGACAGCGCCCCAATGCCAAGTGCCTCAGAGGGAATGAACATAACAGGTAATCAAGTGAGCCATCCCTGTCACCAATTCCCAGATTCTGAAAAAGAGACTAGGGACACTCAAATCATGGGGTTGCATCCTTAATTGTCCTGGCTAAAAGCCATTGATGGATCAATCCTCCATGAACTTATCTAGATCTTTTTTGAACCATGTTGACCTTTACAACATCCTCTGGCAAAGAGTTCCACAGGTTGGCATTGCATTGTGTAAAGAAATACCTCCTTTAATTTGTTTTAAGACTGCTGCCTATTCATTCATTGGGTGACCCCTAGTTTTTGTGTTATGTGAAGGGGTAAACAACACTTCCTTATTCAATTTCTCCACACCAATCATGATTTTATAGACCTCAATCATATCCCCTCTTAGTCATCTTTATTTCCAAGCTGAAAAGACACAGTCTTTTAAATGTCTCCTCATATAGAAGCTGTATCATCCCTCTAATCATTTTTGTTTCCCTTCTGTGTACCTTTTCCAAGTGGCAGGGGCCAAACAGACGGAAACTCATATTAGATTCTGGCCAACTGAGTACAATTTTATTACATCATTAACACAACGAACAAAATAACTTCTAAAGACAATCTGTCCTGCCAACAGTGAAAGGAAGAGAGGGAACAGCTATCCATTAGTGTGCTATAGGTCATTATCTTTGTTTCATTTCTGAATGAAACTTATGTGGTCTCCCAGACACACAGATGATTGAAGTTAATTGAAAGTGTCGTATTGACTTCAGTGGGATTTGAATCAAATCTTTAAGGATTCTCTACTTATGTCGGCAATTTAGAAAGCTCTTTTGTAAAGTTAAAGATCTTGAACACCAGAAAGGCATTCATTGGCTAAATTTTCCACAGACTTGACCCCATTGACTTTAATGGAGTTGCATCAGCAGAGAATTTAGTGTCATGTCCTTATTCTACAGTAGATTCTTCCCAGTTATTTCTTTGTTACCTCAGATACACTTTACAAAAGACAATTGGCTATAGTCAACAAATGCATATTGCCATCAACAGAGGATATCTCTGACAAACAAAGCATGATGACCAAAAGCCTTTACATCCCAGACCCAAGCTAGCATCCTGAATACTTATCAAAGATGACCCAAAGAAGCTACATTTCAATATTAGTATTGAAAAACCTATTCAGATTTTGCCTTTGCCAAGCCAAACTCTATCAGGGATTGTGGGGATATGGGTTGTTTTTATCCAAACCATGGAACATTCAGGATGTTTGATCAGGTTTCAGTATAGGCTGTATAATGGGAGAACTGGGGTAGCTTGGAGTTTGCAAAGTCTTGTTAGTCAAGGCTGGGTTTTACAGATATAAACCAGAACTGTTTGGATCTTGCTTATGCTTTATCTGAACACCGCATGAGAGAAACAGTTACATGGTTAGCCTCTCTTGCTCAGCAGTGCTGAAAAGATAGGTCCCTTAGAACTGACAGCAAAAATGACCCGCAACAGAAAGCACAGCTTTTTCCAACCATGAGATTGGTACTGTAATAATACACTTGCCAGCATGAAGAACATGAAGCATAACAGCATGATGTACGATAGCGAATATTTGGAATTGTACATACTTAAAGAGATTTATAGTTGCTTTCCTATTAATTAATGTTAGATAAATATTTTTAGTCTAACTTGAGTGTTTGTTTTGGCTCATTTACTCCCTACCATTTCACCTCAGTCCCTCCCTTGTAGCTCTCTATTTTTTCTTCTGCTTCTTTTGTGTTTACATACTTTTCCTTCTCATTATCCATAAATTCCTATATTTTGTTTTTCTTTCAAGCACTTACATATTTTTCTATCCGTTTGACTGCTCATTTCAATCCTGTTTTTTAATTTCCTGCACTTGGTTCATAATTATAACACATATTGCAAAAGATATAAAAGGACTAACCCTATTTTTTTCCTTTTCCTTATTTTGCCTCTTCATTCATCTTTACTCTTTCTGTGTCAAATATATCAGTCTGTGCTTCTTCTAATCTTCTTTATCACTCACCCCATAGTACATGTAACAATTATAGTAACAAGCTATAAAAAGGCAACAGTTACTCACAGCTATAATACAACAGTGTCTAAGGTGACACAGTTACCATCTGTATAACTGGGCAAAATATTTTGTATGAGAAGTACATTTGCTGAAAAATGTAGCTTCCATCAATCTGAAATGATTCATGAATTTGACATGAATTTGCTGAATAGTTTTGACCAAATTTTGTTTTGTAGATCTTATGTTCTGTTCACAAAACAGCTGGAGGAAGAGAAAGTGTTGTTAGATCCGTAGGTGCTAGTGCCTTCCTTACAACCATTAGGCTAGTGGTTAGTGTATTCACTGGAGTTGTGGGAGACCTGGGGAGCAAAGAATTGAGAGTTACCTAACCACTGGGGTATAGGATACTCTGGGGCAAGTCTCAGTCTCTCTTGGTAAAGCTGTTGCCCTTTGTATCAAATATTTGAATAGCCATTGGGCCAAAGAGGGTGATGGAGAATGACTTGGAGAGTGCAATGCTTAAGGCACTCTCCTGTGTTGAGATAACTGGGCTACAAATTTACCTTAGTGGTGAAATCAACTGCAAAAGATGAGTGTGATGTCATCACAATCTAGAACAATGAACATTGATGGGAAAAGGTATAAAAGGGAGACAAAGACTGATTTAGGTCAAACAAAAAGGCCTACTGAATACCACAACTGAAGGGTTGTGTTAAGATCATGCTTTTCAAACAAGAAAAACAAAGTCAGAAATCAGAACACAAAATTTAATATTGGAAACAAGACTTAACTAGGAAGTAAAATGACGAAGGGATGAACTATTGTGCCCACCATTCCCTTGGTGGGTCCTTAAAGAAAGAGACTTAGGGGAGAAAAACTCCTGACTAGACCAAGCTTCACCATCATGGCTGCCACTCCTGCCATCTCCTGGGACCCTGGGCCTTCATCCTGAAAGATGTCTTGTCCAGATTGGGCCAGAGAAAGGGACCAAACCACATTGCCATCTCTCCCAGCTCCAACCCCCACCTTGGATTAAACAGGATAGAACTGACACACAACAGCTCCAGTCCATCTCTACTAACTTCTTCCCTTTTCCCTAAAAGGACAGTCATTACCCTCTTTGGTACCATCAAAGAGAATGTCATACAAG
The DNA here is from genome assembly GCA_007922305.1 of Dermatemys mawii. Lineage (NCBI taxonomy): Eukaryota > Metazoa > Chordata > Testudines > Dermatemydidae > Dermatemys > Dermatemys mawii. Next base: position 39,368,410 of record ML677349.1, on the reverse strand, counting down.
GGGTGAGAGAGCTTTTCCTTCTAAAAGGGAAAGGGAACAAGGGATGCTGTTAAAATGAAAGTTTCATTAACACTTTCTATTTCAAATTCTTTAACTGTTTCCTCTTCTTTTCATTATCTTTAATAAAAGATTAAAATGGTTTTTAATGGTCTGTTTGCCATGGTACTAAGCACACTGTATATCAAACCACCAGACTTGCTTAACACTGTTTTATGTGATTGGGTTATTGTTATACCTTTGTCCCATTTATTCCATCTAAATTAGTACAACACCTTGGAGATAGGAGACCCAAGTTCAAGTCCTTATGCCAGTGACTATTTATTCATAGTGGAATAGACTCCTAAGAAGAGACTCAGAGAGCCCTGTCCTAGACTACGCCATTCCTCACTGACTAGGGTCCTCTTGTACAACCCAAATTCAAATCCCAGATTTAAATCTAAGGCAACCTATGTTAAAATCCCTGCTTTTCATCAAACAGAAGGGGAAACTGAACCCACATCCCAGAGGAATCGTCTAACCACTGGCCTAAAAGTTATAAGGGACTCCTCTTCCCAAGCCATTTTGTGAATGTAGTGTTTTGTTTCCTTTACTTGTATTTTTAAAAGTGACAGAAACTAAACATTTCATTCAACCCCAACATGATTTTTTGTTGACTTTTTCAATTTGGCAAAAAAATTTCAGAATTCTCATTTTTTGTTTGGGTTGAAGCAATTTTTTTTTCAGTTTTTCAGAACTTCCATTGAACCACAAACATCAGATATTCACCTAGCTCTAATCATCTCCTATAATAATAGAGGAAAACAATGGTTTGAAGAAGAATTTTGATGGCAGCTACTCTATTTCAACTGCAGCGAGTTTCTTGAAAAGTTCAATGAGATATGATATTTGTAAAAATGTTTTCAGCATTGAGAGCACACACCAAATCTGGAAAGCATAAGGTGAACACTGTTAGATTTGAAGCTACTTTGTAATAACTCATTATTACTGTATACAAATGATATGGAAAAAGGGGTAAACAGGGAGGTAGCAAAATTTGCAGACAATACAAAATTATTCAAGATAGTTAAGTCCAAAGCAGACTGTGCAGACTCACAAAGAGATCTCACAAAACTGGGTGACTGGGCAACAAAATGGCAATGTTGATAAATGCAAAGTAATGCACACTGGAAAACATAATCCCAGCTACACAGACAAAATGATGGGATCTAAATTAGCTGTTACCACTCAACAAAGAGATCCTGGAATCATTGTGGATAGTTCTCTGAAAACATCCACTCAGTGTGCAGCAGCATCAAAAAGACTAACAATGTTAGGAACTATGAGGAAAAAATAGATAGTAAGACAGAAAATATCACAATGCCACACCTTGAATACTGCATGAAGTATGTCTCATCTCAAAAATGATATATTAGAATTGGAAAAGGAACAGAGAAAGGGAAAAAAATGATTAAGGGTATGAAACAGCTTCTACATGAGGAGAGATTAAAAAGACTGGAACTTTTCATCTTGGAAAAAGAAACAACTAAGAGGGAATATTATAGAGGTCTAAAAATCATGAATGTGGGGGAGAAACATAACACAAGAACTAGGGGTTACCCAATGAAATTAATAGGCAGCAGGTTGAGAACAAACCAATGGAAATAGTTCACACAATTGAGGCTTTATCAGTGCTGAGTAGATTGGTAGAATTTCTTCTTGTGTCTTGCTTACAACACACTTGCTAATATAACCCAGAATGATCCTCATTTTTTGGAACAGTGTTACACTGCCTAATATTTAGTTTATGATCCACTGTAAGACCCAGATTCTTTTCTGCAGTACTTCCTAGGCAGTCATTTCCCATTTTGTATTTGTGCAATTGATGATTCCTTCCCAAGTGGAGTACTTTACATTTGTCCTTATTGAATTTCATCCTGTTTATTTCAGACCATTGCTCCAGTTTATCAAGATCGTGTTGAATTCTAATCCTGCCCTCCAAACTGCATGTAACTCCTCCCAGTTTAGTACCATCCACAAACTTTGTAAGTGTACTCCTTATACCATTATCCAAACAATTTATGAACATATTGAATAGAACCAGACACAGGAGAGATTCCTGCAGAACTCCTCTCAATATGTCCTTCCAGTTTGCCTGTGAACCACTGATAACTACTTTCTGAGTAGGGTCTTTCAACCACATTATAGTAGTTTCATTATGGCTGTAGCTCCCTAGTTTGGGGATGCTGCAGCAGCTGCTTTTCCTCATAAAAGCACAATGAGTGGAATCCACAAAAAATCTTAGTCACCTAAACTCCAGATTTAGGCATTGAAGTCCTAGTTCTGGCTCCACTCTGATCCACCAATATCCTGCTGAATCCTATAAGCACTTAAGTTTCTCCTGGGCATGCATGCTTCTTCCTCTCTCTAGTTTCCAGACACCTATATTCTGTCTAAGCCCTGGAGCGAATCATGAACTAGGGGAAGATGGGCGCTTGGATAGGGATCTTCCATCTTTCCAGCAGATGTTGTAATGACTGAGCTATGGGATATTCTGATGTGGGCTCTCTAAATCTCACCTGATGAAGCTATTCCACTCTGGAAGAATGACTGGACCATGGAGACTAGATGTGTTTGTCTCAGAGAGAAGTGCAGCTTAGCACACAACTTCTCCTTAGCATTTCCCATTGGCTAGCTTAAGTAGCTCAAATAAGCATGCTGGCTTTTGTGGATCCTACGTTTGGACACCCATCTCTCTTCATTCATTCTGTAGGGACCCAAGGTACCTAACTCAGCTTTGTGGATCTCAATGTTGAGAGATTTTCTGTGATTTTCTGTGTCTAAAATATACTGATGCTGAGTGCTGCAACTTCCAAGTCTAATTGTATACCCCACCGAAAGCTTCCTAGAGTTCGCCAACCCATGGAGGAGAATATGCACACTGCATCATCCATTCAAAGGGTGCAGCACGCTCTCCTCTGTGGAGCAATCCACTGGTAAGAGCTGAGGTGTGGGTTTATGGCCTCCGTCCTTCGTCACCCCTTTAGGGTCTCTAGGTCCCCAAGGAACACTAGCAGCAAACATGCACTTAAAACCTGAGTCTGTCATTTGTTATCTGTATTCTGGTAGCCATTAGAGGTCGTGGCAACTGAGACTACATTGTGTTAACATTTTCAGTGTCTGAATAGTCCCACTGAATTCAAATTAAGCAAGTTTGTATGTCTTTGTAGGACTGGGGCCATACTTTCAATGGCCTTTTTCTTTTTTCTTTTTTTTTTGAGCTACTTCAAGTGTGAATGTCTCTTAGCTTTACTGTGCTTTAATATTCTATTTTGAAGTTACCTAAAGTACTTTAGATATGCTTTTGGGTGACAAAAGAATATTTTAATCTGAAGTTTTAATACATGACTATGGTACGTGCCAAAGATTAATGACCAGCTGAACGATGATACTTTACAAAACACTGATTTCCTTAAAAATCAGAACTTCTTGCCAAATATCACTCTAGCTAAACTTTCCATAGTATGCCAAAAAATATCAGACAAAGAGGCGTCAGTACGATTAATTTCACTGCTGTTTCCCCCCTACTCCCTTCTCAAACTGACCACTGGGAGCTGTAGACTGGAATAACTAAACATACACTCTCCACATATTAACTGAAATGTTTATCAACAAATGACTTTCTTCCCACTCCATTAACTTGTCTCTAGTAATCCACCTTGATCTATTACACAAGAATGATTTGTATGAGAAAATTGAGTAATCTCAGATGACTCTGTTGCTGTTTTGCCTTAATCCATGATAAGCAAACAGGAAAATAAAGTTCATTAAAACACAGTGGATCAGATTTAAAAATAAAGACTAAGAAATCCTCTCCTGCTTGTTTGAGAGAAAAAAAATATATATTGATAATTAGAATGGTAAAACAAAACAACACTTTCCAGTGATTTTTCTACTTTCTTCTAAAGGAGAAACTACCCCTAAGCATAAAACTATTCCACTTGTGGTGGTGATTTCAGACCTCCAATGCTGGACAGTACTTGATCTGGGCAAGGACAAACCATGGTGCTGCAGGAAGTGGTGTTTGTGACATTTCAGTAGCTAGCAGTCTTTCCTCTGAATCAGTTCCGAGCCAATGAATCACTACAGTACAGTATTCGGCAGGGGTAAGACAGGGAGCGGCTGGAACACATCTTCCTCCTATTATCCTGAGTTGATGCTTGATACCTAGGGCTGTGGCAAGAAATCACTGTATCTGGTTTCCAGACACCTACCACCACTCTGGGCGCAATACAGAATGTGGCCTGTTCTCATAGTAATTTTAAGGACATATTTATATGTACTGTAATAATAAACTTCAAAGACGGTCTCAAGAGACAAAATTTGGAACCACATTTTAAATGTCAGAGTAGTGGCATATTGATTTTGTTTCAATCAATTAGAGAGATATATAACTAGTGGCTCTTTGTCAGATTGGGTATAGATCAGTTACAAACACTCCCAAAATTTTGGTTTGTTCCGGTTCTGGCTATTACTAATAAAGTAATACAATAATATCCTTTCAGATTGACATCCTACCCTGAGGTAAATAGGTGCAGACCTCACTGAAGTCAAAGGACGTTCCACGTACATCTCAAAAAACAGAACTTAGCCCTGTCCATTTCGATCTCATGACGTGCTTAACTAATGAGGTTATAATGGTCAACATCTGAGAACAGTTCAGAAAAAGCATTTGATGTTTGTTTGAGGATCTGCTTTATTTTCCACAGTGTAAAGACCACCTCATTTCCAGAACATTGCCTGTAATTGTATTTTCTATTCCTAGCATGCATTTTATTACCCCTTTTTTCACTTGGATTTTTCTACTAGTTCTCTTAATCCACTTTGCTGTAAAAGGGTAACCAGGTCTTCTGAGAGATCCTATCTTTTTTTCTGACCTAGTGACTGCAAGGCTACCTCTGCTTATCACTCTTCATAATCTGAGGTCTGTATGAAGATATCACCTTATTTTCCCCACACACAATAGACAGCAAACTGTTCACATAGTGCAGAGACGAGTACAAGAGGACCCTTTTCAGTGTCATGCAGGAAACATGCACCCAAATTCTAAATAGTTAGCTGAACATTGTGCATACATGTCAACATCACTTAAAATATATCCTAGAAGGTCAAAATTATTAATGTTTATTAATCCTTCTATCTGAGATTCCCAAAGCACTTTACAGTTATGAATACATTAAGCTCCATGGTGAGTTAGTAAGTTACTGTATTGTCCGAATGTAAAAGATGAGGGTCAATATTTTCCAAATATACCTCTAATTTTGAATTCTCTGTTTTTTGTGTGGCAAAATTTAGACATCTAAATATGGATTTTAAGGCATATCAAGCACAAGGAGGTTGCATTGACATTAAATGAATCTGTAAGAACTCAAACAATTTTTTACATATAAATTCAGGCCCACAAAAAAAATGAGGTGTGCAAAAGCCGAAGCCACTTTGGGAAACACTGGCCTTTGTGGTTTGTCCAGTATCATACAAGAAATCTTTGGCACAGCCAGGAATAGAAGAGGTCTGTGACAACCACAAGCTATACTACTAAGGCAGACTAAATTCTGCTATTACTTGCCATAGCTCCTTTGTAACAGTGACGATAAATATTATGTATTATTCTCCTATTAAATTTGACATGTTTGTAAATGACCCCATATGTGCTGGTACACACAGGGAAATACACTTTCCCTTATCCCACTAGCTACTCCTGTAGCTGAAGTGGAAGAAGTTAGTGCTGCTGTGGGTAGGAAGTTCAAAATCAGAAAGTAAACAAAAAACAAACAAACCCCCAAAAGCCCACGGATATAATTATGGGGTTTTTTTTTACATCTCATGATTTGGATTGGAGGGTCTGACTCATGATTTTTGAACTTTTACAGTTGCCATTATTGCAGTGGATTACAAATTTGGCTCATGATCATCAGCCTACTGCTTAAAACAATCCCAGGGCAGACCTTTCAGGGAGCTGGCGGATCATAGCTGGGATGCAGGGTCACCATATTTAAAAGCTTTACTTTGGCACAAGCTTGCTGCATCTCATCATATCACCTCTCTACACATTGAAAATTAACAACCAAATGCCATTATTAATGGCTCTAAGATTAATTTGGGATTTTCCATGCTTGCAGGAATTTTCCCTTTTAAAAGACTGACAGACATTGTGCTATGTTATAGACTAAGGCCCCAAATCAGCAAAGCACTTGAGCTCATGCTTCAAGTCAAGCACATACTGAAGTGCTCTGCTAGATTGAAACCTAACAGCTTGCAAAATTAGCTGCACTTCGAAAAATAAAAATACTTTTAAAGTGACACTGCCAACCATTTTTGGACAGTTAGATTTCATTACAATGTCATTTTATACTGACAGCCTCTTAACATTTCTATCTAGGATTGGTTTTCCATTGGTGAAGGTAGCTTTTGCCTGGAGGGGTTTTTTGCTCTTTCATGACACAGAGAATGAGTACGGGGGAAGTTTCCCCAAAAAACTGCAGGGAAAAGGACCCCATCCTACATTGGAGTTGGAACCTTGCATGCCCCTTTTTGAAGTTTTTTCATAGAGCACATTTTCACGATCAAATTATAGCTCCTGTGAAGCAAAGTTTGCAATAACATTGCAGACTAACATTTAACTGTATGGAGGCAAATGGTACAGCTATAATACAATACTAAACTAAAACTGTGAGACAAACTGTGAGGCTCCACTAAGACTTCCAGTGCTTACCCTATTTCTTTGTTTGAACACAAAGGCTACTAAGACTTTGGCTCCAACTAAATTAAACCCTATTAAAATTATCCTCATTAACCATAAACCCTCTAACATGCAATTGCTTGGCTCCAAAGGATGGTGATATAAGGGTACAGTGTGATGGACGTATTATTTTGCTTCAAGACACCCTGGAGTAACTAATGTATTTTTATTCTCATTCTTGCCCTGTTTTGGTTTCATTCCACTTCCTTTGTGGTTACCTTGCTATGGGCCTATGATGGCAATCATTGGTAATGGCCGTCTGCATACAATTCAGCTCCAGATTTACAAGGGGGAAAAAAGAGAGAGAGAGGAAGCAGTACAGATACCAGAAATAAAAACATTTGGGAAGCTAAAAGGAACCCTCTCTCTTCAAGACAGGAATTATATTAAAAAATTATCCCCTCTCTTGGCATATTGGAACTGGGAAAACTGAATTAGCTTCTCTCATGGCTATAGTTCCTAACCTTACTGGGAAATGCTTAATGAAGACTCCTCAGAGGCGTCCCTTTTCCCATCCTGATGACTAAAAGTCTAGGCTTTATGGTTCCAAGCCACAACAATCAAGAAATGCCAATTATAGGTAGTGCTTGAATCACAGACCATACGTAATTAAAATGTCAGCCTCATATAATGAAGATGATGGCTCACATTAGAAAAATTCTTCTAGAATTATAGCTGTGTAAACTTGGTAGAACTTGTTGCCACTCATGACTTTTAATGTTGGCACAGCCCTATTTTTCTTCCCCCGCGCTGGGTTTACACTTAAGACGCTGCTAGCAAAAGAGCCAATGCTCTGAACAAAAGAGTGTATTGTCATGAAATAGTTTTCGTGAGTCTCTCTCTAAGCCGGAAAAGAATTGACCTCAGGCAAGAATTTCCTTTTCTTTAAGGTTTAGTCAAAAAGTAAAGTTTAGGAAATTCAAACCACCAAACAAGGGAGATTATGAGACTGCGAACCAAAGGGTCCCAGGCACTAGGAAAAATTCATGTCCTTCAGGAAGGTTCACCTTTTTGCTAACATGGATCCATCCTGTGTTAGAACTAGAATAAATCAGTATTAGACTTATTGTCAAGGGGATGGATCCTGAAGACAACTGAAGTCCCTGAATGGGCTTCCTTTGATTTCAGTTGGCTTTGGTTTAGGGCCAATATGAGGAGCTACTCCATCATGGAACTTCAGTTCTTTGCATTCCAAGTTCTACCCTTTTCCACTGATGCAGGTTACCCTGATTATTTTATTAGTTCATATTTATTTAAAATGAAATAGAAATGAACTGTCCAAACCCAACATTGTGAACACAGGAAGTTGAACTAAATCAAATAAGTAGTAAAAAAACCACTTTAGCTGTTTTCTTCTATGAAAGAAATGTATTTCCAACTTGGCAATACAAATTAGTGAGAATCCTTTTCATTTCTCATTTTCTACAAGCAGCTGAGGATAGCAATTCCAGTTATTATATTATGATCCTGACTCAAAAAAAAATAAATGAGAGTCTATAACAATCATGAAGAGATGGTAAAATTTTTAGCACTCTGTACAGTGACGATTTAAGCCAAGTAGGTTTGAAGGTACAGCTGAGGATCCAAAAATGGATGCAGATACTTAACCTAATTTGTTTGCTTGGAAGTATCATGAAACTTTGACTTTTACCACAAGTAATGCTGGAAGAGAAGCTCACAATCAATTTTGGTATTCATGTTTCCAATCTCGGCTGAAAACAGGGGGCTAGATTCTAAGCTGCGTCTATTTTCAAGTGGGGAGAGGAAATCCAAAGAAGCCAGTTGGAGGCTCTTTGGTTCTAGGGCTTGTATACTGCACTGGAGTAATTTAGAACAGTTGGGGTCTTCTTTAAGCTAAAAAAAGGCAGCTATTGCCCCAAGGATCCATTATCACAGTGAAGAATGGCAAGAGTGCAAAGTAGTGCTCAGGCCATATGCCTTATGTTCGGGACTTATGAAAGGGTATGTAGCATAGGAGCTGGAGAAATCTCCACTTGGGGAGATCTGATGGTTTTTTTGTTCTTTTCTGGTCATATTTCCAGAGCGGAAAAAATAGGACGCATTTCAGGAGAAAATCTGCCCCAGAATCTGTGCATGAGTTTTGTTTTTATGTATTAAATAAGAACAAAAATGTAATGAAGGCTTTTAGCTTGGCTCAAACTTTGGAGGAATGTTTGGGTCACTTCTCATTTGATGCAGAAGATTCACCCAATTCTTATATGCAAGGAAGACTGAAGCTAATTAGGCAAGAGTACTAAAACTGTTTGTACCGTTTTCTCATGCTGTAGCCTTTACTCACAGATGAAAGAGAAGGTCACGTAAATAAACACATCTGTGAAGCTAACATTCTCCAGTGATACCATTTTTTTAAATTGTGAAATGTGTTTGATGTGTTCATGTTACAGAGAACAGTCTCCAAAACATTATTTTCCAATGTTTTTAAGTGTAAACTGACCTATTTCTGCTGGGTCTGTGGTGGCCAAGATTTTTTTAAAATAATATTGGCTAAGGCTGGAGGTAAAATGTTAAAGTACTCTGGTTATTTTGTGTGTATTTTGGAACAAAAATATGAGGGGGCTGTATGCCCTTTATTCCTGCAGCTGATTTGGAGAGTAGGACCGAAAAGGTTAGCTCTGTTAAATGTCATCTAGAAAATCATGCGTTGCAGTAGATTACTTTGGCCAATAGATAAGGAAGAAATAGCATACATTTTATTTGCGGCCACAGTTGGCCTTTAGTAATTCAAATCATTGTCAGTTTTATGAGGCAATAGAGGCTTATGGTCAAATTCAGAGATGATATGGGACGTGGTGAAAGTTAATCATCAGTAAGTCACATGTGTGTAAAGGAGTTGCGCAGTCTGAACTTGTTCCTAGTGAAATCAATGGCAAAACGTCCATTTGACATGCGTGATCAGGACCTGTTCCCTCAATGAGTGTAATGGAGGCCAAGGGAGTAAGATGCTGTAACTTAATCATTGGAGAGCAGATGGTGGAAGAAAGTGAAGCTGAAGTAGCGGGAGGACTAGTTTATTTCAATTTCTCAAGCCCACCTGGTAGTTGCTTTTCCTGTAACTTTTCAAAAGCTGTTCCTTAGATTACCTTACATTTACTGACTGACATGCAACTTACACATCATGGCTGAATTTTGCCCTTAATTGATACAAGGGTATGTCTCTGTCTCTCTTTCAGAGACAAATTAGTGTTGAAGCCTTGGAGAGAAAAAACAGCTAAGGGTGAAATACCACTATTACACCAGTACATTAAAAATGCAATTGGATTAAGTAGCCTCTGAGTAGACCTAGTAAGAGGACACAGACATGGAGACAGGTGATTACCTTCTCTCCCCCTGACCATCAAGATATGATTGGATGGAGTGGGACTGGGGAGACTTCCTAGTTTCTATTCTTCACCTTGAAATCATGCAGCACATTAGCTTTGCTAGCGGTCTGAATCTGGAATCTTAGGCTACTGGTATCACAGGTGACGGTCCAAGAACTGTAATGCGCTCTCCTTTCTAAATCAGGAAAACATTTGCAACAGGCCCTCTCACTAAAGAATCAACAATTCCCCCTTAACAAGCTATTTATATACTAACACAGACAGCTGATTTCCCCCCCCTTAACCCTTGGAAACTTGAGCAGGGTGAAAGGCTTAAACTTGCCAGTCTGCCATCAGACACTGATATTTATTACATCAAAAAGAGGAGACATGACTGGTGATGAACCTTCATTAAGAAGCTATGATGATCTCATAAACCCAACAGCCAGACTATGCTAAGAGCTGTAATAAAATGCACTCAGAGTACAGTGGGACAGACTGCAGCCTACCATTAAAGTGCTTTAATCCTTGTTGCAGCACACTAACTGCAGCACGTTTAAGGTCATCTGCTCTTCTGACTCACGTTATAATTTGTGTGTAGTAAATAAACCAGCTAGCATTGTTAATATTGTGCCAAATAGTGAGCTGAAGATACATTCTTGTATTTATCTAGCACACAGAAGATATGGGTTTGTTTAAAACTCAATAGACTCATGCTGTCAACAACCTATAGTGTGCAGCCAGAAATGAATCCAGAACAAAGCCAGACAGTGACCTTTAAAGTGTTTGGGAGTTTAACTCAGGATCCATCAGGGTGTTGGCTAATAAAACTTTAATGTGAAAGCTGCCTTTTTCTCCTCAAGAAATTTTCTACTAAAAACTGGGAACATGCTCAGTTCTGTTGACACCATGGCACCAACAGTAATGTACAAATACTTATCTTGACAGACCCCCATTTCGAAGAGACAACAGATCCCAGGTAGGAAAGAGTCTGCCTGTATCAGCAATCTCTCTGGTCTCCTAGAGGGTGTGACAGCGTCACAAACAACAAAGACACCAGACACAGTGACACAGGAAAGCTAGGAGGGGGATACCGAGCTGCATTAGAAAGAAATGTGGTTAAAGGAAAGAGCTGCCAGAAAGATGAATGTGGGGAGGGAGAACGAAACCAAAAAAAAACCCTCACGGGAAATAGTAAAGAAGAGAAATATATCGGACAGCGCAAGAACTGGCCACAAAAAAGAAGGGGACAGTGAGTCACTAACTGTTTCTGTGCCACAAATAGGAGGGAAAAAGACACACAAACTGAAAACACAATTCCAGAAACAAAGATGGAAGAAATAAATGTGTGCCTATTTTAATTCTGTTTGGAGGAAATTAATTCCTTTCAGAAATCTTTTAGGCAGAAAGTTCTTCAGCTGTGATACAAGCCCACTGAAGTCAATGGAAACAATCTGATTTTGCTGGGTTTTGGAACAGGCCCCCAGAGGCGGAAACTGTTTTTTTGTCTGTTGGGGTGGGCGGGGTTGTTTTTGGTTTTTGTTTTACTATGGCTGGGAACTTCAAAATAACCCATGAGAACTTGGGCACCCACATTAGAGCTTGTCAAGTTTTCCATCCACACTTTTTTCCAACAAAAAATTGGGGTTACGTGGAAATTGTTTGCTTTCCTTGAACATTTTAATTTTGGTGGTGGAAAGTAGGGAGGGGGGTTGGAAAACCAAAAGCTCAACGTTTTCAACTGAAAACAGAGGGCTGGGGTTGGGGTGTTTCTTTTTTTTGTTTTTTTTTTTGTTTTGTTTTCTGTAGTTTAAATTTTCTCAGCAAAAAGTTGAACATTTCCACTGAAAAGTTCAATGAAAGCAAACCTTTCCCCGCCCCTTTTATTTCCATTTCAATTTTCCACCAGGAAAACAAACATTTTCTGATCAGTCCTAACTTAAAGTTCAGAAAGATTTGACAGGATTTGGTACTTAAATACCTCAGACTAGGGCTACACTACAACTTAAGTCAACATAAGTTATGTAACTCAGGAGTGTGAATTAGCCACACACCTCCCCCGAGCGACATAACATATGCCAACTTAAGTGACAGTATGGGCAGCACACGGTTGCAGGAGAGCTTCTCCCACCAACATAGCTGCTGCATCTCATGGGAGCTGGAGTACAGGAGAGCTTTCTCCTGGCAGCTTAGAACAGCTACACTAGAGAGCTTACATCCACTGTAAACTCTCTAATATAGCCATAGACTCTGGCTCCGTTGAGATCCCAGATTTTATGTTTCACTGTGTCCATTATCTTTGTGACCCTATCACACCATCCAAGAGACCAGAGAAATTGCTGACACAGGCTGACTCTTTCCTACATGGGAACTTTCCTACCCTTTGAATGCAGGGGACTGGACTACATGAGCTATTGAGGCCCCTTCCAGTCCTACACTTTATGATATTGGGACCCAAACTGGTTGAGGTCTCTAGAAGCTCTTACCATGCAAATAATCATAATACATATTCCTTTCTCAAAGTAGACTTATTTTTAGCCTTCATTTTATTTTTTGTTTCCCCTTTTGTGTGGCCTTGGCTGTTTCGGATCAGGTAGTGTAACAGAGACACAGATTTGAGAGACCTGTAGATATTTTAGAGTGTTTGTTTTTGTTCCTATCACTGAAAAAGATATCTGCAAGAAGAGGGTAGCTTGAGAGAGTCAACAACATAAACCAGCACACCATCCCCCTGGTCATGATGCCTTTATATTTGTAGTTACAGCAACACACACACAATTCATCAAGAAGACATACCTGATCTGCCACAACAACCCCAAATTATTATTGGCTGCTTCCAGAGTTCTACCCTGTAGAATATGTACAGCCATTACTGAACTGGGGCCTGTGACTTAAAGTGGTAAGCATTCTAGGAAACATATAAATAGATCTTCCTAAATATACATAGAAAGAGTTTTGAAAGGATAAGTTTTTACATATGAGCCTAAACTACTTGAGAGCCCATCTCCACCCTCTCCGGACTCCAATGTTGATAATGTAGATCCTAAGAAAAGAAATACCTTGGTAAATGGTGAGAATCTGAACAATTTCCTCATTGTTTGAAGCTCTGCTATAAAAGACTGGACATCATAGCCCCTAGCAGAAATGAGCCACTTCAAAAGCGAATGATGTCTAACTTTCTAAAACTCTTAACTGAAGATAGAAGCCACATCAGGGAAAAATTAACTGAGAGGGTGACTGCAAAAGCAAATTTTAAAAATAGGCCTGGTTCGCAGCTGGTATAAAGCAACATCTCTTTACTGAAGTCTATATCAGCTGTTGATATCAATTTACACCAGCTGAGGATCAGGCCCAGGCTATTTACACCCAGGACCAACAGAAAGATTTGCTTTATTTCCTCACCACCCCCTTCATTCTTTTGCTTGTGGGCACTTCTTTTTCAAGAAAGTCAACTATGACTGTGCTGTGAACCAGATGCTGAATTTAGGTGCTTTGTGGGAGGAAGAATAGAAGTGTTCATTCAGATACAATACGCTATTATTCAGTGTTGGTAAACCAGTGAATGCATTTTTTGGAAAGTGCTGGAAGGCATGATGCAATGTAGGTGGTCTCCCATATTAAATAGTTATGGGATCAACAAACATGCTATAGCAAAGAAATAGTGCAAGACAAGAGGCAAGAAACTAAACTGATGATATTTTGCAGGAATGCTGAGAAAGCAGCGTAATCTGTACTGATATACAATGCTTCATGCATCAAGAGAAACTTGAAAAGGACACAGATGTCTAAGACACAGATCATGATATACTGTGTAGAGCTAGACAGAACATTTCAAACATTTTGAAATCTGTATGAAAATTGGAAGGAAATGCTGTGAAGTTTTCTGGGGGGTTGAGGGGAGCGGGGGTTGCATCTTAATCCTCTCCCATGTGAGCGTGTGTGTAATTTAGATTAGTCGGTTCTGAGCCTGGTACTGTATCTACAGAGATTTATACCAGCTGACATTCTGGCCCTCCGTATGGATGTCAAGATACTGATGCCCGACCACCATCTTAACTCTCAAGTCCTCTGAATTTCCCATGCTCTGACTATGCTTTGAACACACCCTGCTCAATGGCCCTTCAGCATCTTCTTTTCATTTTTGTCTCCATGATTTTTCCATACCACCTTCCCCACCTCTGTTCCTCCTTTATGTGACAAACATCATTATTCATTCAAATCCCTCTTCACACTTTTCCTGTTAAACCTATTCATGTTAATCCACCATCAACAGAAGAGCATTAAAAATACACATTTGTACCACTTTGAAGATTAGACCATCACTTGGTCATCCCATATTACATATTTGTCTGAATAGCAATGGCTGACTAAAAATGCCATGAGGCAGGAATTGTACTTTCCTATATTGTTTGGACAGCACCATATCAACTGTTAATGCTCCATGAAACATAGCCCTGGTTTACATTTTCAAGAATGGATAATGATGTTGGGTACCCAACTTGAAACCCCTTAAAAAGACCTGATATTCAAGATGTGCCGACCACCCAATTTATGAGTATCAGACCCATTTAAAGTGCCTCATGTGGGGATCCCTAAAACTTAAGCACTCAGAACCACTAGTGACTTTTGAAAATAAGGCCTGTATAATCACACACTGTATCCTTAAGCAAGTGTGAAGGAGTAGTTAGAGATCATAATGACAAAACAATGTACCAGAAGAATGACAGACGTACTATGAGGCTGTAATTTTATGTTTTTTAAAAACACACAAATACATATACATAAAACAATCCAACAAATACATATAAACTAAGTAGCCATGTGATAAAAGGGAAAGTCCTCTTGGATCAGTATCTGGTTGAAAGATAGGAAATAAAGGGTAGGAACACATGGTCAGTTTTCACAATAGAGAGAGTAAACAGGGAGCCTCCCCCCCCCCCCCCCCCGCAATCTGTGCTGTTCAAATATTCACTCTGCATTCTCTTTTCCAGATCATTAATGAAGTGGCAAAGACTGCAGATGATATAAAAATGATTAAAGATAGGTAAATCCAAAGTAGACTGTGAAGAGTTACAAAGGGATCTCACAAAACTGAGTGACTGGACAACAAAATGGCACATGAAAATCAACACCGATAAGTGCAAAGTAATGCACATTGGAAAAAATTATCCCAACTATACATGTATACACAGTGATGATTCTAAATTAGTTATTACCACTCAGGAAAGATCTTGGAATCACAATGGATGGTTCTCTGAAAACTTCTGTTCAAATGTGCAGCAGTGGTCAAAAACGTTAACAGTATGTTAGGAACTATTAGGAAAGGGAGAGAAAACAGAAAATACCATAATGCCATTATAAATCCATGGTTCACTCAGACCTTGAATACTGTGTACAGTTCTGGTAGCCCTGTCTCAGAAAAGATATAGTGGGTCAGGTTCAGAAAAGGGCAACAAATATAAGGGTATGGAAGAGCTTTAATAGCAGGAGAGACTAAAAAGATAAGGGTTGTTCAGCTTAGAAAAATGACTAAGTGGGGATATGATAGATGTCTATAAAATCATGACTATGTAGAGAAAGTGAATAAGTATTACTGGCTCCTGCACATGATACAAAAACCAGGGGTCACCCGATGAAATTAATAGGCAGCAGATTTAATACAAACAAGTAGCAGCAGCAGCTGGGGTTTGCATTAAAAATCATCTATGGAACTCATTGCTGTGGGATACTGTGAAGGCCAAAAGTATAAATGAGTTTTTAAAAGAATTAGATGTATTTTATCTTCCATGAATTTATCAATGGCTATTATTAAAAGTGTTCAGAGATGCAAATGTGTGCTTGGGGTGAGCTGAAACCTCTGACTACCAGAAGCCAGCCTTCACTGGAGGTTTTCAAAAGAAGGCTGGACAGCCATCTGCCTTGGATGGTTTAGACACAACAAATCCTGCATCTTGATAGGGTGTTAGACTAGATGCCCCTTGCAGTCCTTTCAGACCCTATAGTTCTATGATTTTATGGTTGTTACAATGGACTCAGCTCAATAACTAAAAGGATTTTCTTCTGCCCCTTAGGCTAGGCAAAGGGTTAAAGCAAAGTACCCCAACATTTATAGACTGAGGCAAACCCCTAGAATACACAACTTACACACCACCTTGCATATTTATGACATCTGTTTGTTACCTCCCCTTGTTCTTGATTTCTTGAACAAGACATCCCTATTCATTAATCTGGGTAACCATCTTATCTTATACTACATTGGGGTGTATCTGTAGCCTTGGAATATATTTATGTAAGTATCTAATATAACAACACATTTTCATACAGATTTCAAAATGTTTGAAATGTTCTGACCAGCTCTACAGAGTATATCATGATCTGTGTCTTAGGTAAACAACTCTACCAAATTCATAACTTTTAAACATCTACTTTAACTGTTGGCCTAACTTTAATTCACAGCCTCCAGTTCAGGCCTCAGATCTTATACGGGCCCAGTGCTCCAGGTTCTCTCTACGACAAGAACTAGTTAAAAATATAAACTAAGAAATATAGCAAATGTAATCATCTGTGGCTGCTGTTGATCATGCCCACATCTCATCTAATGATATCTCATTGGGGTATTGATGGAAGAAGAGTGATCCTAAAACAGATCAGCCAAGCCACGGCTACACAAGTCTTACAACTAGGTAAGTCTTACAACTAGGGTCTTACAAGTAAGTCTTACAACTAGGGCTGTAAAGTGATTTAAAAAAATCAGTCACACTGCTAAACACTAGAATGTCATTTATTTAAATATTTTTGGATGTTTTCTACATGTTCAAACATATTCATTTCAATTACAAAGTGTACTGTGCTCACTTTATATATATTTTTGATTATAAATATTTGCACGGTAAAAACCAAAATAAGTAGTAAATTTCAATTCCCCTAATATAAATATTGCAGTACAATCTCTTTATCATGAAAGTTGAACTTACAAATGTAAAAATATATTTTGGTTTTGAATGCAGTTATTTTTTGTGCAATGTAAAACTTTAGAATCTACAAGTCCACTTAGTCCTACTTCAGCCAATCGTTCAGATAAACAAGTTTGGTTACAGTTTGCAGGAGATAATTCTGCACAAGCCTAGTTTACAATGTCACATGAAAGTGAGAACAGATATTTGCATGGCACTGTTGTAGCCATCGTTGCAAAATATTTATGTGCCAGATGCACTAAAGATTCATATGTCCCTTCATACTTCAACCACCATTCCAGAAGACATGCATCCATGCTGATGACGGGTTCTGCTCGATTACAATCCAAAGCAAAGGAGACCAACACATGTTCATTTTCATGTTCTGAATCTGATGCCACCAGCAGAAGGTTGATTTTCTTTTTTGATAGTTTGGGTTCTGTAGTTTCCACATCCTAGTGTTGCTCCTTTAAGACTTCTGAAAGCATTCTCCATACCTCGTCCCTCTCAGATTTTGGAAGGCATTTCAGATTCTTAACTTTGGGTGAAGTACTGTATCTATCCGTAGAAATCTCACATTGGTATCTTCTTTGTATTTTGTCAAATCTGCTGTGAGAGTGTTCTTAAAATGAAAATATGCTGAGTCATCATCCAATACTGCTAGAACATGAAATATATGGCAGAATGCGGGTAAAACAGAAGACATATAGAGACATATAGTTCTCCCCCAAGGAGTTCAGTCACAACTTTAATTAATGCTTTTTTAAAAAAAAAAAACACAACAAACAAGCATCATCAGCATGGAAGCATGTCCTCTGGAATGGAGGCCAAAGCATGGAGGGTCATATGAATGTTTATTATACCTGGCATGTAAATACCTTGCTACGCTGGTTACGAGAGTGCCATGTGAATGCCTATTCTCACATTCAGGTGACATTGTAAATAAGAAGCAGTCAGTGCTATCTCTTGTAAATATAAACAAAATTGTTTGTCTTAGCAATTGACTGAACAAGAAGTAGGACCGAGTGGACTTGTAGGCGCTCAAGTTTTGCATTGTTTTGTTTTTGAATGCAGTTATGTAACAAAAAAAATCTACATTTGTAAGTTACACTTTCACAATAAAGAGATTGCACTGCAGTACTTATATGAAGTGAACTGAAAAATATTATTTCTTCTCTCATTTTTACAATGCAAATATTTATAATAAAACAAAGTGAGCACTGTATACTTTGTATTCAGTGTTTTAATAGAAATCAACATATTTGAAAATGTAGAAAAACATCCAAAATATTTAATAAAAGTCAATTGGTATTCTATTGTTTAACAGTGTGATTCATTTTTTCTAATCACAGTTAATTTTTCTGAGTTAATCACATGAGTTAACTGTGATTTTACAACAATATTGTAAAAGCTCTGTTTACAACAATCCAGACTTTCAACTGGACATCAAAGATGGACTTCTCTCTTCACTCTCTGACCTGTGATTTTTGTGCAGCCACAGTTCAGGTACTGCATAAAATGGACTTTCCTCAGAAAATATTTTCACACAAGGAACAAAGTACAAGCCAACTCTTCAGCTTTAGGGCCCAACCCCTCGTATGGTGCCTGGAAGGATGATACAATTCTCTATAGCTGAGGCCAACTTTACTTCCCCTATGACCAGAGGTGAGCACTGGCTGTCCCTGTTTAGAGGGTATGCAGCTATGGTCTTTCAATTCCATAGGAAGAGAGGGCTAATCCCTTCTGTCAGTCGCTTCATGGGGTCTGCATATGCCACAACACAGTGACCCACTGGAAAAACTGCACAGTCCAAATTGGGAGATGTCATTATCTGGTGAAGCTAAAGGCCAGCAAACAGTAATGTCACAGGCGACACATGTAATACAATAAGTTGTTAAACACACTATTTATATTTGCTCATCTAGTGAGTGATTTTTTTAGCCCTTCCCTCTCACCTGCCCCACATCTCTTTGTGCTCCCCAGGAGATTTTGAAAACTGGTTTTGAAAGAATGTTGACAGGATCCACTGCAACATCCCTCTACCTCACCTACACCGTGTCCCCTCCTTCTCCTCTTCTAACTGAAATGAGGGTTCTTCTCTTAGGCCTGGGCTGCACTGATGGTGGTGGTGGTGGGAGTGGGTGGGTTTGAACTAAGATATGCAACTTCAGCTACGCTATTCACATAGCTGAATTCGAAGTATCTTAGTTTGACTTACCTAGCCGTCCTCAGGGCGGCGAGTCAACTGCAGCGGCTCCCCCACCAACTCCGCTTACTCCTCTTGAGGAGATGGAGTTCCAGAGTCGATGACGGGGAGCGTGTTTGGGGATCGATTTATCGTGTCTAGACAAGATGCAATAAATCAATCCTTGATGCATCGAACACTACCTGCTGATCCAGCAGATAGTATAGACATACCCTTACTCTTGTAAGGTGGTGGTGCCTCACTACATCACTGGGGTCACTATCTGATAACTGGGGGAATTCACAAGGCAGTGGTTAGCATCCAACCCTCTCAGGAGGTGGAAAACCAAACAGTGAACCTGTGGGCTCTGGCCCTCAGGCAGGGCAGAGCTGGCAAGCAGTCTGTCTACTCTGGCCCTCAAGCAGGGCAGAACCAGTTATCAGTTTATAGGCTTCTGACCTCTAGCAGAACAGGGCAAACAGTCTATAGCAGGGGTGGTTAATCTAAGCCTGAGAAGGAGCCAGAATTCACCAATGTACATTGCCAAAGAGCCACAGTAATACATCAGCAGTCTCTACATGAGCTCCCCCGCATCACTCCCAGCACCTCTCACCTACCAACAGCCCCACTAATCAGCACCTCCCTCTCCCTCCCCACACCTTCCCATCAGCTATTTCATGGCATGCAGAAGGTTGTGGGGGGGAAGGAGTGAGGGCATAGCAGTCTCAGGGAAGAGGGCGGGAAGGGATAGAATGGGGGCAGGGCCTGTGACAGACCCAGGGGTTGAGCAGTGAGCACCCTCTGACACATTGGAAAGTTGGTGCCTGTAGCTCCAGCCCTGGAGTCAGTGCCTAAACAAGGAGCCGCATATTAACTCTCCAGGGGAGAGCTACCAAGCAGTCTAAGCTCCAACCCTTAGGCAGAACAGCACTAACAAGCAGTCTGTTGTCCCAGCTCTGGCAGGCAACAGAAAAACACAAGTTTCATGGCCTATGGTGGGGAGGCTGCCATCCCAGGGGGGGGATGGCAGGGGTAGGGAAACACAGGACCACCCAACTGCACTGGAGCCCAGCCCAGGGCCCTTAGGGTAGCAGAGTGTCCCACCACTGGATCAGCAGGGCTCGTCCCACAACACACTGACCAGCTGTTCCACCACAGCACCACCAAACAGAAGTCTGGTTTCTCTGGACTACTCTTCACCAGAAATCCCGATCCGGTTCCATGGTCTTGGGATCCTTTGTCTCATTAGGGTACTCAGCCACAAGCAGTCCCACCAGCTCCACCCTGGCCTCAGTCATCTTCAGAGCCAGGGTGCCACCTGGCTTGGCAGCAGGGTCAGCAGGCTGTGGCAAGCAAGATACATCTGTCTCCTTCCCTAGCTCCATCTGAGTGGGGGGGGGACCATTTGTACTTCCTGCCTCACCTGTCTCCGCCCCCCCCCCGCCCCCAGGCAGAGAGAGTAATTCCTCCCCACCCAGCTCAGAGGGAGACTACATCACCTCATACACAATTCCTGCTGCTTCCTAACCTATTGTTTTTTCAAGCATCCTTAGTTTTGAGTTATCATAAGGGAGGTGCTAAATCACCAATCCTTCACCTTTCTTGTTTTTTGCTCCCCTTTCTCCTCTACCCTGAATATCTGTCTGCTTTGCCTCTGTTATAATATGAGCTGTTCACAAAGACCATGGTTTTTTCTGGTGTTTAAACAACACCTAGCACATTGTGGTTACTACTGGAAACAAATATAGATAATAGGCAATAACCATGGCCCTGGAAATGTATTTCTGTCACACAGAAACACAAATACTGACATTCTTGTAATGGAGAATTGGTCATGTTCTTATTCTCCATTTCCTTGAGTGTCCAGAAGTTTCCCTTTAACATCAAGGGCCTAATTCTCAGTCACTTACAATGGTATAAATTAGGAGAAATTTAACCAAAGGCAATGGAAAACACAGGTGTGAGAGTAGAGAATCTGGTCCTAGGTGCTTGGGAGGCAGCTCCTATTTACAGAGACCAGGCCCCAATCTTGTTCACGGAGACCACCTAACCAGTGGTAGTTACTGGTATGGTAATCCATGGATATTCTGTACATAGCATACAAATAACTGAGGAACTGGTATACCAGTATGAACATTAGAGCTGAAAGTAATTAAATATTACTAATTACTTAAAATAACTGACACTAAAAGTGTACTTGTGATGGTTCCCCTAGACCTATTGCAGTGTCTTGCTTATATGATATTTTAACAATCCCAAGCATCATACTTTATTTACTCAAAATGATTGAAATGTGCCGCTAGAATATGATGTAGAAACATTTCCCATATGAGCAATGTACATATTGTGCAAACTTTGATACACATTGAGTAAGGGACTAATGAACATTTGACTTAAGCATCCATTATATTCTTCCACTATTACCTTAAAAGTCCTGTTTCAGTGGCTTATCCTTCTGAATAGATGGAATTGTATCCAGAATTACTGGACTTTAGTGAGTGCAGTCAGGGACCCAGGGCCAGCTCCAAGCACCAGATGAGGAAGCACGTGCTTGGTATGGCACATTCTAACAGGCGGCATTCCAGCCATTTTTTGGGCAGCACAATCCAGCCGACTTTTTTTTTTTTTGCTTCAGCAGTCCAGCTGCCCCTCTCCCTCTTTTTTTCCACTGCGGGCGGCAAAAAAGTTAGAGCCGGCCCTGCAAAGATCTTTTTCCATTAACTATGTTTAACAGAATTTCTTTTCTGCAACGTATAAAAAAGTGTTGAAGTTACATGGAAAGATTCTTGCAAGTCTTCACTAGCTATGCCAGGAAAAATATGTTTATCAGCATTTGAGAGTGAGAAAATATGCAACATAAAACTAATACTTATAAATTCCACGTTTCAAACCTTCCATAGATTTTATAGTGACTGGAGACTATCCAGTGTCTCAGATTATGGATCTGGTTCAAAGCCCAATGAAGTTAATGGAAAGACAATCCTTGCTTTCAATTAGCCAAGATTTTCTAAATTGGTAGTGATTTGAGTTGCTTCAGTTTTCAAATGCTCTGTCTGAGATCACTTAAAGGGGTCGATTTTAAGACTGTGGTCAGCACTTCTTGAAAAATCAGGCTTTTAAAATTGTCTGAAGTTGGGCACCCAAAATTTAATGGCACCCAAACACACTAGTCATGTTGGAAAATCTTGACCAAATTTGTTTTCAGTAAAGTGCTGTGTTGGGAAAAGTATCCAGAAATGTTGTCTTTATTTGTAATTTATCCACATTTTCTGAACCTGTTTGGTCTGCAAACTTGTGTTAGAAATTTTGCAACAGCAGGCTTTCAAATGAGATTTCTGGTACTTCCTTATTTGAACCAAGTTGGGGAAAAGTGTGAGAATAGCATTTCTTGCAGCATTTTAGCACTTCTGCTTCTGATCAGAACCAAAAAGTGCAGAAGTATACACATTTATAATAACGGGTAAGAGGGATTACTCAAACTATTTTTTGAGCTTCAGAAGAGATTTGGTTTCTGTTTTAAGGGAGAGTTCAAGCAACATTATTATTTTCTTAAAACAAGTTTATCCCATTCCTCAAATATTTTCATGTGTTTTTTTTTAAAATATGTATCATCCTCTTTTGTGCATGTAAACTGAACATTTATTTACTATACGCTGCAGCTTAAAAGCAGTCAGAACTTGGAAACAAGCTCTTATGATACACTATGTTTTTAAAAAACTGAACAAGAATGGTTAATATCCAGACTAAAGTTCAGATCAAAGTTTGAGCAAGACTTTATTACAATGTTTTGTTATGTATACAGCCTTGGCCTTTGTTTCTTGGAATAGATGGAACCAATGGAGAACTTTCTGGTCTTGTCCTCTGTTTGTCTAGGTTCTCATATGGCTTCCAGCCAGACATGGCCTACCCTAGCCAAAGTTTGGAATATTAGAGAGCATGTAAGCCAAACACAGGATGGTAATTCCAGCCACTAAACCAGCTGGCCTATGTCAACATATAGAACAGTTGGAAGAACTAGCAATTCCCCATCTTTCAAGATGAATTGAGGAGAAAAGGAGAGAGACAAAATACTCCTTCTTTCCATAAGAGGACAAAGAAAATTGTGTCTCCATCCTATCCAAAACCCATGAGGGAGTGAATCTGAGGCAATAGTTACTGTCTCTTTACCAGAAACAAGAAGTTCCTTGAGGACTGCAGATAAATGAAGAAAATGGTCAGCAACAAAAAAGAGCTGCCACATGGGGAATACGGACATGAGAACAAGTGACCTTTGTTGGGGATTATCCAGTTATGCTACTTGGATTGAGACTAGTTACCCACCTTTGTAAAGCACTTTGAAACAGATGTGGGGAAGAGCCCAATAATGAACCCCATTGCTCCACATATAGCCTGAATCAATAAAGACACCAAAGAAGGTTCTGGGATGCTGACATTATGAAAACTGGAGGAAATTCCTTCTGAGGCATTATTGGGGAATGATGCAACAGGGTTAATCCCCTAGAGTTCAAGTGCAAACCCACCTAGAGCAGACTCAGTGGCCTAGAAGGAGAGCTCACTGCCTACCTTTACCAGTGAAACTAAGTCAGTGCTGACTGTGCTGTGGTCAGAATTCCTGCCAGAAGCAAAGAATAAGAGACACAACTGAATAGTGCTGAGAGTCAGAACTCGCTTGAAAGAGGGAACCAGAGGCACATCTGAAAGGTGCTGTGATTTGAAAACCTGCTGGGAAAAAGCAAACTGAAGGAGGTGAAGTGCTGCTAATCTCATGATGCTCAGCAGAAGATTTTAAAAAAGCCCCATATGGGTGTAAAACAATTACTTGGAGAAATGCAGAGAAGGGAGAGGGACATTTTTCCCTTAGATTACAGTTTAAGGGAGATGAGTCGAGAAGTAATTGAACCTAAGGGTAAATGGGGATGAAGGACAATTTACCTCTCCTCAGCAGGTGTGAAGAAGGGAACTTGGCTTGGAGAAAAGTGAGGAGATTCCACCTCACCCCAACAACACAGGGACTGTTTATTGCCCAGAGGCACTGGGTGTGAAGACCCACTCTCATAGGGGCCAACCCTCCAGTGGTCATCACATCCAAAGAGAAAAGTGGAGTGACAAGAGTACATGAGGCCTAGTGAGATGGGTTGGACCTGCAACAACCTGGGAAGTGTCCAGCTAGATGGAGAACTCTACCTGAGGTGTGTTTGTATGTGACACTGGGAGATAAAAGGATCTTCTGAGCTGCAATTCACTAAATATTTGGGGCGGTAAATCCAACAAAATCCAAACCTTCTAATGCAGTTTTGCAAATAAGTGTTCCTTGAAATGTAATAATTCCTGTCATAAACAGGAATACATTTTGGGAAACGCTCTCAGGTGTCTGTATTTGTGAATTATGATTTTCTTGTGAAAATACAACATCATAAAACTGCTGTTGTATTTATTTATAGTGGAATGGAAAGAACAAATTGAAATGAAGATGAACATTTAGTGGTGATGGGAGGTATTTGCTAAGAAAGATAAATATGGCAATGTTACCAGATATTATTGCCCCATTTCACCTAATGTTCCAACAGCCTCTCTCAGTTAGAGCATTTCCAGTTCCAACATTGGCTTTCACGTTGAAATGCAAAAAAATAAAAAATAAAAAAAATCAACAAGAATAAATTTATCTGAACATATTAGGATTACCAGAAATAATTATCAGTTTGAGTTAAATAAAGCAGAGGTTGAGATTGAGTTTTTACTTTTTTTGAAACCAATTTACTCATATTTTATAATACCTTACTCCACATATAATTCCACTGAAGTCATTGTGGAGTAAGAGAAGGGGTGTCAGAATCTCATCACTAATTCTCCAAAATCAATACTGACTTGTAAAACAAGAACTCTGAGCAGCTGTGGTCAATTCAGTTTTGAAAAAAAAATCACAGGAAATCACACTTCAATTCTGCATGTGTGAGACTGCTAGAAGGAGATGTGCATAAGAAAAAGGAAGCTAAAAATCTGGTAATTTAAAAGAAGAGGCCACTTCCTCTTGAGAGACTGTCATCACATTCTGATTTACGTAGAGCACACTTTCCTGAATTTTAGAATATATAATGAATCATTAGCAGTTCTCAAATTTGTTCAAATCACCAAATATAGCTCATGATTTACAGTAACCGTCCCATTACTTATTTTTCTCTCTGTTTTGCCTCATGTTGTATACCAGAGATGTTGCTCTTCAGTGAATCACCTGAGAATCCCTATTAAATACCTTCTAGTCTACTAAGTCATCGCCACTATTTTCCCAACTACCTCTCCTCTAACAACACTGCAGGAGGTGTTAAAAAACATTTTGCAGCAAGTAGTTCTATTGCAAATGTACAGTGGATTATGTGGAGGTCTTGCTAACCACTGACTTTTACATGGTAGTTCCTGTGGTCCTTTCTCAGGCAAAATTCCTGTGGACAAAGGCCCTGAATCAGCAAAGTACTTAATCTCGGGAGTAGTCTTCACTGAGTCCAGCAGTTTGTAGTTAAGCACATGCTTAAGTACTCTGCTGATTCAGACAGTACGATTCAGCCTATAATGATTAACAGTTTTAGCTTATTAATGAAAAACATTCAGTATGAACATATCTTGCTGAGGCTGGTGGAATTTTCACTAGGGCCCCCACAAGAACATTTCTGGGCTGTTGGTGCCCCATTATCGTTCTGGTCTCCACCTGTTGCTGCATCTCTCCTGCTCTTTCCCACGTAAAATCTGGGTGCATCACAGGGTAAACACTAGCTGTCTCAACATTAAGATAGTAAATTTTGTATTATTGTAATCCACACATATTCTGGGTGTGGTGTTCTGTCCCATCTAGTGGCACTGAGACCTCTTAGAGAGGGAGAGATTATGAGTCTGCTCTATAGGCTGAGCTAGGATGAAGTTAGCTTTTGGCTCATGCAGTAGCGGCTCATGCACTAAACTCTAGAGGTCACTGGTTTGAGCCTGGCTGCCAACAACCGGGGTCTATCAGGGTTACATTATCTCAGATGCAGCTTCTCTAGTAGATACCAGACATCCTTAATGTTTTTTAATTAGGGATAATTCTTGATTGATTTTCATGATGGGGAAGTGCAGAGTTCTTTTTACTCTCTAACAAATCTGCCCCTGTGACAGGATCACTCCAGAGCTTAGGGCCAAGAAATACTGGGTCCCCACTCAGATGTGGCAGACAGAAGGTCTTTATTTAGCTGTCATTCCTTCAGGCAGGGCACCACCTGCAGCAGTCTTACACTGAAATCACAAGCAGGGCATATGTAGTGCAGTACAACAGCACTCATCAGGCCTACCTGCTCTCCTGGAGTCAGCAATCTTTATCCAAGCCATGGATCCAACCAGGCTTCTAACACCAAGTAAGAGCTCAAGATCTGTTCCCCTTCTAGCCAGTACCCAGCTGAGCTGTGCACTCCCATTTTAACTGCTCCCACCCAGGACTGAGACCAATGACAGCTGTAGAAGGCTGACTGAGACCACAACAGCTCATTTCCTGGCCACTGTGGAGTCTGTATACCCCATCACAGCCCCTTGGGAACTATTCCTATTAGCTCCCTTCTCTGACACCACATTTTCTGTGGCTTCTATGATGTTGACCCAAATACCTGTGCTAACTTCTGAGGGTATGCAAAGAATTTGTAATGAGGAATCTCACTTTATCATAATCTAGTGTCCTACAATTCAGATAATCCAATCCATGTCTCTGCCTATTAGCTTGTTCACTGTCATACTGTCTAGCTTTAAAGCATGCTTCTACACTGAAAAGTGGCATAATGAAATTTCATGTTTATTGTTTATGAACTATTTCAAAACATATTTACTTGGTTTTCCAATTTAAATAAAAACCTAACTGCCAACCTTGCACATCTAATTTAGGATTTTAAGGTCAGGCTGTGTCCATTACTTTTCACGTACCACGTACTGGTAATTAGAGATACTGCTACCAGAAATTTGCCCTCAGTTACTATTCTATTGTTCGCAAATTATGTCCTTGTTTATACACATGCAACATCTGACCCTGCAGATGGAATTTAATGTTTTGATTTTGTATGAGAAAGAAGAAAATCCCATTTACTATCCCGGTGCTAGGTTGGCTTTGCAGAGTTATGAGGAGTAAAAAAGAAGTACGTCAGTAAGATAGGTAGATTTCATTGTGAGTACACACATGCTGCAGATAGTTGAGTAAAGAAGTTTAATCTTTACCTTGATACTTATCAGGATAGAAGTATACTTCAAAAGGTCTAAATGGGACTTCCATTTTCCATACGAAACTATTTCATTCTTTGGGCCTGATCTAATTCCCGTTGCAGTCAGTGGAAGTCTTTCAACACTGTCTTCAATGGGAATTGGAACCGCCCTCTGGTTCTCAAAGTTTGTTCACTGTTTCATCAGAAATTTAATCGCCTTAAAACAAAGCATTTTTGTCAAATGCACAAACTGAAAAAAACAAAAGACCCTAGAATTCACTGTGCCCTGGAATCAGGAACACAAACATAACTTTAGTCAGAACCCAGTAGATATAGATACTTTCAGTTTTATTTTCACACTACAGAAGAAACAGCATTGCTGAGAAATATACTTTAAATCATGATGTATTTCAGACTTTTTAAACGCCAGCTTCTCTAATGCACAGGCAGGACTAAATAAATATATGGAGATATACCTATGTCATAGAACTGGAAAGACCTTGAAAGGTTATTGAATCCAGTCCCCTACCTACACTAGCAGGACTAAGTATTGTCCCCTGACAGATTTTTTTGCTCCTGATCCCTAAATGGTCCCCCTCAAGGATTGAAATCATATCCCTGGGTTTAGCAGGCCAATGCTCAAACCACTAAGCTATCCCTCCCCCCACAGATGACTCTGCCACCCATATGTAATCCTTCTGCCAGGCCGAGTTAATAGCAGCAAGGGCCAGGTTCAGTACATAGGGGTCCCCTCTCAACAACACAAAGCAAAACTGGCTCGAGCCCCCATCCAGTGACCTGGGAAAATCCTAACACCCCCCTGAGCACCTCAAAGAGGCAATACTTCCCCTCTCGCAAGCACAGATCGGTGTATCAGAAAATCTTTATTAACATGAGATAAATGACATCATCAAATTGGGAAAAACACCACAACTAGGGTCATAAACCAACCCCAGCCGATTGGGCTGTGTCCCCTCCTTTAGGTTCGTGAGTCCAGTAACCCAAAAATCACCAAAGTCCCCAAAAGTCCCACAGCCCAAAAGGCTCTGTAGTCCAGCAATCCAAAAGTCACCTAGTAGTCCCAAAAGTCCAACAGCCCAAGAGTCTCTGTTCCTGGTCAGTGCAGAGTTCAAGAGTTAATCCGCAGAGTCTTACCTCCCAGCCTGGGTGGAAATGGAGGGTAAGGCAAGGGGCACCTTACGTGGTCCGAGGCCGACTGCGCCGCCTCTCCGTGGGGTTCCGCTGCAGCCCTCACCGTAATCCACTCTGCTCTCCTGGCTGTCCCACGAACCGCTCTGCCAGTTGATCTGCTAGCTGCTCTGTCAGCCGATACTCTAACTGTTCTGCTGCGCCAGCCACTCCGCTGGCAGCACAAATGGCTCCACTGGCCATCCTGCTAGCCGATACTCAAACTGCTCTGCTGCACCAGTCACTCCGCCAGCAGCACAAACAGCTCCGCTAGCCGACACACGGACTGCTTTGCTGCACCAGCCACTCCCCCAGCAGCACAAACTACTCCGCTAGCCGTCCTGCTAGCCAACACACAGACTGCTCTGCTGTGCCAGCCACTCTGCACTATTGTCAGGCCCCCCCAACTCAAGACACTACTCAGTGATTTCTTTAGTTTTTAATAAACTTCAGCTTTTAAGTGATTTTAGCACATAGTAGAGAAGTCTTAGTGCAGGTGCACCAGTAGGCCAAAAGCAACTTAAGCTCAGCAGCCCGAACCCAGGCTCCTAAGAAAAACAAAATTTAACTGTGACATTATACAGTGAAGAGAGGCAGGGTACAATAGGCCTGTGGGGCCCTCAGACAAAGCCCTCACCAAAAAGTATAGATGTTTATCCACAGCCTCTCTCAATCTCAGAGTGTTCTGAAACGCCTGGCCCTTACCCAGTGAGTGCTACCTAGATGATGGCGAGTCCCTCCATCATAACAAGGGCCAAGTACATGTCCATAGTCCTTCATTCACATAATCAGGATAACATCACTTTATCATTCCTGCCCCAATAACATAGAAACTGGGGCTCCCTCATCAGCCAAAGTGGCCATGTGGGCTGCTGTGAGCTCAGGCTAGGCACGGTGGGTGTGCCTATGCAAATTGATCAGCCCCGAAGTTATTTTCCACAACTCACTGCTATTCCCATAATTCACCACCAGATGTCAGAATAGATCTCATTCCTGACACTGCTTACACATACTTATCCTCAGTAGAATCTTAATGTGGGCTCAGTTGTAAGCCTAGCCCCACACATGCATAGGGGGTATAAGGGCATAAGGAATACCCTTTTGCCCAGATATGGGCTACCTGCATTGCCAAACCCAGCAGATGGAGACTTTCCTTTCCACACAGCTGGGTAGAAGGTGGGTGGAACATTGGCCTAGCCTCCACACTGCACCAGGCAACATAGCTGAGCTGACACAAGCTGCACTAGAAAAGGGGTCTAGTCAGCCATGGCCAGACTATGCCCTGCTTACTCACGCTGTGACTACTTGTGTAAGTACTTGCTCTCCAATGTGAGGGGTGGGATGTGTCTTGGTGTGGCCCAAAGCAAGATTCTAATCAAGATGAGTAAGGAGGGAAGGGGAGGTAGAACTGGGTCCTAGTAGGGGTTGTGTTTTATTGCTTTAATGGGTTTTATAGAGGCCCAATCTGTTAAAGCAGCTAATTTTAAAATTCTGTATTGGATACTACAGATTCTTCTGATCATCTGGGCTAGATAACCTACCTAGAGACCAGTGCAAGTTAAACACTTGTGGGCTCACCCCTCATATTCACTTGCAGCATTTCCTCCTGCTGTGCTTCACTACCAACAGGATGGAGTGAGCAGTATCCCAGGCTGTTTTTCTCAAGTTGTTTATTTGCAGTGGTTAAGGTGGTTGGATCTGATATGTCCTGCCCTTCCTCATCTCATTAAGAAGCACTTGCTCAGGAAGTCACTGATGATCAATGTGAAGCATTGATATGTCTGTGGTGAGTTGGACTTTAGACACCTGTTGTTTGGAGTAAGATAATATATGCTATCTTGGCAGTATTTCTACTCTTCTGAGATGTGTATCAGGATTTGGAATGCACCTAGACAATATGTGAGACCACTGGGGGGAGAAAATCAAAGAGGAAGCAAATCAGGTTAACAAGAGATGAGCTTCCTTTAGCATATTGATCTTGAACTACTAGATGGTTGCAGTTTTGATTGTTTGTGTTCCCTCCCCATTTTAGAGAATACTCTTCACAGGTCTCTCCTTTACTAACAGGGTAATCAAATGATGAAGAATAGTGAAATTCTAGGAAGCCTTCACTTTTTTTTTCCTGCTTTCAGTCATCCTCTCTTAATCTCTTCTTCCTACCAGTGACCCAGCTTTACCAGTCTGAACAAACACCAACCTAGAACCCAAATTCCAACCAAACCTTAATCAAACCTTTTTTCAGATTCAAAGCAGTCTAGTTATCTTTCTTTCCTTTACCCATTTGTCATTTATTAACTTCTCTGATCTTTTTGGTTCCTGCTGAAATTGGAAGAGGAAGCGCTGAGACTTTTCTCACAGTGTTTCTGGATGAAATGGAAGCTATGAGCACTGGAAGTCTGCACACTCAGAGGTCAAAGCTAACTGCTCCTTTGATGAAACCAGTCGTGACTGAATGATGTAGGACTAGTATAAGAAACCTTTAGGGATGTAGGACTTTGTGATTTTTTAAAAATGTTGTTTTGAAGTCATTTGTGTTGCACTGTTACATCCAATCACTGACTTTATAAACTGAGCATTTTTCAAGTTAAAAAATGTATCAAGTTTAAACATCAATCACTTTTTAAATAGAAGTAAAATCACCTACTCTGTCTCATGCTCCACTATCCCTCCAGCAAAAGCCTGAGAATAGCAGAGCCACACCCTATGATGTCATTACAAACTTGGTCCCCCTGGAGAATGCCTGTTTAAATCTGGTGTCTGTTAGTCTGTACATTCCAGCTGATCTCAAACATCACAATGGTACATAGAAGGAGAAACAATTCTCTGACATAGCTCAGACCCAAGCTTTATAGATCAAAATCAACATCTTGAATTGCACTGGAAATAGGAATGGGAATCCATTGCAGCTGACAAAGAAAAGAGGTAGTAAAACTGTTTGAAGCTAAAGCAAGCAGATGTGTAGCGTAGGAGTTTATATTTGTATTAAAGGTCATAACGTAGTACGTACCAAATGTATCTAAAACTGTCCTTATGACTGATTATGGTCACTCTTTGCTTTTGGATAAATTGTATTATAAAAGATGGGGTCTTGTTTCCCATATGCATTACAATTAGGACCTGTTATAAAGTTTAGTTATAACTTTTATACTTTTAACTTTTAAACTGTTATAAAGTTTAGTAAGTAATCTATGATAAATAAGATTAGAGAAATGTTGAGGGAATTGTTTTAGTTATAAGATTTAGCAAGGCCTGATCTGTCAGTATATCTTTGAAGGTTTCTGTGAGAAACTGTCTGTGTGAATGAGGAATGCATACAGCAGGAAAAGATAAGGTATGAAAGCCATCACAAATGTCCAGATGGTCAAGAAAAAGTGAGAGACTTGGAAAGACCAGGAGACAATCAGGAAACATCCATTGTATCTGATGCTAAACATGTTAATCAGAACTGACAGCCTCAGAGGTGAGGCAGGCACCCCCAAAGGAGAGAAAACAAATAGGAGATAACGATGGGAAGCCCAACAATAACCATCAAATGATGACAGTGGAAAACCCCAAGATAAACACCACTTAAGAACTAATGATTACAGGATGATATTTCAAAATGCATGGACACAAATGGGAATTTACAACTATAAAGATGGGGTGTTCTGCCATGGAACTCTGGGTTCAGTCCTGCAAGCCTCAGAGCATTGGTTAGCGACCGACAGAGTCTAGCTCCTCACTCGTGCTCAAGCTAACTGGTCATTAGATTGACTTGAGCTACAACAGACTGGTAACTATAAAGACCATCTGCAGGACTTGTGTGTGTGTGTGTGACTGAAAAGCATATGCTAACTGTTGTATTTTCAATCACTATGACCTGCTGCCTTCTCCCCTATAAAAAATCCTGTGTGCTTTGTATATCATAACAGATGCAAGATAGACTAGCTGAAGTTGCTGAATGACCTTTAAGGATAGCCCAACACTCAGTGCATTTTAATAATCCAGTTGGGCAGTGAATCGTGAATAATTAGACCGGCATTTGGATGCGAGAGAAACTGTTGCAAATGTCTAGTCAGATGCAGATGGAAAAAGTCACTTGTGGTTACCCATACCACCTAAGCTGGGGAGTTTCAAAAGCTAGATATAAACATGTGGCAGAATTTGGTCTTAAATGGTGGAGGGGCAGAGCTTGGGTTGTTGTTGTTGTTTTTTGTTAAAAAAAGGCTCTTTGTTATTACAAAAGCTTTGTTTAAAGTTCCTAGATCAAATCCCTTTAACGTAGGGATGAAGCTCCAGTCTGGAATTTTCCTGTGTGTTGTACAATTTTGGCTAAGACATCATCAGAGCAATGGAGCCTTCTCGCTGTCTAACACTATTTCAGTTTTTCTATTAACTAAGGTAAGTACACATCTCCTGATGGCTGGTAATTTACAGTAAATGTTAGACTAATGTTGACTCCCATTCATTGTCTGGCACAATCTCCATTTGGCCCTATATTCCAGTGGAGTTGAGTGACATCACACCTCTTTATTTCAGTTAAAAAGAAAACATCCTAAAGCCTTAACAGTTCCATAGACTCCCACCACACTTTCTTCACAAGCCATGACAGCCTTAGTCCTGCAGTACAATATTTACAATACA
Source organism: Dermatemys mawii (assembly GCA_007922305.1). Taxonomy (NCBI): domain Eukaryota; kingdom Metazoa; phylum Chordata; order Testudines; family Dermatemydidae; genus Dermatemys; species Dermatemys mawii. The sequence goes on along the minus strand of ML677349.1, from coordinate 39,335,159 downwards.
AATCTAATTGTCTTTATTAGCCATTATATTTTTCTTAACAAATTTACATTTGAAAGATTTGGTAATGCTATTTAGAGAATCTGTTGTGAGAACAACCCACAACAAATAACTGAATTCTTTGAACTCCCTTGCAGTCATAATTGCTTGATACAAGGCACAGATTGCCTTTGTTGTTTCCTAAATGGGATTAATAATTGGAGGCTTCAGTGACTCCTCATTAGCAGGCAAAATGACTGAGTGCTAATGATTTCCAAATAATGGCTTTGGCAAGATTATGAGTGCTGCAGGGAATCAGACATTATAAATTACCAAAATATTCCTTTCAGCTTTCTTTTTCGTGCAGGCCACAGATTTGAATGGATAATAGACACTGAGCTAGCATCTTATTATCTCTGGCTAAATCTCTATGTGGGCTAAACAGGCAAAATTTGAATACCATTTCCTGCCTCTGCAAGAGCAGGCTGTAAAATAGTGGCCATTACCACAAAGGGGATATTGTGGATTCAGAAGCACTAACAGCGTTAATGCAGGCAGAGGATCCTGTTTACTATGAAATGCCAGAAAGCCTCTCGTTTAATTTAAAAAGTTGACTACTAATCCCACTTGGGGATGGAAATAACCATCATTAACACCTAGGAAGGACTGTGCTTTTAAGTCTTCACTTAAACTGTATTTAAGTTTCTTCTTCGTTAGTGTACTACTAAGAGATTGTGTCATACGTGAAGCAGTTTTCAATAGGCCTAATATTTACAGATGCCTTGGATTGTTCGAGTTCTGAATGTTGGCAAATGTTGCATCATTTGTACCTTTCTATGAGCTGAGGGAAAATGCCGCTATCAGTGCTCTGTTACACCATTATGCACTGTGTCACGCTCCCAAAGGGAGCCATGTCCCCCACTTTTCACTGGTTGTAAGGACAAGTGACAAGGAGGGCAGAGAGGAGTGAGTGGGGGCAGGGTCTTAGGGGAAAGGGTCGGGTAAGGGTTGGGCCTCAGGGGAAGGGGCAGTGCAGGGGCAAGGCCATGATTCAGGTGCCTGTGCACCCCCCCCCCCCCACTTTTAGGGCACTTCGGCCATTCCTCGTGTCACAAGAATGTGAGTGCCAACTGCAGAACAATCTTAATAAACCAGGGCACAAACCTCAAATCTGTCATGAGTTCTACACTTAGAATTCACCAGCCAGCTGCGCCAAGTGCTAACTTCCTTAAACAGAGTCACAGACAGTCTCCTTGGGTATTTTGGTCTGTCTTGCCACCCAGCTGAGCATATCCCTTTGATAGATGACCCTTCAGACTAGGAATCACAGCAATATTCAGGTTACTCCTAGTTCCAAAGGACCAGTCACTTAGCCCTAGGAAATTATGCCTTAGTCTCACACCAAGGACAGCTTGCAGCCAATCCTATAATAAACAATATGAAGGTTCACTAAATAGGAAAACCAAGTTATAGAGTTATTTACAAGGTTAAAGCAAGTGAATATAGACACACAAATGAGTCTTGGATTTTAAAAGTTAAAAGAGCGGGGGTGGGCAAACTACAGCCCGTGGGCCAAATGTTGTTTTAATCTGCCCCTCAAACTCTCGCTGGGGAGTGGGATCTGGGAGTCTGTCAATATTCACCTGAAACATGGGGACCTTGGCATCAGCTGGTGCTTGGTCTGCCAGAGTCATACATGCACATTACACATCAAAGGGATGTGTTATGGATTTGGCACAGACTCTCTGTACTCTTGGTTGCCGCAATGGCTAATGATTCTGCTAGACGTGCCAGACACTTTGTTAAATGTCAGACATCTGGAAAACTCTTTAACCAGAGCATACTTAAAGACTCCAGAAAGGCAACTGAGGAGGTTGTATCTGAGCTTCTCTAGCCGGATGACTGTATTCTTAGGGTATGATCCAATTCCCACTGAAGTCAACAAGGGTAATTTCCTTGAATCCAATGAGAGCAGACTATTGTTGCCCAAGCTCCAAAGGACTTCTAGCTTGTAGAGGCATCTAAAACTATGGTTTTACAGCACCATCAGTGCAAGGAAAATCAACAAATATTAACCCATTCCTAGAAGAATATACATCAGAATATAGCCTCCCTGTCATTGAGGCTGCTGTCAATGCGGTAAAGGATGCTACTTCCCTGAGAAGAACATTGTGGAATGTTGTCCTTGTTCTAAAGATCATTAACTAATTTAAAAAGCATATTTTGTATATGGCAGAGTGCAGCATGGGGTCTGGAACCCGTATACCATTTTCATGGAATCATAGAATATTGGGGTTGGAAGGAACCTCAGGAGGTCATCTAGTCCAATCCCCAACTAAGTCATCCCAGCCAGGGGTTTGTCAAGCCTGACCTTAAAAACCTCTAAGAAAGGAGATTCCTCCATCTTCCCTAGGTAACTCATTCCTGTGCTTCACCACCCTCCTAGTGAAAAAGTTTTTCCTAATATCCAACCTCAACCTCCCTCACTGCAACTTGAGACCCTCACTCCTTGTTCATCATCTGGTACCACTGAGAACAGTCTAGATCCATCCTCCTTGGAACCCCCTTTCAGGTAGTTGAAAGCAGCCATCAAATCCCCCCTCATTCTTCTCTTCTGCAGACTAAATAATTTCAGTTCCCTCAGCCTCTCCTATTAAGTCATGTGCTCCAGCCACTATTCATTTTTGTTGCCCTTCGATGAGCTCTTTCCAATTTTTCCACATCACCCTTGCAGTGTGTGGCCCCAAACTGGACACAGTACTCCAGATGAAGCCCCACCAATGCCGAATAGAGAGGAATGATCATGTCCCTTGATCTGCTGGCAATGCTCCTATTTATACAGCCCAAAATGCTGTTAGCCTTCTTGGCAACAAGGGCACACTGTTGACTCATATCCAGCTTCTCATCCACTGTAACCCATAGGTCCTTTTCTGCAGAACGATGCCTAGCCATTCGGTCTCTAGTCTGTAGCAGTGCATGGGATTCTTCTGTCCTAAATGCAGGACTCTGCATTTATCCTTGTTGAACCTCATCATACTTCTTTTGGCCCAATCCTCTAATTTATCTAGGTTCCTCTGTATCCTATCCCTGCCCTCCAGCATATCTACCACTCCTCTCAGTTTAGTGTCATTTGCAAACTTGCTAAGGGTGCAGTCCATGCCATCCCTCCAGATCATTAATGAAGATATTGAACAAAACCCGCCCCAGGACCAACCATTGGGACACTCCACTTAATATCAGCTGCCAACTAGACTTGGCATTGATCACTATCCATTGAACCCGACGATCTAGTCAGCTTTCTATACACCTTATAGTCCGTTCATCTAGCCCATACTTCTTTAACATGTCCACTGCTTTCCCCTCATCCACAGAGCCAGTTATCTCATCACAGAAAGCAATTAGGTTAGTCAGGCATGACTTGCCCTTGGTGAATCCATGCTCACTGTTCCTGATCACTTTCCTCTCCTCTAAGTGCTTCAGAATTGATTCCTTGAGGACCTGCTCCATGATTTTTCCAGGGACTGAGGTGAGACTGACTGGCCTGTTGTTTCCCAGATCCTCCTTATTTCCTTTTTTAAAGATGGGCACTACATTAGCCTTTTTCCAGTCATCCAGTTTTCAAAGATAATGACCAATGGCTCTGCAATCACATCAGCCAACTCCTTTAGCACCCTCGGATGCAGCACATCTGGCCCCATGGACTTGTGCTCATCCAGCTTTTCTAAATAGTCCTGAACCATTTCTTTTTCCACAGATGGCTGGTCACCTCTTCCTCATACTGTGCTGCCCAATGCAGTAGACTGGGAGCTGACCTTGTTCATGAAGACAGAGGCAAAAAAAAGCATTTAGTACATTAGATTTTTCCACAGCCTCTGTCACTAGGTTGCTTCCCCCATTCAGTAAGGGGCCTACACTTTCCCTGACTGTCTTCTTGTTGCTAACATACCTGTAGAAACTCTTCTTGTTACTCTTAACATCCCTTGCTAGCTGCAACTACAAGTGTTATTTGGCTTTCCTGATTTCACTCCTGCATGCCCGAGCAATATTTTTATACTCCTCCCTGGTCATTTGTCCAGTCTTCCACTTATTGTAAGCTTCTTTTAAGATCAGCAAGGATTTCACTGGTAAGCCAAGCTGGTCGCCTGCCATATTTACTCTTCTTTCTACACATCAGGATGGTCTGTTCCTGCAACCTCAATAAGGATTTTTTAAAATACAGCCAGCTCTCCTGGACTCCTTTCCTCCTCATTATCATCACTGTGCAGTGCTCAAAAGGCTCTGCTAAGATTTGTGCCCCTGTACAAATGCATAGGATGACACAGTCCCTTCCCTGATGGGTTTGTAATCCAAATAGTGACATAAGACATGAAATGCCTGTTTTTCATGCTGTAGTGATTTCTGTCTGAAGTTCTCATTAGGACATCAAAGATTTTAAATCATTTACTCAACAGTCTATAAGTTATTATACACATCAAATGGCAAGATAAAAAAAATGAGGATCTGCAAAGATACTGCACAAGCATCTTCAAAGTAACGGACTGAACACCAAATCTGCATGGAGGACTGCAGGCACCCAAAGAAATGTAGGTGGGGAAAACAGTATGATGTACAATGGGCAAGACATAAAAACTGTAACAGAGGCATCAGCAGGTGAGCAATTACATCAGCATTCTTGTGAACTGAATGAAGCAAAGTAACAGCTGGTGCAGGAAATTTTGAAGCCTGATGAACAGTCAACAGGAAAGGAAGGCATTGTGCAAGCAGAAAGGAAAGGAGTTACAGACGCAGCTAACAACAATGAAAGCATTCCCTGCTTCGCTTGCGAAATGGTCTGTCAGTCAAGAATTAGATCCTCCAGCCATCTCTAAATCTTTAAACAATCTTACTAAACCAGGCCTCATTGACATGAAGGGCAAGAGAGAAGAAAGATATCTGCACTGCATCACTAGAAATGTCTATACCTAAAAGAAGCGAAGTCCTTGAAACCTGCAACTGTCAGACATCAGTTCTCTTATTCAGAGTTGATTATCAGTCTTGTCTGACTGATGATCCCTAAGATCTATTAGTCTATAAGGTGCTACAAGACTCTTTGTCGCTTTTGCAGATCCAGACTAACAGTTACCCCTCTGATACTAGTCTTGTCTGGGTTCCCTTGTTGTATTGCCCATCAAAGATTAAAGAGCTGTCTGAGAAAACTGTGAGTATCTTTATTAATTATTTGTATGATAGGAGCTCCTAGAAGCCCCCGCCATGGACCAGAACCCCAAAGTGCTAGGTGCTGTACAAACACAGAACAAAAAATCAGTCTGTGCCTCAAAGAGGATACATAAGTCATTCTTAATTGAGCCTGGAAAAGAAAATCACTACAGAATCCTTACCTTCACCCAATTCCTCTTTAATGGGGAGTAATTTCTGTTGCTAAGGTCTGGGTAATCAGATTTAGGACTAGCACCACCTTTGAAGTGCAGATCCTATTTTCTTACTAATAACAGGAGGCTTTGAACCACAGCACTGTGTTGGAGAGGCTGCAGGTCTGCATCATCCCAGAGAGAGTCTCAGACCTGGTTTACACTTAAAATTTAGGTCAACATAGCTATGTTGCTCAAGAGTGTGAAAAATCCACACTACTGAGTGCCGTAGCTGTGCCAAGATAACCCTGGGTATAGTCACCGCTAGGTCAACAGAAGAATGCTTTAGTCAGCCTATTGACCATCAGTTAGGCAGGTGGTGTTCCTATAGCAATGGAAAAACCTCTCCCAGCACTGTGGGCTTCATCTATAACAGAGGTTCCCAAACTGGGGTTTGTGAACCGCTGGGGGTTCGCAAAATGTTACAGGGGGTTCTTGGGAAAAAAATTCCCTAATGGCAGAGTGAGCTGTCCCTAGGGCCCATGGGCAGCACATGGCCAGCAGCACAGAGCCCTGGACTTCCAAGAGCTAAGCAGATGAAGGCAAGCATCTCTATCACACTGAGGAGATTTAAACTTCAAGACTCCTTATAAGAAATGGAAAGGGAGGTAGATTTTTTTTTTTTGCTGTTTTTAAAATTAAATAGGCAGCTACTATTGTTTTTAAACTTATGAAGAACAAGTTTAAGCTTTGTTGTAACATGCGTTGTTTGCCTGGACTGCTCAAGACCTGAATGCTTTTGTAGGAGAAATTCTTGAAGTTGGCTTCTGAAATATCTTCATGCTGTTTCACATCTGATACTCTCTGATGAAACATAGGAGACTTGTCTTATAACAGGCTTATTCAAAGTGATACAAGCTATGAAAGTGAGATCTTGGAAGAGTGTTGCTGTTTGCATAATGTAATAAAAAGACTGTAATGATACAGAATAATTAATAATAAGTAGTGTGTAATAAGCATGTAAAAAAACAAATTTTAATTTCCAAAATCACTGCTTTTGTAATTTATACTTGGGTAAAGGAGAAAAATCCCTGGAAATATTCATTTGTAATGAATGAAGTTTTGGTTCACAAGACTTGACATTTTAGTGAAAGGAGTTCACAGGTTGTTAAAGTTTGGGCACTACTGATCTATACTATGGGTTTATGCCAGCATAGCTAGAGCGCCTTAGGTGTTTTGGTCCCCTTAGTATAGACATGGCTTCAGGGAGGCCCCCGGGGTGTACAGAGTGCTCCTGATGCAACAACCCTTCCAAGGATGCATTGCACTTCACTGCACTCTATCAGGTTAAGTGGATTAAACTAATGTCCTGTCCCCATTCTTCATGGAGTGTTGTTCTTTGCTTAAATAGGAACTTCATTACCACCAGGGATTTTCAGATCAGGCTGACATGATTTCTAACGCTGACTGGATTTCAGTTTATTTATATTAGAATCAGGTTGGGATTTTAAATTAAACTGTACTTTTTTTCTCTTCTTCTGTAGATTTTTCCCTCTTTTGGTTAAATTCCAAATGCCAATTAAGTAGAATAATATAAATGCAAGAGAAATCAAAAGGATGAATAGCTGGGTCAACATAATTCATTGCATTTGTCATTGAGCTGGCAACCCATGAGGTTTTTCATCCAACTAAATAATCTCATGTTACGTTCTGTGCTGCATTCTATGAATGCAAAAAGTGAAAAAATTAAGTGTCTCTTTTCAGAGCAACTAATGCATCAAAAGCACATGTGTTTCTTTCAGCAAATATATAATTTCATGGGATATTAGTGGGACTAATCATAAATTTAGGTCCCTTTGTCTTGTTCTGTGCTTCACTGTACTATTTTAGCAGTGAATAAGCAACTTATTAAATTATCACCATAATACACTTTTTCATTGTCCTTTCTTTATTACAAAAAGGTTAGGAATTTGCATCTTAACCATAAGTATCATCAAGCGCACAGTTTCCTGGAATATTTTAAGTGATGTGGGTTGCAAAAACAATTTAATTGCAAATAGTTTTCTCAAAGTTCTGACTCTTTCCCATGGACCTTACACACTCCAGCTCCAAACTTGTCCATGGCACTAGTATATACCAGCCAGCAGGTGCATGCCTACTTTCAAGCTGATGAGCACTATCAGCTGTCTCTGAAGAAAGCTTCCTGTTCCAAAAGGGGCATTAAAGGGGCAGTTGATGATTCTTAATGTTGTTCTATGCCATCTGCTCCTTGCCCCTTCTCCTGGGGGGTGGTTCTGAGGCTATGTAGGAGTGAGAGACAGGCTAGAATCCCCAATGCTCTGACCAATCATCTGCTGGTAGATTCGTCCTAAGGGACCACAGTAGTTGGCCAACTTAGAGCAAACAAAGAGCTGCTCCAAGTTGCTCAGGATCGAATTTTGCCCTCTGGTAGCCCCAGGATTGGAGAAGTAGAAAGTGGATTACAGCTGTAACAAGTATGAGTCCAATGAAAGCTGAAGCGTCACAGCACGTTTCAAGAGGCAATTATAAAAAGGCAGCTTCCAACATGTTTTCAGGACTTGCAAAAATATGTCTGTGTAAAATAGAAGAGAAGACCACCATCTTGGTTGACACATTGGGGATGGAAATGGCAACCTCTAGAGTAAAAGCATGAACTGCTTGAACTAGACCCTCAGGGTCTCTGCTAGGGCGGTGATACACTCATACCTTGATGATCCGGCACGGGGGCGTCTGTAATTCATACTCACCAGTGCTTGACTGAGACATATTCTATTATATTCTGCTCCCATACCTCCTCCCTTCAAAATTTTACTAAGAAATTATTATTTTAAATGACTTTCACAGAATCCTGAAGACAGACAGTCTCACATACACTGTGTAATGAGAAGCGAATTAAATTTTATATAGTTATTAACTACTCATTACTGCTTATTAGTGCATTACTGTTCATCCCATTTTTGGGGAGACCGTCCCAATATTGATGGGAAATATCTTGAGGGCAGAAGACTGATATTGTCTTAGAGAATAAAATATTTAAAGGTTGCAGATTTGTATTAACTAGTATCATGTCTCATACATATACACTTCTGATGCCCAATGAGACAGAGATTATGGACTTTGGCTCACTCAGGTCCAAATGAATATAGAGCCAGGTTCATATCTTCTTTCAAATATGAGCCAGGAATACGTCAGTTTTCTGGGTCCATCCAGTATGCCAGAAAATTGTGAGGGGTCTGGTTAGCTTTGTCAAATTTGCAGCCTTAGGACAGAATTTAAACCACCCCACACATACATATCTCCTATGTTGGGAATCTCTACTAACAACCTCACATGGGTGCATACAAACTGGTCCTTGCAGTTCCCCACTAGGTTAATGGAGCATCCACGGGTCTTATCCACAAATTTTAAAAACTTGCAGGAAGGACACCACACAACTAAACTGAGGGCTCTCTTGGAGGCCTACCTGGGCTTATATAGTGCTATGTGAGCCCTAATATGCAAACCCTATCAACAGAGATAATTCCTAATGTAACATGAGCCAAGGGCACTTTAACTAATGACATGAATCAGTTTCCATAGCTGCTAAAATGCCAACTTGCAATATGTTTCATCACTCCTGGTCATAGAATCCAGGATCATTTCTGTTTAGATGATCTCTCTGGTGAAGGTTTTCATCCGAATAATTTTCTAAAGCATCAAATTCCTGATTAAACAATAGAGATCTCTTGGGCTGGGTGTACTATAAGCACGATTTTTCTCAGAACTCTCACAATCACATCTTCCCATGCTCATTTGGCACGCAGTGCTCACTATTAGTAAGTCGATATTTACTAACAGTTATGACTTCTCAGTAGCAGAGATAAGCTATTTTCTATTCTAAGTACATGTGGCAATGTGTCTGGCTACAGCGTGTTAAAGTATAACGTACCTTAAAAGTTAACTTGATGTCTTTGTTCCCTGGTGTATTCGTTGGATCAGTCTTTTCATGGCTACTGCATGTTCTCATAACTTAGCACCAATCAAGGCCTCCAGGCACCACCACCATGTAAAAGTTAAATACGTTTTGTCAGCACATTTCAAACCCATTTGTCACTCTGTAAAACTGCTGAAGTCACATTCTGAAATGAATGAGCCACAGAAATATAATTTATCTTATTTAAGGGACAGTACTGGACAGGCAGACTGACCTGCTCATTCATGCTTATTCTGAAAATACTTTTGAGCATTTTTGACTCTGCTCACCCAGTCTATTATAGGATCCTGAAATATCCAGCTACCTGAGTTTCTGCATTTAACATGCAGTATCATGTTGTGTCTAGCTCAGTGTTTCTCAAATGCAGCCACCAGGGACTTTTCTTGTGGCCACAGCCTCCTGAGTGGTGGTTGGGGAGAGGGGTTGGGCGGGCCAAAGCTCCCTGCTCCCTTCTGGAGACACCAACACTGTAGGATCCAGGTGACCAATGTGAGTTCCCCACTTTTCTGGGGCAGTGGGGCTTGGGTTTCAGCCCTGGGGTGGTGGGTGGGCAGCAGGCTCTGTCCTCCAGCCACAAGGTTTTGGGCTCACACACGCCCATGTTGTCCCTGACTCCTGCTGCCTCCTCCAGCCCCCACTCATGCAGCAGTACCACAGGCTCCAGGCCCAGATTCACCCCGGCATTGTCATGATCCCTGCTGCCTCCTCCACTCCCCATATCCAGTCCATCATTGCCCCGGCTCTCCTGCCACTTTAGGATTTAATTTGTCCCCCAGTTTTCCGGGGATGAGTCAATCTGCTGTGAAAAATTATATTAACAAATATTCAGATACCACTTTTCACAGTAGCAGATTTACTAGGCAGCAAGTCTTAAAAAAAACCAACCAAAAGAAAGCAAGACAGGCAAAGCACCTTATTTATGTTTCTATTTTGTTTGGGTCCAGTAAAGAATAACAATAACTGTACATTATTTTTATTATTGAGTCTGCAAAAACCCTACATAAATAAATTACAATGATGTGGACATAAATATGTGCATATTTATTTGTTTTTCCTAAAGTTAATTATTTTAGGAAAAATTTTCAGAGCAGCCACCAGCAAGACTTGGTGGCTGCACTCAAAGACCACCAAAATTTTGTTGTGAGAACCCCTGCTCTAGATAATTTGGACAAGTTACGGCTGTCTCAAGACGAATCAACTCTGTTGTATCAGGTTTTTTGGTTTTGTTTTTTTAATTCAGTAGATTTATTGTTCATACAACAAGCACCGTTGATAGTTTTGGAAGCTAAAGCTGGCAGCTTTGATGTACTTCAGTTTCATCATTATACCTGATTGGTTTTTGCCTCATCCACCCACCAGATACCTTACTTAGTTAAGAAATTAAAATTATTTCTACAACTAAAATGTTTTCTGATTTACCTCTCTACTAAGACAATGACATATTAGTAGAGAATGTTGCTTCCAGAGATAATGTTAATTGTGAAATGTGCCATGAATGTAATCTTCCTATCTGTGTTCTTAAAAAGTGGAGACCTAAATCATTCTAGCCTATTAGACCTTACTTTTCAGTTTTCAGAAAATCTTCTATATGATAAGGGAATTAATTTCCTGAAATTTGAAACATCATTACAGCTTATTATCTCATCTCTATTGCTCATTTCCAAGCATGCTAGATAAAGATCATAATAGACTTGTGTTCTAAGTTTGATATTAATCAACCTTAAAGTAAAGCTACAGCACTCTAACTGTTCCTTGTGAAGGACTCGAGAAGCATGCAAATTAGACTGTGTCCACAGATTTCAGTGATGCCCCAGTAAGTACCAAACTTGTCCAATTACCCACAGGCATGACAATATACTGAATCATATGTGCCCTGGCATGACTAGCACATGAGAAACTGGACATCAGTTCTGAATACCATCAGGAAATGCCACTAACAATGTTGGGAGAAGAAGAGAGAGTTTGTCCATGTGATGTTGCACTCCATATGTTTTTATAGAAATATGCTTAAGCGTGTGAATATGATGTAACTAGAATATGCTTTATGCAAAAGGTCTCTTGCAAGGTATCCTATTTGTATGCATGTATCATTCTTGTATCTGAAGCCAAAATAAATTTGTTAGTCCCTAAGGTGCCACAAGTAATCCTCATTCTTTTGAGGTCCTATTGTAACTAGGCAAAGTGTGGGCTATTAATGGTGGTTTACAATCTTGATGGTTCCCATTAACTGGGACAATTGGTTGTAAATGGTTTATTTACCTCCTTCTTGTGTAGGAGTGGGCCAACCGAGGAAGAATGGAAACTAGGGGTTTTACAGTGATATGTGGCCATGTCATATGATGCTGGAATCCATCTTAATCCTTGTACTTTTCCATTGGTGAGGATGGGGGAGAGAGACAAGTACAGACACAAGATTCCTACCTTATGCCAAAGCTATAAAAGGGGGTGGAGCAGGACAAAAGGGGCTGCCAGTCATGAGCAAAACCCCTGCTTACCACCTGAGATGTTGGCTGGAACTAGCAAGGACTGTACTAGGGGAAAGTATGGGGCTCAGACTTGGAAGGAGTCTAGTCTGTGAGAAGAACAAGGAGTACTTGTGGCAAAAAGCTCCTCATTCTTTTTGCGGTTACAGACTAACACAGCTGCCTCTCTGAAACTAGTCTGCGAAAGAAGCTTATTGGAACATCTCTGAGGGTGAGATACTATCAGTAATCAGTTTCTTAATGTATTAGGCTTAGATTTGTGTGTTTTTGTTTTATTTCGCGTTATGACTTACTTTGTTCTGTCTGTTATTACTTGAAAGCACTTAAATCCTACTTTTTATACTTAATAAAATCATTTTTCTTTATTAACAAACCCAGAGTAAGTGATTAATACTGGGAGGAGCAAACAGCTGTGCATCTCTCTCTCTCTCTCTCAGTGTTATAGAGGGTGGACAATTTATGAGTTTACCCTGTATACACTTTATACAGAGTAAACTGATTTATTTGGAGTTTGGATCCTATTGGGAACTGGGTGTCTGGGTGCTGCAGAGAGGTAACCTGCTGAGCTGTTTTCAATTTAGTCTGCAGCTTTGGGGGCATAGACCAGACCCTGGGTTGGTGTTGCAGCAGAGTTGCATGTCTGGCTCAACAAGGCAGGGTTCTGGAAGTCCCAAGCTGGCAGGGAAAATGGGCTTATAGGTAATTCCAGCACATCAGATGGAAGTCCCAAGAGGATCTCTGTGACTGAACCCATCACAGTCCACTGTGACCTTAGGAAGTGTTTAAAAAGTTCTCTCATTCCATTTAGATTAGGTGGGCAACATTTTCCAATCAGGTGGCCCATCAAACTACAAAGTTGTCAAAGTGACGTCTTAGCTCCACGGAATGCTAGCAAAATTCCCATTGACTTCAATAGGGACAGGATTTCATCCTCTTTGTGGTTGGGCATTGTAACTGAAGGCAAATAAGGATCTATATTAATCCTTTAACACATACTGTACACCCGCTAAAATAGCTCCACCATCCTTGCTGAGCTACCGACACAGGGTGAGAGTCCTGCCATAAAACAAAAATGACAAATAGTGCTGGGTATTTTTATTTTTACACAACTTGTTTTTCATAAATCACAATAGAAAGGTGGCTGGGAGGTAGTTATAATAGTTTCAAAGGGAATTCTGTCAGAGGAAGGAGGGTGGAAGGGGAGAGATTTTAGGTTTAAATGGTATTGCCAAGATCTGTTTTCATTCTAGCCACTGGGAAGGCCTTTGCTTCTATTTAGTTCCATTATTTTCTTACAACTCATTTTAACACTGGACAACATCACTGCTGTTGTGTTTAAAGCTGTTCTAGTTGCTCTGGAAGATGTTAGCTTGGGGCCATCAGAGCAGCTATCAGAAGAACCCATCCCATTAAGTACAAGGCAAAACAGGCTGCAATATAGTTAGAGCACTTCCACCACTGTGGTGGTGACAGCTTACATCACCCAGAGGCGCTGCTGTAGCCAAGAGAGTGGGAGTAGCAATGTTCTTGCCAAATCTTTAATAAAGATGTTCAAAATCCCAGAAAGGCAAAACTAAGTGCAACATCCAGTAAGCATAAACCAATGTAAAAAAAAAAATCTCACTCTCCCTGCTCTCCCATGACTTTCCTTTACGCCTGCTTCAGCCCCATTCTTGTAAAAGTCATTGCACATCAGAGGAGGCTATACTGGTTTTGAGAGGTAGCACAAGGTTCTTCAGAAATTTAATATTCTACATGCATGTTCATAAGAAGTGAGAAGATATGGTTATGACATCCCTGACCACAGGTGTATCTCTGCATGTTTCCTGGGACCAGGATTTTGTTCCTCTTTAATTTAAATGCTGGAAAGTAAGTGGCAAATTGTACCCCATCATGGATATCCCTGCAAGAGGAATGTAGCAGCTGAAGACACTCTCTATGAAGTGAATCTGACCGATCTGCCTGCAAATCTTCTCTTCAAAGGGGAAAGTTGAGGTGTGGCTCTGGACCACGTAAAGGTTGCAGTTTCCTTGTCTGCACATGGCCCTGGGAAGGAAGAGAAATGAAACCATTAGTCCCATGGAGGGCTTTCAGGTGCCCTGCCAGGTAGCTGGTAGCCTAGAAGCCCCAGCTGAACTCCCAGCTCTGCAGCAAGGACTCTGGAAGCCTTGAGAACCCCAGATCCTAGGCTCCCAGCTCATCTGTGACTCCAAGACTTCTAGGTTCTCAGCTCCTTGTGAGCCTAGCACACTGATGTGGAGCTGGGGGGTAACCGTGACTGAGCTTGGAGTTTTGGAATCTGGGCTCCCAGCCTCAAATTCACCTTTCTAAACACATTTAGATTATTTCTAGATACAATTTTTTAGCATCTTTCCTTCCACACTAAATTTCAAAAAGGCTACATTTCATTCCCAAATGGAATAATTATTTTTAGAATTTCAGGATTTTCTACAAAACAAAACACCCAGCTTTCAACCAGCTGTACCCCAGACTTATGTTCACAGTGACAGGTTTCAGAGGGGTCACCTTGTTAGTCTGTATCAGTAAAAGCAACAAGGAGTCCTTGTGGTGCTTCAGAGACTAACAAATTTATTTGGGCATAAGCTTTCTTGGGATATAACCCACAAAATAAATTTGTTAGTCTCTAAGGTGTCACAAGGACTCCTCATTGTTTTTACTAGTCACAGTGGTGTCAAATGAATGTTTTTGTTATTCTTTTTTAAAAAATTATCACTAAATCTAGTGGCCCAACAACCAAGAAATCAAATGGCCTCTTTACTGTGCTGTTGAATTTCTAATACAACTTTATCATCTTTACTCCATGTGGTTTTGATATTAGTTTGAGTTGGCAACACTTTAGATAGCTAGCAGCTTTGGAAGTAAAACTTCCTAGCAGAACAAACTGAAATGCAGATACCAGTTTGTTTCTGTGCATCCATGTAAAATAATGTTTCACAGCAGAAGCATTTCACTTATTGCACTCTTTATTTGTATAAAGTCTTGGGGGAAATACACAAAAAATCTATGCAACGTCCAGATGATGCAGTCAGTGACTGAAGTGAAGGCAAATTCAAAGATCTGCCTGGAAGCATCCAGAATCTCTGTCCAAAAACTGTACAAAAGAGTCTTTGTCTGCTCTCCCTTATGGGAGATCCCTTTGAAGCTTTGGTAACTTAACTGGCAGCATTTCATATCTGGCCATCTTTTGGAGCAATGGATACTGGGAAAGAGAGAAGGGGGGTGAAAGGGGAGGGTGGAACCAGACCTGAAAAAGATCTGGCTAAGAGCTCATGGCATGGAACATATATACTTTTTGAACTACCATTTTTTAAAAAAAGGTATGAAATTGGAGTCTCACACACCAACTCTGGCTATCGGGCTTTGGGGAATCCTTTTACTAAAATAAGCTTTTATTTACCTTGAAAGGTCAACAGCTTAGTTTTGGTAAACTAGAAATGTTTTTAATCCAGGAAATTGCAAGTTTTACTCTCAGCTCTACCACATTGGGTGGTCATGGGAGATCATTTCTCTAGTCATATGATGCAGTAGTTCTTACTTCCCGGAGTGCTGTGAGAATTACTTAGCTGTCTTTTTTACAGCACCTTGAAGATGGATAGACAAGTGATAGGCAGTAGTTCTTGTTAATTTAACAGTACTCAATTTTGCACTATTTCCAAAGTTTCCTGTTATCACAGATTGATCTATTTCCCATTCCAATTAATTTGTAAACCACAAAGATTCCATCTACATTGTACAAATTCTTCTTTATTTCCTGTAGTCTACCCTCAGCTCTTTAGTTAAATTGGTCTACAACTGTGTGAGTAGACTAGGCCTCAGCTAGCCATGGAGAACACCATACAGTTAAGGGGACGATTCCTCCCTGATGAAGTGGAAAAGGAACAGGGCTCCTCTCCCACCACAGCCCTTGAATTGGTGTCCTCCAAAGTGAAGGCCTGTGATGGGAAGTTAGATGGGGTGGGATCTGAGTTACTACAGAGAATTCTCTCCTGGGTGTCTGGCTGGTGAGTCTTACTCACATGCTCAGGGTTCAGCTGATCGCCATATTTGGGGTTGGGAAAGAATTTTCCTCCAGGAAAGACTGGCAGAGGCCCTGGGAGTTTTTCACCTTCCTCTGCAGCATGGGGCATGGCTCACTTTCTGGAGGATTCTCTGCACCCTGAAGTCTTTAAATCATGATTTGAGGACTTCAGAGCTCAGACATAGGTTAGGGATTTACTACAGCAGTGGGTATGTGAGATTCTGTGGCCTGTATTGTGCAGGAGGTCAGACTAGATAATCATAATGGTCTCTTCTGACCTTAAAGTCTATGAGGTCCAGAGGTTCCCCAAAGCAGTAGACCCTCTGAACTCAGTCTTTTCCCCCACAGACAGCCTCTGTATGTGGTTATATAAGAAGCAGTGGCAACACTGTGCTGTGTGGTGTCCTGTCATCCTTTACTTTAGCAGCTGCATCACAGCTCTTCTGCTGTGTCTTGGACTTTCTGCACGAAAGGAGACTATCAGGGTCCAAATGAATGCACTATTGTATCAACTCGATATGTACAAGTGGCAACCAATGAAACTTCAATTGAGATAACACCACATTTTCAAAAGAGGGGAGGATCATATTTTCTAGTGCTCAGGTCCCCAGCCCTGTCCAATTTTCGAAAGAGGTGAACTTTCATTTTAGGTACCCATCTAATAGGGAGATTTTCACAGATACGCAGGCCCAGCCACTCCGTTCTGAAATTTATGGCCAGGTTTCTTCATAAGAGCTCAGCATCCAAGGAGAACAATCTGGCCACTAATTTTGGTGAGTAAATGGGAGCAGAGGTTTTTGGAAAATCTAGCCCATAATGCATCAATTTTCCTGTAGTCCATAATACGACAGCTGTATGTCTTCTCTGAATGCTCGATGTCTTGGGAATAGGCGACTGATTCACAGTATGAAGACTTGAAAGAGACACCACAGTTAAAAACAAAAGTTGTCATAGTGAGAGACAAATTAATCATAAAAGTTAATTGTAAGGAGTTGGGGGGGTTGAGGGGTTTTTGGGAGGCAGGGGGAAGAATACAGGAGAATCACATCAAACAAGAAAAAACCTGTTTTATTTCTGAAGTATTATATGGACTCAGTAATAGATTTTTCTCCATAATCTACCCCCTTAAGGCAATCAGAAAAGGGTATTGTGGCACTTCAGCTATGTAACTGGATGCAGAGAAGGGTTCTGTTCTGCTTAAAAGTATTATGAAAACA
Organism: Dermatemys mawii; assembly: GCA_007922305.1. Lineage (NCBI taxonomy): Eukaryota > Metazoa > Chordata > Testudines > Dermatemydidae > Dermatemys > Dermatemys mawii. Next base: position 39,318,102 of record ML677349.1, on the reverse strand, counting down.
TGCAATAAATGGTAGTAGTTCTGTGGGGATAATTTGAAAGTGGTTTGTAGATTAGAACATTGGTTTTTAAAATAAGACAAAAAGCAGTATTTAGACCTGAGTTTTGTTTCCCCTTTTGCCTATACCCCTTCCTAACCAAATGGTCAAAATGAGTTCTGTTGGTCATCAGCCCATCCATAGTGGGACACCATTTTTGGGACATATTAAGTGCCTTCCACTCTCAGGGCACCATTTGTGACACCAGGAGTAGCTTGCAAAGGGAGAAATCACTAGTCTTCCTCCAGTGAAAGCCCAAACATATAATCTAATATACCTTGATCCATTGGCTTTGAAAGAAAGAGATCTGTTGCTAAATTCAGGTCTCCTATCTAGTTCATCAGCACCAAGCCAGTAATTTAACTCCTCTTCAGATGGATTCTGCAGTATATCCCTACTGGCGTCACCCTGACGCCTAGTAATTGGCGAGACATCATAAAAACTCGTGAAGGAACAGTTACATCATACTCCAAAATATGCTTATTAATGTCTCCTGTGTGGGGCTGACACAATATAACATGTTCTATAGTCCAATTTAAATATGCTGGGAAATTGAGAGTTTCAGTTATAATTACCACTGCTGTTAACATATCCTATTCCTAGGTATAACAAGAGTTGATCAGCTACCAATCCATGACATGTGAGGACAAGACGGGTGACTCATGGTCATGGGTCATGCAAAAGACTTAGAGCATCAAAGAAATTGAGAGTTTTCTTTTATTTGTGTAAGTCCATGCTACCACTGCAATATTTTACTTTCCAGTTTTTATATTTAATATAACATAAGAACAGCAATACTGAGTCAGACCAAAGGTACATCTAGCCCAGTATCCTGCCTTCCAACACTGGCCAATGCCAGATGCTTCAGAGGGAATGAACAGAACTGGTACTTATCAAGTGATCCACCCCTGTCATACATTCCCAGCTTCTGGCAAACAGACGCTAGGGACACCATCCTTGCCTAGCCTTGCTAATAGCCACTGATGGCCTTATCCCCCATGAATTTATCTAGTTCTTTTTGGAACCCTGTTAGTATCTTGGCCTTCACAACATCCTTTGGCAAAGAGTTCCACAGGTTGACTGTGTGTTGTGTGAAGAAATACTTCCTTTTGTTCATTTAAACCCGCTGCCTATTAATCTCATTTGGTGATCCCTAGTTCTTGTATTATGAGAAGGAGTAAACAACACTTCCTTATTTACTTTCTCCACTCCAGTCATGAATTTATAGACCTCTATCATATCCCTCTTTAGTCATCTCTTTTCCAAGCTGAAAAATCCTAGGCTTATTAATCTCTCTTCTTATGGAAGCCATTCCATACCCCTAATCATTTTTGTTGCCCCTTTCTGAACCTTTTCCAATTCCAATAGAACTTTTTTGAGCATTCTGGTACTGGAATGGGGTGTGGGGCCATGGCCCTCCTACTTTCTGAAACTGGCCTAGCCTGGCCCATCCATTTTTTGCCATGTCCCCCCACCCAAGCCCTCTTCTCCCTGAGGCTCTGCTTCCCCTCTCCCCATGCTGTCAAGCCAGTAGCTGGGGAGCCCAGGCAGCTGGGGGTGCATTGTGCACCATCCACTTGCCCGAGGTGGGGGAACCAAGAGCAACCCCCAGCCCATGTCACCACCCCTGGGCCCCCTGCCCAGGGCAGGTGGAGGGTCCACAACTCCTCACATGGCTCTTACCATGGCCAGGCTGCAGCTCTGAGGTCCTGTCCCTCAGCCGGAACTGGATTGGCAGCAGTGGGGAGCCACGAAACCTCACCTACTCTGGGCAGGAGGCCTGCACAGTGGGGACATGGGCTTGCAGCTCCTAGCCTGCTCCCATTTCTGGCATGGCCAGTGGCAGCCCTATCCCCTCTTCCCCCCACTTTTGGAAAGGCTCTACCAGAGCTGGAGAGGAAGACCACATCTGCACACAATATTCAAGAGGTGGACAAGAGGTGGATTTATATAGAGGCAATATGATATTTTCTGTCTCATTATCTCTTTCCTAATGATTCCCAGCATTCTGTTCACTTTTTTGATTGCCACTGTACATTGAGTGGATGTTTTCAGAGAACTATCCACAATGACTCCAAGATCTTTTTCTTGAGTGGTTGCAGATAATATAGACTCCATCATTTCATATGTATAGTTGGGATTATGTTTTCCAGTAGGATTTATTTTGTGTTTATCAACGTTGAATTTCATCTTCCATTTTGCTGTCCAGTCACCCAGTTTCATGAGATCCGTTTGTAATTCTTCGCAGTCTGCTTTGTACTCATCTTGAGTAGTTTTATATCATCTACAGATTTTGCCACCGCACTGTTTATCCCTTTTTCCAGATTATTTATGAATATATTGAACAGCACTGGTCCCAGTACAGATCCCTGAGCGACATTCCCTATTTTTTCCTTAATTGCAAGGGGCCCTGAGCACCCAAACATGAATCTGAGTAACAAAGCAATTTCATAAAGTTCCAATAAGTAATAAAGAGTTTTTAACTATGGGTAACAAATACATTCATTTCAACCATGTAGCCAAGGATTTTTTTATTTAATCTTATGAAACTCATACTGCACTCCCTACCCCAATCTCCCATATTAATAATATTTACCTTGCTCTTATTCTGTTTTCATCCACAGATCTCATAGCATGGAGGAGGGCACTTGCACATTTAAAGTAGTGTAAATTGTGGATTCTCTATAACTTGAAGTCTTGAAATCATGATTTGAGGACTTCAGTAACTCAGCCAGAGGTTAAGGGCAGGGCCAGCTCTAACTTTTTTGCTGCCCCAAGAAAAAAAGAAAACGCTGAGCGCTGCCCTGCCAAAACAAACCCTTCCCCAGCACCACTCCACCGAAACAACCCCCTGCCAGAGCCGCCCCGCCAAAACAAAAACAACCCCCCGCCCAAGCGCCGCCCTGCCTAAGTAAAAAAAAAACAACCCAAGCACTGCCCCGCTGCCCCAAGATTGGCTGCTCCTTAGAAGATGCTGCCCTAAGCACATGCTTGGTTGGCTGGTGCCTGGAGCCAGCCCTAGCTAGGGTTCTATTATACAAGTGGATGGATGATGTTCTGTGGACTGCAATGCACAGGAAGTGGGACTAGAAGATCACAATGGTCCCTTCTGGCCTTAAAGTCTATGAGTATTTTAAAAAGGAGGTGTCATTTACCCCAGTTTACAGATGGGGAAGCCAAAGCCCAGAAATGTGAAGTGAGTTGCTCAAGGTCAGCCAGCAGGCTAGTAGCAGAACTAATAATGGAACTCGGGTCTCCTGAGTCTCAACCCAGCTATACTACTTTTAAATGTCAATAGATTCACAATGGGTCCCCAGTCATGACTGGGCCTGTAGTGGGTACCACAGTACAAATAAACAAACAGTAGTTTCACGTCCTTTCTTGTGTCTGTCCTGTCCCACCCTGCTTCTCTAACTGGCTGATGAAATATCAGACCACCACCCCAACCCTTCCAAAAAGGACCAAGGCCAAAATTTGAAAATTTGGGTGCCTAATGAGAGGCACCTGGGTCCACATTTAGGAGTCTGAGTAAACGTAGCCTGATTTTCAAAGGTGTGCAGCACTGGCAGCTCCCATTGACTGGATATCAGCCGCTTTATTCAGGTGCCTAAATATGGATATAGGTGCCTAACATTGGTCACTCATGTTCAAAAAGTTTGGTCTAAGTTCAGTACTACTGCAGCACTCTTAGCCCTGCTGGTTCAGGAGCAAATTGTCTGCAACAAATGTGCATTAACAATACCGTCACCTTACTTCCAGAATACAGGGCAAATATCTACATAAAAGATTACCACAGTAGTATGAAAAAAAGCAATTTGTCTCAAGTTGGAGGAACACTGGCCTTTTTTCTCCTTTTACAGACTTTTTTTCTAATCACTTGATTGTCCTGGAAAAACTGACATGTTTATCTGGTTAAACAAAACAACTTCTTTCCAGAACAGACCAATAAAACAGGATTTATTTAAGGAGCTAAAGTTTTATTAGCTATTGACTTAAGCTGTTTGCCTTATTTTAGGAGAGTATCCTTTTTTATTAGATTTGTGTGTGTTGAAAGAGACTGGTAATTACATTGCCATAAATAAGGAACTATATTGTTTAATATGGCTGTTAAAAAGGAGCTTTATAGATCACATGACGAGGGTTCATTTATCTTTCTTACTAATTAATATAAATAGATCTACACTAATGGTTCATGACATATTTGTGTTTGACCTTTTTTCCCTGAAATGTTTTCCCAGCTTTACATTTTCTTATGTAATCTCTCCAAAAACTTAACACTAGTGTCCTCTGCTGGCCAGACCAGTTCCTCAACATACAATATAGCTGACGGTTTGCAAGCATAGCCAGTCAAATAAAACTATATTCGCAAATTGTAGGTGTATTGATGAAAGTGTGCAGGGTGTGGAGCCAAACTGATCCAGAACCACCTTTCAACTTGCTTTGTGTGTAAGCTCTACACCTGCGTCAGTGGTGCATAGGAAGGCTAGTTTGGCACATTCAGAGTGATTGTCACCATGAACACAAAATATGTCTAAATACAAACATTCATTTTAACCATAAATTAGATATTCCACCAGTAACCTGAGGAAGAGTCAAGCACTTTACTTCCTCTAATAATTATTTTAAATGCCTAATGCCTCTGAATTCCTTCATTCAAAACAATCCCTTCGGTTTGATGAAGAGTAGAAAGATATTCAATGTCTACAGTTTCTCATCTTTTAATTGTCCTCTCCTTAGCTCAAGAGCTCAGTTATGTACTATATACATCCTTTCATCTCTAAACTGCTGGTTTATATCTGCCTCAGGTCAATAGTGAATAAATGGTGTTGCTAATTTGTTGGCCTATGTGAAATGAGTTGGTGGATTCAATCTACCTTCTAGCAAACAAGCATCCATATAAGCAAACCGCTATTACACTTAACTGGATTGCCCAAATCAGCTGAAAGGCCAATGGTGAAACAGGCCTAGTTAATTATCTGCCCTTCGAGGTGGCCCATCCACATCAAGATTTAGGCACACCGGCAAGAGCAGTGATGTTTGCACTGCTGTTCTCTGGGCTATAGCTATTGCTTGAATCAATTTCCAGGGCTATCAATGTACCTCCTTTCATGAACAATAAATTTGCTAAGCATTTTTTTTTTAACTTTCCCTTTATATTAAATCCATGTGCTCCAGCAGCTGGTCATCACATGTTGGAGTGAGTTTTCTTGAGTGGTGATATTCATTTCTTCTCACTGAAAGAACATGTCCCTTGTCACTCCAATTTTTTTTCCAGCCATACCTTTCTCCATGAAAAATGTGCTGCTGGAAGGCGATGATGCCTAGCAATGCATCTCAGCAAGGAAAGAGTAGGAACAACAAGCATTTTATCACTGAGAGAGATGACCATGGCTATTATACATTGTTAAATCCGGTGCATGTTTGAAGTTGACAATCAGTGTTTGCACTGAGATGATCAGGGTATTCTGGGTCATCTTGATTTTGAAAGATGGATGAATACTACAATCACAGCAAAGGCTCAAGGCAGTGACCATAGTAGACTGTGGGCACCAGCTGACTTTAGGGCAGAGGAATTTTCATTAGAGGAAGAGGTTAAGAGAAACTATAAAGAGGAGGAGGAGGAAAGACAAGCAAATCAACACCACTTGCTGGGAAGATTATGGTACTTTTATTCAGGTCCTTATTTCTGGAGTGAAGCTATCATGGACTTCCACAAAGAGAACTGTCCTTGTAATCCTCTTTAAAGGGCTGCACAGTACAGAGGCTGCATTAATTTTCCCACAATTCACTGTGGGAACTGGATGATGACATCTATCAGCCACAGTCCCTCTCATCCTTATGGATCCCACAGAGACTATCAGATCAAAGTAAGGAGGGGTTTTATCTTGAGAACACTGATCCTTCTTCTGTGCAGGAAGGACATATCCAGGTGAGAAGAGTCTCCTCCACATGTAGATCAACAGGGCCCTTTAATTCTAAACATATAATACCTTTTTAACAACTCCCCAATGAAATTGCTATTTTATTATTTCACCGGATCTTTTTATTTCCCCTCCTGCACAATAAATAAATAAAACTCTGTAATTCCTGTTCCATATATATTGTGTTGAATATTGGACTATTCCAGACCCCTATTACGCCAGAAGACAAATAAAATACTTACAGGATGTTCTCTGACAAAGTGGAACAGCCCAAGGACCCAATCCTGCAATTGACAGCATGTGAACAGGCTGCTGGGCCAGCATGGACCCTCCGCATCTTCAGTGGGGCTTGGTGCTCCAGTCTGCCCATGTGCAATGTCCTACTGGATCAGGTCTAAAAGTTTTTGTCCTTATTTCATTCACTGTAAAATTACCGTAAAAGGTGGAAAGTAAGTTCTGCACCTGCTGAAGGAGCGGGGAAGACATCTGCACTTAACTAAGCACAACAAAAGTTACCAAGAAATTCTGTTGTCTACTTGTAATATTTCCAGTTGCAGTGTGCACCTTACAGCATACCTCAGGTTCATTTGATTGAGTGATTATGAGCCATACTGTGGCCATCCTCTGTGTGAATGCGTAAGATGGGCAGGTCATAAGAAATGCCCACAATAGGCTGTCTACTATTTAAGACCTGAGTGCAAGGATTGCTTCTCACTAATGGACCATCCCAATAAGGGCAAGAAAGAAAAGGCAAGTCCATGGTCAGGTCTCCGCTCTGCACTGGCCACAAGAAGAGTGTGCCATTAAGGTACAATGTCTTCTATTGCGGCTTTGCACTAGACATACTACATGGCCCAGTGCTTAATAGATCATAATAAGTGTTAAGGTATTAAATTCAGTTCATGCTCAAATACCACTGGAGTGGCCAGCTGATAGCTAAATAGCTATCCAATAATTTAAGTATTTCCTCAGACACTGAGTGGAGTTTTCTGCCAAAAGGAGGTAAATAAAAGTTTTGTATTAAAAAAAAACAATACAGCCTGCACAATTATTAGGACTATTAATGCTTTGGTTTAAAAACGTAGCACTACATGTCAGATACATTCTTCCCTGTCGTTAGAACTGACCATTAGAGGATCCTTTCTGCTCAAGCATATCCATAGGCACAGCATGTGTTGTTCATGACTGACATTCCCCGCCCAAGGGCTGCTTCCACACATTTCACTGAGCCATCTGCAGAAGTAGCTTCAGAACAGAGGCAAGAAGAGTGTTTATTTTTGGCAGATAAAGTGTTGGGAGGGGTCCTCAGCAGAACCCTAGAAAAACTACTAAAAATAGCCAGGTTTCTTTTAAAATATTACTAAATCAATTTTTCTAATGGGATCGCATGGTTGAAAACTTTTTTATTCCCCACTAGTCTGGAAAATGTTCAGTGAAGGTTGCCATGAAAATAGGATAATACAAGTCTCTTTTTCCATTTTGAAAACTAAACCACCAAATGGGCTACTATATATTAAAACACCAGTCAAGGGAGACGTTACCATGAAACCTCTCTAAAAGGGAAGTAAACCCATACTTCTCTCTACTTCATATCTTCTGATGCCACATACACACAAATCAAAGACATGCAGAAATGAAGCAACATGTAGCACAATATGTCTAATGAAAAGTTTCATAAAGCTTTGGATCTCCTTTTAACATAATGAGGAAACAAGACAACATTTGCTCATAAGGGCCTGGATTCAAAAGCCCAGTGAAATCAGTGAAAAGATTCTCAACCAAATCCGTGCACTTGGATCAAAAAGGGCATAATTAGAGTTGATTAACATTTTTTCCATCAGAAAACAATTTTTTAAAATGAAAAATGGCCTTTAACTAAATGAAAATTTTCATAAAAACATTTAAACTTTCACTGATTTTTTTCTTTTTTGGGAGGGAGGGTATTTTTGGGGGGAACAAGTTAGTAATTATTCATTTTGGTTTGGGAGGAGTGATATAAAGAAAGCATGCCACCTACTTTCTCATTTTTACATTTTACCCCTCCTTTCTTCAGTGGTAATAGTCAGTGGCAGGAGTAGGGATAAAGGATAGAATAAAAAAAGAGAGAGAGAGGGTCTGTTTTCCCATCTCCGCTTAAGTGAAACTTTTCAAACAAACTTGGAAAATATTTCAAATAATGATTTTTTTTTCATTTTTCTCTCTCTTTTACCTGAATTGCACTTGCCTTGACTGGAGCAGATCTAAGCAAAGTGTATAAGAATTACATTACAGCTATGTAGGAAATGGAATTTCCATTCTGCAGAAACAAATTGCGTTTCTGAAATATTTGTGGTCCTAATCAGAACCGAGGCAGCATATGTTGGAGAGTCAAGCAAACCATCCACTCACCTGGACAGGCAGGAAGCTGGACAGCCAGAGAGCCAGGCACCCTCAAGATCTCCCTATGTTTGTGTCTGGTTTCCATCAGAGGTTTTGTCACAATTAACACACTCCTGCAGGACATTTCAATTCCATCAACTCCGCATTTTCTGATGGAAAAACTGTACCACTGGAAAACTTTCAGTCATCTCTAGGATGCACAGACTGAACAATTATATTCTTACTGCCAGTTGTTCTCCTTTTGTGATTTCTTCTTGCCCTCCTCATTTAATTTTCTTTTGTATATTGAGTAATTGGGGCTAAATATTTGGATCTCACCGAGATGATCCTCTTGCGGAGCTTTCTTAAGATTGCTTTCTTGTGAGGAATGATAGACACAATGGCCACTTGTTCTGTCCCCAACCAGAGAGGATTGGCCAGGAAAATGTCCATAGTGCTTGGGCCAACATACAAACTCTAGCTCCTCTGTCACATCCTGCATTGGAGCTGTGCTGCTACGACTTTGCAGTCCAATACTTTTCCTGGACTCTCCACCTTCGGCAGTATTAAGGCACTAATTATTCATAAGTGCTCATTGTCACAGTACCCACATTAACTGTTGTTAACTCGTTGTGGTTTCCTCAAGGGCACACCAATTAGTTCTCAGGCTTCTGAGTGTCACCTTTCTTGGGGCAGAACCCTGTAATTGTCTCCCTCCGCTCTAAGGCTTTGGGCTGCAGACCCCTGCCATTTCACCTTGATTACCTCAAGCAGCTCTGACTTTAGTTCAGCACCTTCAGCCTGTTCTCTCAGGGTTAACCAGCCAGCTTTCAGAAAGCAAAGTACTATTTATTCAGAACAAAGACATTATAGGGAAAATATATCCTGAAGACAATAAACAACTTATATTCATGCCTAGGTTACCAGGTATAACCCATTTTCCACATGGGGACCCTGGTAGGCCTAAAACACTTCAGGTCCTCCCACAGAACTATTGGTCACCATCTCACGTCTATCCATTCTAAGATCAGGGCTGTTTTATACCATTTCAAGTTCTTTGTCCACTAAGGCTTTTAAACTAAGTGAGACCATCTGTGTGATTTTTCCCCCTCAGGCAGGTAAAACTTCAGAAGACTTGTTACCTGAATTGTTTCAGTATTGGGAATTTGTATTAAATTTTCCCCTTTCCTCCTTGTTTTTAGTTCCTGTAGGAAGCATTCTTTATGTGGGGCATTTAGTCAGTGCTTATGTTCCTGACTAGACCATAAAGACGTATCCAATTAAAACAATAGCCTTTGAATATGTCATGATTCCATAACATCCGTCACTGGGCACCCTGAATTCCAGAATCAATGGGAGCTGCAGGTCTTAGCACTCTGAGAATCAGACCTTAAATATACTTCACTCTTTCTCTTGATCTCTGGTGGGTTGGAGGAGCAACTAAGTGTACATCCTTTCTCCAGTCACCCCCCCTTAGCCTGTCCTGTACTTTGTCCTTATAATTTGCTGATTCCTGAGCTTTTCTTGAGTGCTTTCCACTTTGAAAGAGCATTTTTGTGTCTTAAAGTGATTTCAGAAAGTCTCTAGCTGTTCCTGGAAAGCTTTGCATAGTGCTGTTGTTATGAGTCAACACAGCAAAGATGGATGTCACCCAAAAGGAATTAACAGCAAAATCCAGATTAAAGTAGTCAGATACTCAGTTATGACATTTTTACAGACAACACAGAAATCTGGTTTCCAGTTAAAAGGTTCACACCCAACCTACTTTTAAAGAATCATATAATCATAGAAGATTAGGGTTGGAAGAGACCTCAGGAGGTCATCCAGTCCAACCCCTCACTTAAAGCAGAACCAACACAACTAAATCATTCCAGCCAGGGCTTTGTCAGAGTCGTCTCTGAGCAGACGCAGGCTCTTCCTTATCCAGTTAACAAAAATCAACTAATTATGCTGATCCTCTCTAATAAATTATGAATATTCATCGCCTCATTGAAGGTCTCATTTCTTGAAAGTGGGTTCACTAGCTCATTAGGCTGTTGCTGCATTTTAATATATTCTGACTCAAGCTGTCCTGGAAAAATGACAGGAAAAAAGAGAATGTGATGGTCTAAATGTCACTTTATTGTTACTAGGTACTATTTATACTGCAATAATACCTCACAACCATAATAAAGATTAGGATTCCATCATATTGGGTGCTGTATACAAAAATATAAAGATTAAAATCCCTGCCTCTCAGCTATCTGAAACGAGCATATTTTTAAACTAAAATAATTGGCTGGTATTTCAACAGACACAAATGATAAATATTTGTAAAAGTCACTGAAAATGTGTAAAAATGTTTCCACTTTAATTTTATTTTTTGCTCTTACAGTGTGTTCTGTACCACTGCCCCTCCAATCCATCAGCTCAAAAACACTCTCAAGTCTTGTATTCAGCATTACCCAAATCTGGAAAAACATATTAAAAATAATAACTTGCTGTAATTAGCACAATACCAGAAAGTCACTGCCTGTCAACACATGAAGCACTGTAGTTTGAATCCACAGAACATGATTATATTAGAGCAACACTTTCTCCATTATTTTGCAGTTATTTTTTTTTAATGAACTCAAGCATCTCATTTGCTTTTTAAACTGCTGCTGTGTATTGGCCAAATATCTTTGCTGAGCTCTCAACCACCAGTCCCTAAGGGCTCTGTTAAGTCTCTACAGCACTGAACTATGAGCGGAGGAAGAGGAGCACTCTTGCCTGCGGCTGCCCGAAGGTATTCTTCCAGTGGAAGGCACGCAGAAAAGGCCTAATCCCCCCTTCCCGTGTACCTTGTGTTGTCATCAATGACACCCATGCAAAGTCACTCCAGCAGTGCTTGGGGATGCATGCCCTCCTCCCCAGGCCTGTTAACATATATAGAATACTCACCTCTACATTCATCATTTCACTTTTAACAAACTTAGCTATTCTGTATTATATTGTGCATGTCATAACAATGGGCTAGCCAACCCCTCCACCCCCCCAGTTGAACCCCCAAGGCACTGGGCCTTACAGACTCTCCTGCCACCATTTCACATGGAGAAGGGCAGCAGCAGCCTCGTGGCAGCATCACTCACGCAACTCTGACATTCAGTCTCAAGATATTTGTCTGATTTGCAGTGCTGCCTTTGGTCACCTTCATTTCACCCCACTCTTACCATTGCAGCCCTTAGCAACCCAGCCTCACTCTCACGGACCAGTGTTTTTCATCTTCATTCCTCCATATCGCTGCTCTCTTTTACCCTTTCCTATCTCCCTGCCTCTTCGTCTTCCTCTCCTTTTGAAGACACCCCTTTCTTGCTCCAGCAATCTCTGCTTTTGCCCTAATTTAACCCCAAGTGCTTTTACCCCATCCCCAAACAAACTAACATGACGTGTACCTGATGGTACCCTGATCTTTTGCTTGTATGCTGTGACCATTTTCCTCATCCTTTGTTTTTTGTCAGTGCTTCTGGGCAGGGACTCTGATGTGTTTGTATGATGCCTAGTACACTAAGACTACAATCCTGATTGGGTCCTTCAGTGCTACCCTAATATAAATACTAATTTACTATTATCCAATATTAGAGCATTTTAAATACAGATCTCGAATAGTACCATGTGTCTTACATTAGACATGCAATTCATTTTACTTTTGTACATACAGAAATTTATGGAAAAATTTGTTTTCCACATGGAGGAATGAACACTGCTTTCCTCTAACTGCATTCAGAGCTCTGTGACCACATCTGAAAGTGTTTCTTGTCATCTCTTCTTGTTTACTATAAAGATCCAGTATGCTACCATAAAAGTCTAAAATGAGGCCAGATATTTTCAATTATTCACTTCATGAAGATGCCTTTTCAGTCACAACTTCTTACTTGCAGCTCAGCTGCTTGGGTCACGTTTCACTTTAAGAGCCAAACTTCCTGATTATTAAAAGTTTCTGTATGCATCAATCTCAAAGTGAGCAAAACCAGATTGCCTGCGTAAAGCAAGGGCTCCTCAAACAGCAATCTTTTTTTTTAAAAAAAAAAGCAAAATGCATTACCTCAGACACACAACAGCAAACTTTCACTGAGCTGATGAGAACTCTAGCAGGGTGTGTTTATTGTCAGTTTGGGTTTTATTTGACACATGTGGCTGTGGCCCAAAGCAGCACAAGATCTACAGTTAAACCATTCCAACATTCCCATTAAACCAAGTTCTACATCAATATATGTGATTTTAGGGCGTGATCCAATTACCTCTAAAATCGGTGGAAATGCTCTCTTGGATTACCATGGGATTTGGATCAGGCTCTTATTCGTCTTCGATCCACAAGAAGTACTTGCAAAAAAATTTCCAGAGTTCCATGCTTTGGGAAATGGGAGATGTTACTGATGGAGAGCTAACATTTATCAGTATTTTTGTGCTAATTAGCCAGACTTCCCTCTGTTTCAGTCTACAAAATTCAGTATCGGTATGGGGTGTGGTGAGAGGAGCAGAGCAGAGGAAGCTATAAGTCAGGGACACGAAATCCCGGCATGGTGCACCAAAAATCCCAAATCTATGTGCCAGCAATAGATTTGTATTACCATTGGGTGAATTCAAGCACTTAAATATCCTCCCTAAGACTACTCCCCCCAATCTCCAAGACCTGGCAGCACCCATGAAGAAGCCACACAGAACATACTTCAACCTAATGGACAGCGTGGTCCATGTAGCTCCTCACACGCCTCTGCATTGGGGCAAGGAGGAGAGAATCCACACAACAGTAGATCCTCATGTTTGGTCTCCGACCCACCTGTTTCCCATCCTCATCTGATGTGCAAGGGGTCTCTATGAAGCTGAACTCTGCACTTTGCCCCGGTATATGCAGCCATTCAAAATCTGCCCTCCCTTGTGCACAGAAACCTTATACTGCCAGAAGCCCTCTGTGGTGGGAGCAGATGGGGTTGGACTTCCAAGTAACTGACTGACACTGAAACACTGGAACTCAAACTTCGGGGATCCTTGTCACATTTCAAATGTGTTCTATTTTGTAATACAAATAAAAATTTAACAGGACTACAAAATTGCCAATGAAAATGGACAATCTATTATGGGGGTGGGGTTGTTTCTACTATCTTTCTGCTTTCCAGCCACAAAACAGCTAGTGCTCCATAAAGGAAATCCTGTCTAGACCCTTTTAGCCAGATCTGTATTTTATTCATAGCCGAAAAAAGGTCTAGGTGCTGTGGTATGAGCAGTTTGGTTTATATACCAGCTAGAGGCTCGTCAGCCTTTTCTTGCACATCCTGTTCTCTGAAATGATGAACAAGGAAGCAGTTATAAAAAGTAACATGAAACACTTCAGTGGGTACATTTTCTGCCACAACAAAATTGGTAGGAGAGAGATGCACGGCTAACAATACTGACTGTGTGTGAAAACCCCAGTACTCTAAGTGTAAGGGAACGCTATTTTTCAATGCTTTTTTTGAAATGTCAATCTATTTAGAAACTATTCCGCTAATGTAACATATTCTATTTTTGCCCCATGTTCTTTAGTAACTATCGATTACCTGCATTAAAATATAATGGTTTCCTAAAACTTTTTCTGTTCCTGTTGCTTATTCCCTGTATGGAGTCATTTTTATATCAGTTAGTTGCTATGGAAATTATTACAGAGTCATTATTGTAGGGTTAGGATTTGAAAATAGAGGAGCAAGTGGGACACACTGAACTCTTTGTATGAAAAGCGTTTGTGTCAGAAATTAGGACATCAGAGGTCGTGCCTAGTGCTGGGAGCAGGCATCAGTAATAAGGACTGGGAGTGAGGATTAGGACAGGAGTCAACGGGCCCAGCTCTACCTTTTGTGCCGCCCCAAGCAAAAAAAAAAGAAAAAAAAAGCCACCTGAACTGCCGAAGCACAAAAAAAAAAAAAAAAGAAAGAAAGTGGGGCCCGAATTGTGCCACCCCAAGATTGATCGGAATGCTGCCCCTTAGAATGTGCCGTCCCAGGCATGTGCTTTCTCAGCTGGTGCCCAAATTGTGCCACCCCAAGATGCTTGGGGTGGCACATGCTTCCTCAGCTGGTAACTGAATTGTGCCATCCCAAGATTCCTCAGCTGGTGCCCGAATTGTGCCACCCCAAGATTGATTGGAATGCTGCCCCTTAGAATGTGCCATCCCAGGCACGTGCTTCCTCAGCTGGTGCCTGGAGCCAGCCCTAGGAGTCAAAGGTCAAAGGCCAGAAAGCCAAAGTCAGAAGTCAGGAATTGGGATGGAGGGTCAGAGCCAGGTTACCTGGAGTAAGGTGCAGCAGGGGCAGGCGCTCTTGTAACCATGGGCGAATGCTTTGAGCAGCAGCCTGTGATGCTGGCATACCAGGTACCAGCTCATGCCAAAGCCTCTAGGCCTCAACTGAGCACTGACCAATGCGCAGCTGGAAACCAGTCTGACTCACCTGTGTTAGTCTTGTTAAAATAGGTGTTAAGTTTATGAAAATGTGTTCAGATTCTATGAAATGCTTGCAGGATGCAGCATACAGTAATCTCACTTTAACATCTGTACCCCATATTATAAGGTTACATTGAGTGTTTGCATCGTAAACCTCTGTAACTGTGTAAGTCATCACACAGGAACGGCACATTAAGCAATGTAAAATGCTGGCTTCCTACAAAAGGTGTTAGATCCTGCCCACTAAGAAGCCCCACTGAAACTAAATGAGACTTTGTAAAACATCAGAGAACAAAAAACTGCTAATTGCTCTCCCCACACCTTGAAGAGAAGACATGCCTGAGGACTTGTTCCATCATCTTCAATTCTGCAAGTAGGGAATAAAAATCCCTGACAAGAAGCTGGATCTTTGTGCTGCATGGACTTTGGGAGGGCAAGATTTCTAAACATAAGCAAGGGATCCTCAACTGCTTAGCCTGGGTTAGCCCTAGAGGACTAATAGAGCTTGTATATTACAGTAGCCTCTATTAACTTTTTGAACCTAAGACTATAAACACATTTGTGTGTGTATGTTTACCTACTTTACCGCTGTAAATAACTAATTTCTTATTTTTAATAAATAAATCTTCAATTCATTTGTTATAGGACTGGCAACAAGTGTTGTCTTTGCTATAGAATCAAAAGTGCAATTGATCTGGGGTAAGTCATTGATCCTTTGGGACTGAGAGTAACCTGAGTCTTGTTGCGATGTTCAGTGTAAGGGACCATCTATCCCAAAGGAAAGCTTGGCCAAGTGTCAAGATAGATCAGAATACACAAGGGGCTGTCTGTAACTCCATAACAAGACCGTTATAGTCCTTGAGGAGTTCACACTTGATACTGGGTTGGTGAAATCTAAGTATAGAACGCACAGCCATTTTAGGGGTTGTGCCTGGTTTGTAACAGTCTATCCTGAGGTTGATACTCATGTTCCTGAGCACTCCAAACAGCTTGAAGCTGCCAAACTGGTGCTAGAATCTTTATTCCTGACAAGATGCTTGTTACTATCTTCCATAATAAACAAACAAAAAATTACTGTAGTAAATATCATCCAGATCAGAGTAGATTCATAACTGATTTTTTTCCAGTTTTTCTTCAGCCATTTGTATGTTTTTCCATTAGAAAATGTTGATTTGTGAAAAGCTCTATGTTTTGCAGAAACATGTCGATTTCAATAAAATTTCACTGAGAAACAAAACCAGAATTAAGCATTTCAATAAAGTCAAAGTCAGAATGAAAACATTTTGGTTTTCCATTTCAAAATGACAGTCACTTTTTAAAAATTTATAAACATAAAGCCAAAATCAGAATGAATTGTTTCACTTTTAATTGAAACTAGACATTTTGATTGACCCAAAGTGATTTTTTCTCCAGAATTTCATTTTGCACATTTTTTGTTTTTGTTCCATTTAGGGAACAGAAAAAAAAATACTGAAATCTTAGAATTTCCCATGAAACAGAAAATCCAGTTCTCACCTAGCTCTGTACCTTTATTCCCATATTTTAGTCAGCAGGTAGAGTCAAGCAGAACCCTAAATCCTGGATTATTTGGCTGACTATTATTAGAGGTTCTCTGTTTAGTGCCTCCCCATTAACAATCTGCTGCTGAATTTTCATCCTAGCTTCCACCCATATATTCCAATCAAGGTGACCTTTGACCTCTCTGCTCTAGAATGACCTCTTTCAGGGGTTTTGTCTGTTTTTTCTTCCAAGATCAAGTAGACCAGGTACCTATAAGCCACAGTGGGAAAATTCCAACCCAAATCACTCAGGTAGATATATCTTTCTAATCCTAATAATCATGTAAGACAGGTATCTCTTTCTAGTACCAATAACCAGGGAAGAAGTCCACAAGATAGTCCTCATACCCACAGAATAATATTTTGCTCATTGGTGTCTGTCTTTATATAGCTACCCCCAGGTGTTCCCATCTCCAAGTCGAAAGAAACATCTTTTTCCCTTAGTGCTACACTATAAAACATTTTTCCAGAAACATACAGTAGTTTTGACAGTGAGGCAATACATCTCAGTTTTTGTACTGTGGAGCATTACTGGTTGTAAAACTTTTCCTCTGAAGGATACTTCTGGGACATCTGGAGAATGGTTTTTATAAGCAGTGTTCTGGTTTATGAACTTCAGAGACAGCGGAAATATGGGGCCAGGTCCATAGGTGTGCTAAGGCTGCTGGATGCTGTATGTATTTTTGTCATGTGTAAACCATAAACTCAGCCTAGCCAGCTCAGGGTGGTTCACCCTGGTGACCCTGAAATGACGCTGAGCTGACATAAGGGCTTATATACACCACACATTCTTTATCTCCAGCTTAAAGCCTGTTCTAGACGTTCCATACACTTCACTAGTGCAGTCAGATCCTTCCTGGGGAGAAAGGAGCATGACTAGTAAAAAAGGAGGCATGGTCAGGTTCACAAGATGCCAATTTTGGGCAACATTTTCAGCATTAATTAATTAATTCCTCCATATTGATAAGAAGTAGGCCTAGGATGCGTTCTCCTTCAGTTGGAGTCTAATTTTAGTATCATGACTTTACCTTCTGCACTACTTCGGAATGTCCGCGATGATCCATACTTACCTGCAGGGTAGTTAAAACACCACATTAGTGAATGAGCCTGTAGTCCCAAACTTCACTGTGATGTAGGGTATTTCTATTCTTATTCTCCTCCATTGCTAAAACCTGCTCTCCACAGCTCCTCTTTTATTTTTATGTTTTAGTAGCCTCCTCCAAAGTTTTGCCACTCTCCTTACTGGTACAGTTGCTCAATTGTTTTGCAGTTACTATTGGTTATTCACACAACTGTAGTGACTAGACACTGCAGTCAGGGGCCAGACCCCATTGTGTTGGACATGGTGCAAATGAATGTAACTCAGACAGTCCCCTCATCAAAGAGCTCATTGGTAGGTTTCCGCTGAAATGCAGTCAGATGGAACAGGGGCAATGTAGGATGGAAGACAAGGTAAATAAAGATAGGTATATTTACATAATTAAGTAGTCTCAGTGATTAACCACCACTTCTTCCTAGAAGAAAAATCTTTTTCCTTCCTTCCTCTTTCTTCCTTTCTTTCCTTTCAAAATATATTAACCCCTGGGCATTAACATTCCCCCAGTGACAATCACATCACCAATTTCAGTGATGCCTGGTGGGTGACCTTTTCTAGTACTTCCCATGTCTGGCCAAGTTGGAAATACTTTGAGAATCACCTCTTGGTGATATTTTAATACTTTCAGTTCCATGCATAGTTTCCATGAGATGCAGAGGCATACACAAATACTTATGATAAAATATTGTTAAAAAGCTGATTTAACAGATGGCACGATGGGCAAAAGATCAGTGTTACTCCTGAACTATTTGCCTCCCCTACAAGGCCTAGTTGCTGAAAGAGACTGATGCTATACATAAAGCAACAAACTAAGATAGGTAATTACAGCTCTAGTTATAAACTGTTAAATCACCCAGACCTTAGGTCAATGGCTGTTTTCAATTTTAGAGTCGGATTATGTGTCATCATCCTCTTCTAATCCTCTCTGCTTTGTTGTTTGAATGTGGTAAGGAATTATATGTAATTTGCTGTAATCCTGCCCTTATATAATTATTTTTTTACATGAACACAAACTGGCTCCGTTAAGAACCGGGAACTAAACTTCTCATAAAACAATTAAAAAAACTTTCTTCCTTAATTTTGAAAAGCAAGCACTGAAACAAGTCAAAGCAGTACGAACTGTTTGCCAAATAAATGTATTAATAAAAAAACAGGGAAAAATAACTGGTTTTCAGATTTTAACGCCATATCAGCATTATCCCAGCATGGTGAATAATTCATGGCACATAACAGAACTCACCAGGGAAAGGTCTTGTTTTTCCCACATGATTAACACGACTCAGTACAGCATTTAGGTCAGAAAATGGTACAACCACCAACTGATGTTTGATACTAATTCTGTGACTCATGTCTTACTCCTATCCTCCTCCCACACAATGAACAGGATGCTGCCATAGGGAGACTGTGGTCAGCTTTTTGGCCAGAGCAGTAGAGTATGGATGTACTTGTCTCCACACAGTCTTAATTCTGTGTCAAATGCACCAGCCATAGGATTTACAGTATCCATGTTACACCCACTGAATAGCTACTACAGCAGTGGGTTTAGTGTCTGACTGGACACCAGTCCATGATGAAATGCACTGAGACTCATTTCATTTCACTTATGCTGCTTTTTGTCACTGCCAGCCTGAGCTGAATTTC
This sequence comes from Dermatemys mawii, assembly GCA_007922305.1. Classification (NCBI taxonomy): domain Eukaryota; kingdom Metazoa; phylum Chordata; order Testudines; family Dermatemydidae; genus Dermatemys; species Dermatemys mawii. The sequence goes on along the minus strand of ML677349.1, from coordinate 39,299,058 downwards.
AGACAAGCACTTCAAGAAGTTCAAAGTCTTCATACCCCACTAACTGTCTCTTTACCAGTCCAGTTTCTGCTCCGTAACCTGCTTTTACCAGCTAATGTTGTAATGTTTCAATGTGAACTTAGTACTCACTTTAACTCATGTTCACTAACAATATGCTACAGTTGTTCTTGCCAGATTATTTTCCATTGACCACAGCTGTGTCATTTGTGTTGGATTTTCCTACCCTAATTAGATCTTGCAACTAAAGGTTGTTGGGAGGGGGTTTTTTACATTTATTTGAACTTGCCTTTCCTGGAATTCTATACTCTGTCAACATGGGCAAGTGAACTCAGTCATTGGCAGCTGTTATTTTCATTTCATAGTCTCATCACTCTAATCCTATAACCACCGATGAAAACTAAGTACTTTTCCTTTACTTTGAACATTCCTTGAGTGGAGTAAAGGAGGAAAGTGCAAGTTTTCTATGCCTCTCAAATGGTACGCTGTACATCGTTAGCTCAGTTTACAAGTAAAAATGTTCCCTACACTCGTCCAACTGCCAGCCCTGTAAACACAACCTCAATCTGAAAATCAGGTTGTGTACATTCTGACTCACATATCACCAATAAAGTAGTCTGCAAGACAGACTATTCCCTCGGTTACATGGCTGCAACACTCATTTACTGCGGTGAGAGTTGTTCCCATGTAACCTGGGGAAGAAACTGGCTCCTTCTGTCTTCACTGAGGGTGTACAAGTATAACTGAGGGAAGAATTTGGTTCTAAATCTGAAATGTAACTCTTGTTTAGAGACAGACATCTAGTAAAATTAATCTGAGTGAACTAAAGGTGTGAATTTGAAGTGGATTACTTAAACCACATTAAATCTCTGTATGGGCCATCAGATCATACTGAAGAAAAAAAAAGGGAGACTGTGTCAGCTAGTCTCAGAGCCTAGGTCAACTTACTTGGGGTTGTGGTACAGGGCTAAAACACAGCAGTATAGATGTTCCCATTCTGACTGGAGCCCTTGCTCGGAAACCCAGCAAGGGAGGTGGGTCTTAGAGCACAGGTTCCAGATTTACTAGGAACATCTACACTGCTATTTTTAGCCCCATAACACAAGCTTGAGTCAATTAACTCTGACTCAGAGACTGGCTACTGTAGGGGGGGGGGGGCTGTGTTTTATTTTCATACAGTGTAGACATACCCAGAATTTAAGTGCCTTAATTTTGTTAATTTAATTCAATTCCAAAGTGAATTAAGATAAACTGAATTAAGGCCACTTTAATTCTGAATAAGGTTGTTCACAGCAGGGTTTAATGTAGTTTAAACTAATCCACTTCAAATTCAAACCTTTAGTTAGAATCACACTCACTTTTCCCATAGCTCTGTTGGATCTTTAGCGCAAAGATTATAAAAAGAGAAGAACATCTGTTACCTAACTGAATACACATACACATTAAAAAAGATACTATTTGCACAGTCATTTTTCAGTGTGGAATCATATTTTAGTGGAAAACATTTCTATGAAAAATAATAAGTTACTGCACAGGTGCTTAGAGATTGTGAAGAGAAGAAATTAACCAACAACTGAAACTCTTTCTAGCTTCTGGGAGCAAGAGCTGCAACTGTTTTCTTTATAAAATGGAGCCCCGAATCACTGGAACTAAGTAGGAATAATTAAGAAAAAGAGTTACATTCTGAAGACAAAGTAAGTGTATTAGTATGTAACCCTTCTGCCCATCAGAGTTGGCAGCAACAAGGGCCGGGTTCAGTATCCAGGGGTTCCATTCCAATAGCACAATACAAAAACCGGCTCGAGCCCCCACCCAGTGACCTGGGACAACCATATACCACTCTTCTGGGTGTCTGTAAGAGACAATACTTCCCCTCTCGCAAGCACAGAGTCTGAGTGTACCAAAAGCCTTTTAATAACAGGGAGAAACAATGTGGCATTATATTGGGGAAACACCACAAACAAGGTTAATAAACCAAATCATGAACCAGAAGCCCCCCTCCCAGCAACTAGGCCGTGGCCTTCCCTTTGGCTCTTGAGTTCCACAACCCCAAAAGTCACTCAATAGCCCCAAAAGTCCAACAGCCCAAGAGTCTCTGTTCTTGGTCAGTGCAGAGTTCAAAAGTCAATTGGCAGAGTCTTACCTCCAGCCTGGGTGGAATTGGAGGGTAGGGCACGGGGCACCTTACGTGGTCCGAGGCCAACTGCACCGCCTCTCCGTGAGGTTCCGCTGCAGCTCTCACCGCAATCGGCTCTGCTCCGCTCCGCTGGCTGTCCTACAAACCGCTCTGCCCGTTGATCCGCTAGCTGCTCGGCTAGCCGACACACAGACAGCTGTGCCGCGCCAGTCACTCTGCCCGCAGCACCAACGCCTCCGCTAGTCGACAGACAGCTGTGCCGCGCCGGTCACTCTGCCCGCAGCACCAACAACTCCGCTAGCCGATACACAGACTGCTCTGCTGCACCAGCCACTCTGCCCTTTTCTCAGGCCCCCCTACTTAAGACAGTGCTCAGTGATTTCTTTAGCTCTTAGGTGATTTCTTTAGCTCTTAGGTGATTTCAGCTCACAGTAGGGGAGCCTTAGAGCAGGTGCACCAGTGAGCCCAAAGCAATTTCTAGCTCAGCAGCCCGAAACCAGGCTCCTAATAGAAGCAAAAAATCAATTCTGACATTCCACAGTGGAGAGAGGCAGGGTGCAATAGGCCTGGGAGGCCCTCAGACAGGGCCCTCACCAAAAGATATAGGTGCTTGTCCACCACCTCTCTCAATCTCACAGTGTTCTGAAAACGCATGGCCCTTGCCCAGTGAGTGCTACCTAGATGATGGCGAGTCCCTCCATCATAACAAGGGCCAAGTACATGTCCATAGTCCTTCATTCACATAATCACAGTAACATCACTTTATCATTCCTGCCCCAATAACATAGAAACTGGGGCTCCCTCATCAGCCGAAGTGGCCATGTGGGCTGCTGTGGGCTCAGGCTAGGCGCAGTGGGTGTGTCTATGCAAATTGACCAGCCCCAGACTTACTTTGCAAGGCTCACTGCAATTCCCATAGTTCGCCACCAGATGTCAGAATATATCTCATTCCTGACACTGCTTACAAGTAAAACACAGATTACATGGAAACTGCTTGAAGCCAAATGCAATCTTGGAGGCCTATATTTGGGGGCGGGGGGAGGGAAGAAAATTGGTAATCTAGGAAAAGAGGAATAATTTTATACACAGGTCAAGGAAAGAGAAACTCTGCTTCCCCAGTCTTGGAAACCTCACCTAGGTCGTAATAAGAGAGTCTTCTGTCCCACAGAAAAAACATTACAGGAGAGGATTTACAAATCAGCTTCATTACATCCAACAGTAATACAAGCCCAACAAAAGCAAAGGTTATTTGTTTTGGGATCATGAACTGGTAGGAAACTTTGTAGATAAGCAGTCAAGAAATTGACTCCAGCTTTGGGAACTTAAATACTCAGACTTGGTATCATCACATAGACTCATAAGAAGGGAACCACTTTCCAGGACAAAATTGCAGTTGTAATTGATTGCAATTGCTCTATTTCGCTTACCCATGTTATAATAATGTGCTAAACAGATGACAACTTGGGTGAAATCCTGGCTCTGTTGACGTTGGGGTGGGGTTGCAAGGATTTCACCCTTTTTATTTATGTGAGTGAAAGGCCTGGAAAATAGATTCAGATTCTTGGTAATTTAAGGTTAGGAGAGGTACTTGATATAAGTAGAGAAGATAAATGTTTTTAAAATGATCCATATTTGTTTCAGTTTTGAAAGTAATACTTTGCAATGTTTTCCAAACTTTTTTGGCCACAGAACACTTTTTAGCCTGGTATATATTTATGGAACACTTATAATATTATTTTGTAGTCATTTGGTTTTCAAATAAAAAATCTTGTTATTTATGCTCAAATACATTTTATTTTATAAAACAAAGCAAAAATACAAATTTAAAATAACTTGAACTAACAACTTCTAACTGCAAAGCATGCATAAAGTAATACAAAAATCAAGGGCAAGAGTCAAAATTAAAAACAGTGTTATACTTAAAAAACCCTGGTTTTATATACACACACACACCAAACAAATTAGATTTTTACTAGGAAAATCTATTTTTATAAACAGAAATGGGATTGGTGTTTCTGCGTTTTTGTATCACAAATGCGCGTAATATTAGGAATAATGCTGGAAAGTTGAATCCTCATGTCAGGTGCCTCCTCTTCACCTGGTTACTTCCTTTAATGCCAGTCCGCTTACAGGTTTTGATGGAGAGGTCTGGGTTCTTTTTGATCCCACCACCCACTCAGCAGGATGTATCTTCTTTCTTTTTTCCTAGGAAATTATTTGGCGGTGCCTCCACCCCCTCACTCCTTCCTGGCAAGGTCACTGGGGCAGCTTGGGAGGAAAATTCTAACTACAGGGTAATCTCCACTAAAAAGTGGAGATTACCCTGTAGTTAGACCAGATAGTTGGAGACTTCCAAGAAATAACACCAACACATACAATATATTCAACACGATAATTATATTAAATAGGAGACAAATGCAACATAACAGGGTAAAACAGTATTTTTAGGGTCACCGGAGCCCTGAAAATACTTGTGACTTGATGTATCAAATGTAAAATGAATGTCCCGTTGGACATTAATGTCCCGTCGGACATACTGTGCTGGGGCCCTTGGTGACCTATAACCACAAAATTCTTCTCTGCAGTGGTATAGCAGTGTGGCTGACTAGGTTAAATACATCCCCAAGGACTCACAAGTGGGAGATGGTGATAATTTCCTCCATGGATGTAGTATGCAGCAGGTTATAAAATCCCCAAATCCTCACTCTCTGGCTTGAGGACACAGTTCAGGGAGTAGGGGGGGTCCCCAAAACAAATTACCTAGCTAAAAGATGGGGAACTCACAGCCTCCATGAATGATCCTCAGGGTCAAAGATGGCTGGACTCATCAATCTCTGCAGAGAAGCTGCTCTCAGGCAGGAATCAAGCTTCATTGGTCCCAGGATTTTCCCTCACCACAGACGGATGCAGGGCTGAAGGTGTAGGTTACACAACAACACTAACATCCAAACTGTAGCCTCCCAGCCCCGTGTCCAGACACACAATCAGCAGACTACTTCCCTGGACAAGGGGACAGAGCAGAGCTGACCATGTGGTGACTGGTCTCACTTAAGGAGCTGGAGGGTAAACTCATCCCAGCTATGGAAGTTTCCCAGCAAACTCTACAAATGAGGACTCACCCGTGGGGAAGGAAAACCCCGCTAAGGGATCTGCTGTCAAGTCCGTAGAGGCCAGTTCTCAGGGGGAACCCTGAATGCAGGCGTAGGACTCACCAACTCCCCCACAGCCAGTCCTGCCCTTTCCCTGCCTGGCTCTCCACTCACTCAAAATGGCTTCTCCTCTTTCCTCCACTCCCTGAGAGGCCCCCTCACTCCCTATTGGTTGCTGGACAGACTCAGTCTGCCAGCAGACAGAGACCCAGGAGTTCATGTAATCTCCTTGGGGGTTACACAAATTTTAAATTAAAAAAAAATTAAAGACCCTTTTTAAAAATTACGATTCTTTCACGGAACACCTATTCACATCGTGTGGAACACCAGTGTTCCGCGGAACACAGTTTGGGAAACTGCTACAGAGCTTTCAAGATCTCATGCTATCCCTATTAGATTACAAAATGCAGTCATTCCTTTTGAGGAACTAGAAGAGGTTCAATAATTTGCCTGAGCTCGATGAAGAAATTTGTGGCAGGACCCAGCTGTCTCAGCCAGTAAGCCCATACCCTAACCACAAAACAGTTCTTTCTAAGGCAGCATAAGTGTCAAAAAAAAGAAGAAGAAGAAGAAGAAGAAAAAGGGAGGAGGCGAGGATACAACTGTTTGAGCAATTTGCATTGCAATTGCAGAGAGCTAGATTTGTACAAAACAGTGATGTATCCTTCATAACATCAGGGAAAGGAAGAAGAAACATTCTGTTTTTTCTACCACAATTGCATGTTCATCATAATAAATCAACAGCAGCCAAGTTTTCAGCCTGCATTTATAAATGTCTTTTTCCTGAGGTGTCTCACTTGCTCCATTGCAAGAATTTCCCTTATTCTGGAAAACCATTTATGAAGAGCCTAGTGCATGCTTCTTGTGCTATCTGGAAGCTATTACAATCAGGGTTGTGAAACAACAATTATCAGAGCAGGTGTATCCTGCTGGTCATTTCTAACCAGTGTCATAGATTTAGAGGTTTAGTAAGATTAATTTATGTATCAGTAATGTGGTTATAGTATTTAACCATATGCTGAACTATATGGAGCTTTGAGTAAACTGTCCCCAACACATGAGAAAATTCAGCCAATTGTTCTGAATCCAGTCCAAGAAAAAAGAGTTTGCATTTGAGCATATTATAACCCTTGTTCACCTACTAACTTTCAGGCTTGTTATACATCTCCTGCCAAGTCTGAGCTCTCTTCTTGATACTCCAGTGTCAAAGCTTTCACGATCAGCAGTAATATGATGGGATAACACTCTAAACATATCTCCTGTTGTTATCCACCATTCCCAAAGCATCACTTCTCTGAAAGAAACATTGGTGATGTATTTCCTGGAATCATGTTCAAAACCAGAAATGTGGCATTATTAACGTGCTGATATTTTACTAAACAGAGAGGTGGCAATTAATTGGAAGAGGCTTTTGTGTGTTGTGCTGCCAAGAGAAGCAGAGACAGATTAAATAATGAATATGTCATCTCATAGTGAACAATCTGAAAATGTTCTGTTCAAATGCAATAAAAGAGTGGAAAACAATGAAGCATATTCTTTAGTTTAAGACTAATATACGATAGAGTCAGTGAGTTAACCTTTAAAAAAAAAGGTGAAAGCCTTCACTGACCAATATTATTATAGTATCAGGATATCGCAGCATAGGTGACAAAAGCATCCTAGTTTCACAGTGTTTTTCACATATTCAGACCACTTACAAAATTACATGTATTTATCTGACAACTTGTGGGTCAGTCGCTCATGAGATAACCACATCCTTGCAAATTAAATTTGGAGGCCCAGCCTCACTGACTATACAGCACTCTTCCTGCTAATGCTGCTCTACAATGCTCTTATTCAAATCACCTCAGCCCATTTAAGCTCAAAAAGAGAGCTTCCTTCTCTGTTTCTGAGGTCTTAAGTTACTACTGACATCTTTATCAAGGCAGCACCTAATATGTGGAGGTCATTTAGAAATGAAATAGGAAAGTCCAAGTGATTCCAGTGCAATAAATAATGGATCATCTTTGTGCGTCCTAGGCTGACACCAGGCCTCACCTATGGTAATGCTGAGAACTGAATTAGGTTATTATTTGCCTCTTATTAGTCCTTGGCTTAATTTTTTAAAAATATTGTAGCCAGATAGAAGTCACTCCAGAACTAAAACTGGTTCTGTCAGGCATGTTTGCTTTCAATAAAAAAGCAGAAAAAAATTACACCAAGTTTAGAGTAGGAATAGAAAATAACTATAGAACTAAGGTTTTAGGCAATATATGCTGGAGTCTGATCTTCCTGTTTCACAGAATTTTGAAGACCACAAGAAAAAATTGATGCCAGTGAATTTGTCCACTTTTCTGGATATTCCCATCTTTGAAGTGTCCTCTTGCTGCCCTGCTCTTAGTGTAGTGTTGTCTTCACTTAGATACGAATATCTTTGTCTTGCATCCAACACATGAAGTATAATTAGAGGGACCGTGACTCCTCAAAAACCTTTGAGGGAAAAATCTGTTTTGAAACATTTTCTCCCAGATTGCTTTCTGAATTTCATTTAGTCTACATTACAGAGAAGAACTGTGTGAAAACAGGCTTTTTATGAAGAGAGAGTAGAAATCCATTGATATTTTGTCCTTCTCGGCTTTAGTTAAAGATACTTTATGATAAAACTGATTGATGATGAATGATTACTTCACTGAATTGTACAGAAAGAACTCAAACTTACTCTAATTTGTGTATATCAGAAACAAGGCCCATGCAGTGACCTCAATTCTCTATCACACTGAAGTTATCATATTTAGAATTCCTCCATAATTCAACAATCTGAGCTGGAATCTAGACCTTAATGAAGCTCCTTGATTTTTTAGATTGATGAGGGGTGCTCATGAGGAACATCTTCCTAAAGCCAAACACCAACAAAAACAGAAAAGGCAGCTTCTGCTCATAGTGGGAGTGCTACATTCATAACTGCTTATTAAGCATTTGATCCTGCACCATCTGACCCTGACCCAGCACACTTTAAGCACATGAATTGTCTTATTGACATCAATGGGGTTACTTAAAGGTAAATATGTTCTCAGCAGTTTGCAGGATCAAGTCTTAAGAAGGTTTGGTTGAAGAATAGTGGGCTAAAAGGGAGCCCAATGCTAAACCATACTGAATTGTTCTCATGTCCTCCTAAGTCAATGCCTCATGGGAGTTAAGCCCTAGGATGGACTCTTAGTTATAACAGGTAAAGGAATGCTTGTACTCAAGACCCAAATACTTCCCCGTCACAGTGTTTTTTATTTATATAGTATTACATTTTAAAGCAGCGCGTGATGTCACTTCAGAAAATCATCATAAAAATACCGCAGCAACAGACATCTCTTTCAACAGATGCCTGGTTGACTCACTTTCACAGCTACAGCAAAGTATTCCAATCTGTTTCTGGAGACCAGTCTTGCTTGTGAAGTCTCTAATAGGACACTTTGACCGTAGGGGAATGCAGCCGCTTTTCATTTCTTGTGGCAGTCAAAAAGTTTCATTGAATATTTCTGAGCTCTCAGTCTCTTCCAAACAAATGCTAAATTTCCTGGCTCTCTTCCCTAAAATCTGGTCTGAGTTTCTGCTCCTGTCCTGCCTCAAATTACTATCTGCACAAAAAAAAAAAAAAAAAAAAAAAATGAAGACAAACCCCCCTAAAATCATTATTACTTAAATGCATTTTTAACATTTTTCCTTAGCTTTGTGAATATTTACATGTAGTTGTATTTTGTTTTTGAAGTTTTTGTCCTGAACACATTAGAAGGCTCCAAAGAAGTTCAAACAAAAACATCAATCTTTTAACTATTAACAATGCAACACTGCCAACTAGAGGAACAGTCTCCATCAATTCTTGTCTCATGGACCACATCAATATTCTCTGAGGGTTTGTGAAGACATAAATATTGAAATTCCATATTTGCTCAACAGGAACGCCAGTTCGCCAAACTCCCGAATATATTGGTGCTTGACTTTGTTTTTCTATAGACTTATGTTGCCTCAATAAGTCATATATAGAGTAGTGTAGCGAGGCAGTGTGGTGCCCAACCGCCCCGCAGAGGAACAAGCCTCCCCAGATGCAAGAGGGGGCGGAGCTGGAGAAACCTGCGCCCCTCCCCCAGAGGTCAGCCGGCCGACCCGGAAGTATAAAAGCTCGGCCCCGGAGCTCACTTCGGAGGGAGCCAGTGGAGGGGCCAGAGGCCACAGCCAGAGCTCCTGAACGGGAAGCCCCAGTGACCCAGCCTGAGCCCGGGAACTGGCCGAGCCTGCCCTGCGCCTGCTACCCGGAGGAAGAGGGACCGAGCCTACCCAGTCCATGCTACCCCGGGAACTGGCCGAGCCTGCCCTGCGCCCGCTACCCGGAGGAAGAGGGACCGAGCCTACCCCGTCCATGCTACCCCGAGGAGCTTCCCAGTCTGCCCTGCGCCCACTACCCGGAGGAAGAGGGACCGAGCGTCCCCAGTCCAGGCTACCCGGAGGGGCTGCCGCCTCTGCCTCCAGACAGCGACTCGGAGGAGCCCATGGAGGTCACCGTGCCTCCCCAGGTACCCTTTGAGGGGGAGTTAGGAAGTGGCCCGGGGAATGAGTCTGAACCTATGTCAGTGTGTTGCGGTCAGGATCCCCACTGACTGCAGCAGGCCTGTTACCGCTGCTAGGGCCCTGGGCCGGGATGCAGTGGAGCGGGTGGGCCTGCATCCCCCCTGCCACCTTTAACCGTGGGTGGCAGTCTCCCCCTCAGCCAGACGCCAGTGCTAGCTGTCTGGTGTGGCTCAGCCCCTGCCTGAGGGTCTGAGCCCCTGACTCTACCCTGTGTTTGTAGCCCCGCCCTGCCGCAGGGCCTGGGCCTTTTCAACTGTTGCTGCTCAGCCCCTGCTTGAGGGTCTGAGCCCTGACTCTACCCTGTGGGTGGGTTGCCCGCCTGGCTTTCGGGCTAGGGCGTGCTGAACTGACGCTGCTCAGGCCTGGCTGAGCACTTGAGCCCCGGGCCCGGGTATTCCCCAACCCGGCTGAGGGTGTGTAGCGAGGCGGTGTGGTGCCCAACCGCCCCGCAGAGGGACGAGCCCCAGTGGCGACCCCCTACAAGTAGAAACACCACAAATTCTGTTATTCACTCAATATTTCCACCATCCAGAAATGCAAATAATACCACAAGACGGTGTTATTTTCTGCCTCCAACAAGAGTCACTAAAGCTTTAAATAGTTTGTGAAGAACAACACTACTTGTATGACATACTGGAACCATCACCCAGCCTGATATACTCACAGTTAAAACCATTTGTACTCTATTCAGACTACTCATATATTCGGTCCAATCCTGCAGACATTCCACATGCAGGATGGCTGCACGATTAGAACAAAATCCACTTGAATAATGTTTTATATCTTCCAAGTATGAACCATGGGCAATGCGCACAAGCACTCTTGTGAAAAAGGTAGTAGTTCACTTTTAAACTGGAAATACATGGAATTGGGTACAGACAGCATATACTCCAAAAGAAGGGGTTCAATAATCACCTTGCTGAATTTGATTCTCCAATTTATACAAACTTATTGTATCATTACATTAGAACAGATTCAGTATGATCAATGCTTTTAGATTTTGTAGTCTTTGTAGTGGACTAGATTGTGGCTCATCATTACATAGCAGCTTAATGCAGGGAGAAATAAAGCCATATACGGCCTACTTAAGGGTCTAATTGCAACCACTGGACTTAGATAATACAAGGGCTGCTTCCAAACTGCTCCCTCCAGAAAGCAAAATGGCCCAAAGGCAACAGGTGGAATTATAGCCCCATTCATTCACTCCCCAACAAGCACCAGAGCTGGTTTGCCATGGGATGACAGAAGCCCATTGGTGGTTCACTACTCTGTGTCAGCAACTTGTTAGGCCTGCCATGCTCATTACACCTCACACACTGTTGGCATAATCTGTATCTAAAAAATGTTCTATAAGGTATTATATACAAACTGTTAACACTCAGGTCCTCAAAATAATTGTGCTGTGTATATAGGGTAGTGGTGGGCAACCTGCAGCCTGTCAGGGTAATCCTCTGGCCAGGGCCGGTACAACCACTAGGCGGTCACCTAGGGTGCCAAGATTTGGCGGGGGCGCCAAAAAGCGGTGCTCTGCCCGAAGGGCTGGTGCCGGTCTTCCCGCACCCTCCCGGGGTGCCGAGTGGCCCCTGCTGCACTGGGGCTTCCCAGGCGGCCAGCACAGCTGCCCGATTCAGCAGGGAGGAGCTGCCTTCCGGAAGCATCCAGAGAGTCACGCTTGTGGCAGCGGCGAGCCCCAGGAGACGGCACAGCACGCGCAGGGGGGCAGCAGCCCTGCAAAGGTGGTGGCGCCATTAGCAGGGAGCAGCCGCGCCCCCACACAGCCCAGATTGCCAGCACAGCCGCTCTCATCGGGGCCTCTGGCAGCTTTAGAGATCTTCTCCTCCCCTCCTCTTCCACCTACTTCTTCCCCTGTGCCCTGCAGCCCAGCGCGGTGTGGGCTGGGCTGTGTGCTCCACAGGGGAGCACAGCAGCATGTCATGTCTGCAGTAGCATGGCTGCAGTAGCATGATGGGGGTTGGAGAAGGGGTAGGGGAGTCTCTGGAGGGGGCAGTCAAAGGAGAGGGAGCAGGAGGGTTCGATAGGTTGGGGGTTCTCAGGGGGGCTGTTAGGGGGCAGGGGTGTGGAGAGGGGTTGGGGCAGTCAAGGGACAGGGAGCAGTGGGGTTAGATGGATCGGAGGCTCCGGGAGGGGGCAGTCAGGGGACAGGGAGTGGTTGGATATGCGTGGGAGTCCTGGCAGTCTATCAGGGGCTGGGGGTGTGGATGGGGTCAAGGCAGTCAGGGGATAGGTAAGGGATGGGGTCACAGGGGAGCAGATAGTGTTGGAGGGGGTCTCAGGAGGGGGCAGTCAGGGACAAGGAGAAGGGAGGCTTAGATAGGGGTTGGGATCCCAGGGGCAGTTATGGGCAGGGGTCCTGGGAGGGAGTATCAGAGGACAAAGAGCAGAGGGGGTTGGATGGGGTGGGGGTTCTCTGGGGGGCAGTCAGGCAGTGGGAAGGAGTGGATAGGGGGTGGGGCTATCCCCCATGGAGTGTCGTCTTTTTTGAAAGTTCAGATATGGTTACCCTACCCCTCCTGCCTGGGCTGTGGCCCGGCGTGCCCCCTCCCAGGGGCTCCTGCAGTGGATGCAACACGGGCGCCAGCCCCATGGGTCCCCTGCTTTTCCCCCTCGCTGTGCTCAGGCTCTGCAGCTCCCAAGCGTGTGAGCAGCCGCTGCCCCTCCCAGAACAGGCTCGGGGACCCGCTCCCCAGCCGGGGGATACTTGGCTTCTGAGGGCAGCCCGCTCCCGCTGCGCCCGGCTGCTTGCCATGGGCAAGGACCAGGAGCTGATGCAGGCGGTGAAGGCAGAGAATATCGGCATGGTGCAGATGCTGCTGCCGTGGCCAAGCCCAGCAAAGTAAAGTGGACCTGTGGCTCGGGGTGGGGGGCCACCAGGGTGGGGAGGGATGACAGGGAGGCTGTGCACCCTCCAGGGGAGCTTAGGGGCAGGGAGGGAGGAGCCTGGTATGGGGAGCAGCCCCTGGGCAAGGCTGGCCCCTGGGGTCTATAAAGGTTCATTGGGACATGCATCTCCGTGAACTGATGTGCAAGGGGGAGGTGGAAGCGCAGGGTGGAAGTTTCGCCGAGGGCACAAAATATCCTTGCACCGGCCCTGCCTCTAGTGGGCCACCAAATTATTTGTTTACATTTGCATGGCTGCCTGCAGCTCCCAAGGACCACGGTTCACTATTCCCAGCCAATGAAAGCTGTGGGAAGCAGGGGCCAAGCCCACATCGCTTTCCACAGCTCGCATTGGCCGGGAACAGCGAACTGCGGCCCCTGGGAGTTGCAGGCGGCTGTGCAAATGTAAACAAAGAGGCTGGCGGGCCACCAGTGGATTACCCTAACAGGCCATTGCCCACCACTGATGTAGTGGGTGTGTAAAAAGTTATATATATGCATTTGCCTGTGAAGAACATAAACCGAGTCCCTCCTAGACAAAGGAACGCATATTTGCTTATCTGATCAGGCTGGCCATCAGGCAGAGACAATGAAAGTAAGTTTACATGTAAGGCAGACAAAGCACTTAAGCCAATAAGTGAGGAAAGAAGATAGTATGGCATCTATGTCCTAGCAGGAGAGAGAGAACTTCCATCTGGGCTTACTTTTCAAAGAACACATTTCAAAATGTGCTGGTCTATAAAAAGAAGGAAACAGAACCCCTAAGTTATCCTTTATCAGAGGACTCCAGTGTGTTTGGTTCTTGCTAAAGAATAGGCCGGCCATGCTGGAAGAATGACTATTGTGAGAAAAACTTCTTGGAATGAAAGACTATTTCTTAGGTTGAGTTTCAGTCTTAGACATGTAATTTTTTTTACTTTTGGTTTGTTTGTAACCATTTCGATCCTTATTCCTTATACTTGATATCACTTACACCTATGTCCATTTCTTAATAAAGTTATTTTACTTTTACCATAAACCAACTCAGTGCTTTGAGTGGCAGATTTGTCAACTCAGTAATCCTCTTGTGTACCATCTTTCAAAGGAGCACAGAATGTAAAACAGTTATGTGAGTGTTCAAGTAAGAGAAAGTGGACACTAGAGAAAGATGCTACTCTTTGTAATGAAAGCTAGATTGAGACCTGCATGCTTGCAGTTGGAGTAAGGGCTGTGAGCACCCAGAGTTGGAACACAGGTGATGATTGAACTCTTTACTGGTCTGGGTGAACCCCAGAGCATCACAGCTGCTGTCCTTACACTGTAAGTGTAGCAGTGTGTATGTTCTCATGCACACCAGGGAGACCCTGAGAGACGGGGAGGGGGATAAAATGCCTCCTAGTGCTCCCCCTGGAGCAGTGCTGCTCCACACTACTCTTTAGTACTGCTCAGTGATAATAGCATTATCTAGTCCTAAGAATATTAAACCCAATCTAAATAAACTTGACCCTCCCTTAGTGATATTTTACAGTGATATGTGAAAGCCCAACATCCTAGAAAGCACTGGCTACAGACAATGGAGCACTGGCTGTATCTATCAGAGCTGCTACTGTAATAGTAAATACAGTATTTGACAATTTGTCTTCTTCATGCTAACGGAGTTAGTTAGCCACATGCAGGGATGATCTGATGCTATCCATCAATACACATTTTTAATAATATGTTTCATTTTTTTCTTCTATTCATCCATTCCAAGTATCTGTAAAAGGAGCTGGAAGTGAGTGCGAAATAATGTTACTGGGCAAAGGGAAGCAGATGGAAAGATGGCAGAGTGTCAGGGAACCTTAGAACTTCAGAAGAGCTGAGAGAGAGACAGAAAGTAACCCTAGGGAGATTAAGGAAACAAGGTTTGCCAGGGCTACACTGCAGGATAGTTCAAAAATGGGGGAGTCAGAGTGACCCAAAGCTGCAGACAGACTGGAGAGGGTAGGAGACAACAGTTTTGGAACAAGATGAAGGTTAAGATGTGAGCCAAGGGAGCTTAGGCATTAGGCTGGGAAACAGCATCAAGTTTACAGCCAATATAAACCACTGAAAAGAGTAATTCAATAAGTGTTCTTCCAGTTATGATGTTAGGCTTACTGTAAATAATTGTTATGGAAAGTAACCTAGAACACAAACCCAACAAAGAACAGTTATTTAGTAGGAACAAAACCACGGTGGCTCAGAACTAGCAAAACTTGTGTTTTAATCATTCTAGCATCACCTGGAGCACTCTTAAAAAAAAAAAATCACATCTGTTGTGAATCATCTTGTAATGTCAGAAGTGGAGTTTCCATAATGGTGAATGGGCCCTTGGGGGATCCGGGCAGGGGGGAGCATATGTTATCTAGTTTTCATTCAACTACTTTATTGAGATGAATCAGAGATTTTCTGGTTGTCATTCAGGACTCTAAGGCAAGTACACACTTTCACTGATGAATGGATGGAAAAACCCTGCAAGTTAGTGTGCAGTAGTCTTGGATTGTTTGGAAATCTGATCCTCCACTGTGTTGTTTTAAAATACATTTTACCTGATTACAATGTTATTAATGACCTGATGCCAAGAGATGATGCACACTTGCTGTTACTGCTGTCATCAGTGGCCACCTGGAGTGCTCAGCATCTCTGAAGAAATCAGGCCATAAATATTTTAATAAGTATTTGCATCCTGTTCAGTGTATAATCTGTCTGGGCATTGTGCACTGTAGTCCAGTTATCTAACTAAGGTGTTTCAAATGCCTTTTAAAATGCATATATAATTTGGGAGTTATTAAAGTATACAGAGATTTTGAGAGAGCAGTATTGAAATACTGCTTCTACTCCAGCTGGGCTCTGAGCACCTCACCTCCCACAATCTAAGCATGATTGGCCTGATTTGTTACCTAGGTGACAGACTTCCTTTCTGAGTGAAGTAGAAGGTAGGGTTTGAATAGTGAGTGCTGCCTGCTGAATCATAGAATCAGCTCCCAGACAATACTCAGCCATGATGGTAGGAGACACTATCCTATTGGAGGTGCCATCTTTCAGATAAGACAAAGCCAGGACTTTCCTTTCCGCTTGTGGTCAATACAGCACATACTATAAAGGCAGGAGTGTTAATCTTTGTGTCTTTACTGAATTACTACTTGGATGGTTCTATCTGGATAGTCAGCTATCAACTACTGTAGAACTCTACAGTGGTTTCAAGGGAAAATAATATTCCTCTTCACTTATGTGCTGTCCCAAACTGTTATGAAAATGCAGCTTGGTGCTGGTCAGCCACTGATGCGTTTCTCCACAGATGCAGATGCATTTCACTGACAAGCAAAGTAGTCCTTGTGTATAGTTTGTCTATATCAACTTGCCAGACTTTTGAGGTTGAAAAGGATATAGGAAAGTGCAGAATTACAGTATCACCACTTCAGTGAGATGCTATAAATGTGCAAGTGTTTAAAAATTACAGAAGTAAGAGATGTGAATAATTAACAGCTATTTCATTTCCATGTGACTCTAAAATCCTTGTCTTCCTATGGAAAAAGCTGAGAGCCAGGCCGTAACATTATCAGCGTACAAAGTTAATAGGATTGTGTTAGTAGTTTAGCATCTTCAGTTCGATAGCTCAGTGGATTGGCCTTTGGAAGCTGAGATACAGATGAAAGCCCTGCTGTGCATTTTGAATAGTGATGCGTGCAAGGAAATATTCTGCTTCCAGTTTTCACCCCCATAGTCCGATCCATCCCCCAAACCTTCCTTAGCCCCATATCCAATTCTGTTTAATACAGTTATAGCTCCAGGGTTAGGGGACTAGTCACGGATCAGGCCCCCATTGTGCCAGGCTCTGTACAGACACAGATCAAAAAGATGGTCCCTTCCCCCAAGAAGTTTACTGCCATTCAGTTCCACTGCTTGTAAATCCAGTGCCAGACTCACTTACAGGCTTGGCTGCTTTGGACTCCACCGGTGTGGCAAAACCTCCATAAACTCAGTTAACTGAAGTCAAGTTTATAGTTGCTTTCTACCAGCCAAATTACACAAAGTAGCTGGAGCACACAGGTCAATGTGTTTTCTTGTATTTATGATGGTCTTCTAGCAATGAGATGAGGAAGTACAGCAGCAGGAAAAGAACATTCAGAGATTGGGCTCACAGGATGTCAAGTGGAAATAGAACTCTTCTGGTTATATTCACATCTGAATGGTACCAGAGGACATAGGCCACTCTCCAAGGAAGACTAATACACCACATTGTGATATGCACTGATAAGATCTTTAGTAGATGTTATTTAGCAGTGATTAAATGATTTCACAAACGTTCATTTCTGTGGTTTTCACTAGAGAAGTTTAGTAACCACCAAAAATAAATCTGTTCTTCTCTAATGTTGTATAAACAGTCACAGTACCAGGATCATTTTTTGGTATTTGTTATTTATTTTTGAGGATCATATTTAGGCCTTCTTTTTTCTAAAGACTTTGAAAAGTGATACTCCTGAAACTTTCCACTTACTCCATTATGTTAAGAATGTCTCTAGCTTGATTTAAATTGAAAACTAAATATACAAAAACCAGATTCAGAAACTAAAACTGCACTCGGATTAACTTTACACAGATTGAAAGCCCAAAGACATTTGACTTCAGTCTTTGTAAATAAAACCAAAACCTCTGATTTCTTACAAAACCACTAATCATTTGAGTTTAGATTTCAACCTTCTCAAATAAAAGAATAGGAAAAACAAATACCAAAACATAATGTCAGTACTTGTAATTTAAACACATTGTAAAACTATTCACATAACTGCTTGTGCAAACTTAATTTTCAAGAGAAGGCCCTACTAAATTTTTAAGATCACTATAACAGGTGTATGTTACAAATTAACACTACAGTCTGTGTTACTTATTGACTCAGTAAATTAAACACAGGTATTTCCTGTATAGTTTTTTCCAGTTGGTTTCTCAGCAGGTGGCTGAGGGGGATAATTTGGCTTGGGGGGTTGTTTTTAGCAGTTTCTTTGGTGTTAAAGATCATACAGCATGGTTCGCTGGACAGGGTAGAGAACAATGCCCTCTTTGTACATGCCATTTTCTAGAATTGCTGCTTTCTCTCTGAGAATACAGTCAGACATATCTTCCATCTGGGTCAATGAGCTGCTGAGGTGGGAAATTCACTTAGCTGTAATTGGCCCTTAAGTGCAAAAGGGTGAGAGCCAGGCACAAGGGGTGCAAACAGCCTCTCTACTTGCACAGCCCATGTAATTTGGACAATTTGTAATTAAAGCCCCTAATTCTATTCTGCGCCTTCCCTTGTGTTCTTGGGGCAGTCAGCCAGCTCAAGGTTGATTAACATTGGTAAGTATTGTATGTTAGGTGTACGCTGCATTCTCACTAGGGTTACAGTAGAGTTTGCAATGTACTAGGGCTAAGTGATACATAGCAAATTGGGAACTCAAATACTATTGACAGTCAATGGGAGCTGGGTGCATAACTCCATTAGGAGTTTTTGAAAATCCAGGGTGAAATCTTGGCCCCATTTAAGTCAATGGCAAAACTCCCATTAACTTCATTGGGACCAGGATTTTACTCTCATGCTAAAATGAGCAATGGCATACATTGGCCTCACTGAAATTACTTTCTGGGACAGCTCAGAACTGAGAAGCAGAAGAAAAAGCTTCACATGGCAGCTATGAATCAGTGCAACCATGAATTGATCATTTTCTTCCCTCCATCAATTATTGTCAGGCATTTTCTTTTCCCTTCATAAACCTGGTTTCTTTTAATCATCATCACTGAGGAAGCTCATTATGCCCTATTTACAAAACAATGGGTCAAGCACTTGTTTTTCAGCTGTTAAAGCAGGGGTGGGCAAAGTACGGCCCGTGGGCCGGATTCAGCCCACCAGACTGTCCTGACTGGCCCACCTGAGCTCCGGGGTGGGGGAAGGAAGCTGCTCTTGGCCGCTCTCCCAGAGCTCAGCACGCCTGAGCTTCTGGTGGGAGAGGCTGCTCCCGGGCCCTCCCCTGCCTCTCCCGGAGCTTCAGCATGCCGCGCAGGGCTGCCCGCTCCTCCAGGAGAGCGGTGCAGCGGCCAGGCCACCAGGCGCATGGCCGGAGGGTTGGTTAAGGGGCAGTGAGTCCCAAGGACAGACAGGGGATTGTTGGATGGGGTAGAGGTTCTGGGTGGGGGGCGGTCAGGGGACGGAAAGCAAAGGGGGAGGTTGGATAGGGCACGGGATTCTGGGGGGGTGGAAGGGGAGGTCTGTCAGAGGGTGTGAATGTGGACAGAGGTTAGGGCAGTCAGGGGACAGGGAGCAGTGGGAGTTGAGCAGGGGGTTGGGTCGGGGGGGCAGTTAGTGTGTGGGGTCTCTGGAGGGGGAAGTCAGAGGACAAGGAGCAGAGGGGCTTAGATAGGAGGTGGAGTTCTAGGGGTGGTGGTTAGGGTGGAGATCTCAGGAGGGGGCAATCAGGGAACAAGGAGCCAGGGTGGGGGATGGGATTCTGAGGGGGGCAGTCGGGGACAGGAAGTGGGAGGGGGCACATAGGAGTCAGGGGCAGGCTGTTTGGGGAAGCACAGCCTTCCTTGACTCAACCCTCCATTCAACTTTTCAACCCCGCTGTGGCCCTCGGGCCAAAAAGTTTGCCCACCCCTATGTTAAAGAAATGCAGTCAGTTTTTAGCCAGACTCCATTGAAAGTTTCTCATTGCTTCCCACTGTTTGCATGGCTCTACTATATCAGCAGATGGCACTATCCACTTAAGTAATGAAATCATTGATCTTAGAAACAAATTCACTACTCCTTCTCACCTACCTCTTTCTTTTCAGGTTAAAGGAAATGAGCCCTCAGCTATGGCTTGAACAAAATCCGCTAAGAAACAGGAAGAAAAACAAATTCATTTTGCAAGTTAAAAAGCACATCACGTGTGAGAGAAAACATGTTCAAGTTTGAAAGATATTCAAAATCATAGAATACCAAAATTAAAAACTGTTTTAAAAACATAATGTCTCTTTATATTAGTGTAGTGCTACTGTACTACACACGCTGCTCATTTCCGTGGTTTGTGTACGCTATCTAGTCAGGTATTTACAAAGAGCCTAACCTCTGTGATATCCTACAAGAGTAAAAGGAGGGGTCAGATGTGCATTATTCAATTGTGCATGGAAAATAGAAGGGTGGAGTCCTTTAATATGCAAAAACAGAATAAGAGACTTCTGGTATCATTTTAATCAAATGTGATCTCTCTTTCCTGTAACAGTAGATGTTCAGATATCTGGCAGTCACAACTGAAGGTGACAGGGGGATCATATATTTGGCATTAAGAAGATAAGCAATGGCATATGACAAAACAGCACACAGCAGAGAGAAAACATCAGGTCTTGTGTGGGCGGGTTTTCCAGAAGTTGTTTGGTACCCTGACTTTATAATGTAAATTAACTGAGTGAAACTGTGCAAGAATAAAAGTTACACAGCCCAACTGTGCACAACATGGCAGTTTAGCGGCATGGGCTTAATGCAGAAATTACTGGGAGAGGGTCTTTGGTCTGTGTTATGCAGGAGATTAAATGGGATGATCATAATGGTCCCTTCTGGCTTTAAATGCTATGACTCTAGAACTGTATACAGCCTAACCAAGGAGCCCAGGGATTTCAAAATGAGCCAAGATGGGAGTTGAGAAATCCCGAGCTCCCATTTTAGCAGTGTCTTTGCCTCACTGCGTAGCTTGGGGCAAGTCACTTCACTTTTCTGCTTCACTTTCCTTAACTGTTAAATGGGGATAGCACCACTCATCCAACTCCTGCATTAGAGGTTTTGTGAATTTTAACCAGTGATGTCTGGACAGGGTTTTGAACATATGAAGCTCTATATAAGCATCAGGTTATCCTATTCTCTCACTATATAAAAATAACAAAATTCAATTCAAAGGTCACTTTTTAAGGTAGCATTTCACAAGGAATCCCTTAGATGGATCCATACTCATCTAAACCTTCTTTAAATTGTTACTCAGACAACATATAGCAGTTCTATTTTCCAGTCACTTTCAAGCAACAATCCTCTTCCTAACAAACTACCCTCTAGGTGTGCCTTATTCAAACTTACTTGTAGCCTAGTTATGGCTTGGTTCCCATATAACGTATTCACATCTATTACAATTTTAGAACAGAATAGGTGTAGCATTTGTATATTTATAGTAAATTTCTAGTCAGCTGCTACCTTCCTGTAGGGCACGGGGGGAGGAGGGGAAGGGTGCAGAATACCTGCCCTTCCACTTCACCTTATATGCATTAGTGTTTAAAAGCCCAAGTCTTGACAGGGCAGTCAGGACAAGAATGTGTTCAGTGCAAGGATTTGATATCTGGCAGGTAATTGCTGCTGCACCTATACTAGTCATCATTTGATATTTAGATAAGTCCAGCTGACAAGCTGTGACAGAAGGCTGCTCTGCTTGTATGAGCTTCATTTTCAGACTCACTGCTGAATGTTGCATATATGCAAAAGGAGCAGGTTAGAGGGTTCCACCTCACGAGCAGTGACGGATTTAGAAACTTAAGGCACCTAGCAGGACTCTCTAGAACATTCAAGTCAGTTCCCACCAGTGTCCAACTCCTCCATTATGCAAGTGACATCCTTTTGACAGGTCTCTTTATATCTGACTGACATTTCTCTGTCCTACTGGAATCAGTACACAGACTGCCAAAACTATACCCAAGCAAGAGCTTTTAAAGCCTGTTGAAAGCACAGAGGTGTCAGAAGCTTGTGGCTAGAGAATGGGATTCAGAGTAAAAAAAAAATATAGGTTCTGCTCCTGGCTCTACCAAGACCTTTTGTGCCATTGGGCAAGTTATGTAGCCTATCTGCCTCAGTTTCCCCATCTGTAAAGTTGAGGAAACTATATTTACCCCACAGAGATGAGAAGACACTGAATGAATTCAATAGTTCTAAAGTGCTTCAAGATCCTCAGATGAAAGGTGCTAAAAGAGCAGAAATGTTTTAGAGGAATAGAATTGGGCCAGTGCCGTGAAAGTGGGTGGAGTGGGATAAGGAGAAGTCAAGAGGTGAATAAGGCTAACAAGTACTTCCAGCTCCTGACCGATCACAATCATGTTAGTTACATGCCAAAAATATAGATATTTATCTTCTGTGCTCCTGGGCCTGTGTTTACCAGCTGCACATGAGAAACAGGCCTGACTGTGTAGGATATATAGGCAGGAGCATAGAAGAGATCTGACAGGGCAGACACCTGATCATGTAAGCAGTTTTGCATTTAGCCCATCTACAGTTATAATTCCATCTGACTGAACTACTAGGCCTTGATCCCAACTACAGTAGAGTACCTGCAGGAGGTAAGGAACAATCCTGTCAAATCTATCCAGCAACATACTTAAATGTATTTACCACATTTTTCAGTCCTATTTTTCCCCAAACAGTTCTTTAATTACTAAGCAATTTGTAGGAAGATGGAAAGTAAGACATATTGAGGCTTCTTATGATTTTATGATTGGCATTTCTGGGTGATTACACTTTTGAAGTGTAAGTCAATGTAGCTCAGAGCTTTGGATGGATGCCCTTTGGTGTGAAGGTTTTTTAGACCAAAATCTAAATGAACACATAAAATAAAGCTATTTGTTTTAAAACAAGATTTGCATCCTATTTTCTAACCAGTCCACATTCTCTTTGTATTTGATCCTTAAGGTAGTGAAAATATTGTGCACTTAAATGCAAAAATACTTGAAATACAAACTTCTGTGGACTCAATTACATATATTAAAGATGGCTTTTGTATACACAATGATAAGTCACATTTTCATAGCTTAGTGCAAAAATAGTTGTTTCACTGCAACTGCAAATAAGGAGAAAATGCATATTTGGTGATACCCTCTAGAAAGCAAACTTTCCAAAAGGAAATTCTATAAAACAAAGCTGTAATTTTTTCAGAGCTTTTTTTGATCATAATGGAAGTCCTCATGATAATTTCAAACATCAATGAGTTATAACTAAAGTAGCAGAGCTAAGGGCTGGAGCTAAGATTCAGTTGAGAGAGAACTGGGGGAAATCATTTTGGTTTAAGACGTGATCTTACACCAGTTACTACAATACAGATCTCATTAACATACAATGTCAGAGAAAGAATCCAGTTGTATTAGAGAGATTGCTTCTGATGTATCTGGATTTCTATGAAAAAGCTGTACCAGAGCAGACAAAGATAACCTAGGTAATTCCTTCTGTATTCAAGGACAATAAAGCACTTCTATGTTTGTCAAACTGGGACAGAGTTATATTAGGCAGCATGTGTAAAAAACATCCTATCTTTAAACTTTAACTTAAAGAAAGAATATAATTCTTAGATTCACAATCTTTAAAGTAGCATTCTGTTTTTCTCCTAAATTTAAAGAACAAGTTTCCTTAATTTGTTAATTACATTCCTCCATACAAAGTAACTCTTGTGTCTTTCTATTAACTTCATATCTAATCTGCCAGCACTGGTGAACCCAGCCATTCATTGGGAACAATAGCACATACAGTTTCATCTTTCACTGATGGTTTCTTTTTTCACTGCACTGAGGCCAGACCCAAACTATTTGGGGGGAAAGTCAGACACACACAAGTCACCATTTATTTTGATTCCCAATATGGTGACATCTGATACAAGCCAAGATGGAGAGAAATTTGAGTATTTAGTGTACAAGCATGAGAATTCACTGGAGTAAAAAGTTAAAGGGGAGGGAAAAGAGGTGTGGGAAGAAAAAAATATTCTTCGTTTCTGACTAAACTGGTTCCTGCTGTTTTTGCAGGTGAATACACTCTTGTTGCTATGCTCATAGAACTGTGCACGTCAGATATTCGTGTGCCTATAAATCACATCCATTTTTAAACTAGCCACTTCGCAAAAGAGGAACTTTTATCAGCAGAACTGATCAGCTAAGGTGAGCAGTTTTCAGCATTCACGTGTATTTATTTAGTAGTGAATCTATGTTATCTAGAAAGTATATAATCTACCTCTAATATGCGTGCTGATTTGGAAGAAGAATAAAAAATGTTGACTGGCAAAAAAATTATTCTAAAGGGAATATGTAAGATAGAAGTGGAGCTGATTTCAAGGGTGTGTCCTATAACAAATTCACCATTTAAACCAGCACACTGGCACTGGATCTCATAATATCAAAAATGGACTTTTAAGCTGCATCCATCAACAGAGGTGGCAATTATCTTTGATAGAAGCCATCCTGGGCTTTCTTTCTGATGATTTTCTGAAGTTATTTAAGCATGTAAAAAATATTTCTGTTGGCCTAGAGCTAAAAAACTGTTTATTTCCTGTTTGATTGTAAGAAGCATCTTATTTATCTTTAAGGAAATTACTGATTTGCACATTTCATAGCTGTTCTATCATTAGAAATCTGAGACTGTTTCACCAAACTATAACTATTAATGTTTTCACAGCCCTTTGAAAATATAAAACAAAATATAAGTGACAGAGCTATCCAAGATTAATACTAAAACCGCTCTAATGCTAAGGATTATTAACCCCCACATGCAATGGCTACAAGAATATTTTTGTTGAGTTTAGATTGTAGATTAGACCTACAATTTTAATAGACCTGGGTAGTGATCTGCACAGCCCCAAAGAGAATGTGGGATTGATTTTCTGTTCCCAAAAATTTTTCAGTCCCAGGGTAAAAGCAGAAGTCTTAATCCCGCTTTGATAAGCAGTGGAGACCTCCCATTTCTCAGCACTCAACTTCTAGCACTTTAGGAAGCTAAAAAGCTCCAAAGGGGTTCTCATCCATTCCTGAATGGAAGGACGGTATCTGCTACACATAACATTGAGGGTGGAGTATGGGAAACAAAGGAAAAAAAATGTAGGATTCTTGAAGACCTAAAAGAAACAACCACTATACATCAGGGTTGGGAGGAAAAATATTATGGTGACTTTTCTGATTGTTTTAGAAGCCTAGAGAAGTCTCTTAATAGTTATGGAATCCTTAGGAGGGGATAACACTTGCAAGTATTTTTTTTTTCCTAAGCAGCAAATTTTATTGTGGCCCCTTTGAAGAGACTCTCTCTTTTGTATGGAGACTGACAGGGGTAGGAGAACCAGTACTGGAATGCACCTGCCAGATTGGAGTTGGTAACAGTGATACATGTGGGATTGGAGGGCTTGGATGTAGGCAGTGTAAAAGCCCCCAAAACTTTTCATGACTGCCCATCCTGAGATGGTGTTGTGGTTACTACACTGATAGCATTCAGTCTTAGTTGGTCCTGGTGAAATTCCACAATGAATGTAGGTACTGAGTTCAAATTTAAGGTATTCTCTAATACAACAGACTTAATCATGGCTTGGTTTGTTTTTTTAAAATTTTAATCAGAGGCCTCTCTCATTGACTTGAAGGTCAGAAAGGACCCTCATCTTCTCTGACCTCCTGCACATTGCAGGCCACAGAATCTTGCCTGGTTACTTGTGTAAAACTCTGGCTGAATTACTGAAGTCCTCAAATTATGATTTAAAGACTTCAAGTTACAGAGAATTCACCATTTACACTAGTTTAAACCTGCAAGTGACCAGTGCCCCATCTTGTAAAGAATGGTAGAAATCTGGGAGATTTTTCCCTATCTAACCCAGGGGAAAATTCCTTCCCAATTGCACATATGGCAATCAGTTAGACCCTGAGCATGTGAGAAAGGCCCAGGAGCCAGATGCATAGTAAAGAATTCTCTGCTATAACTCAGAGGCCCTCCCCACCCCATCTTGTGTTCTATTCCCGGCCTTTGGAGATTTTTGTCCTAGCAGTCGCAGATGGGCCACAAGCAGTCTCATAGACTCATAGATTTTAAGGTCAGAAGGGACCATTATAATCAAGTGGTCCAACCTCCTGCACAACGCAGGCCACAGAATCTTGCCCACCCACTCCTGCAATAAATCTCTAACCTATATCTGAGCTATTGAAATCCACCAATCATGGTTTAAAGACTTCAAGTTACAGAGAATCCTCCAGGAAGTGAACCATGCCCAGTGCTGTAGAGGAAGGGCCTCTGCCTATCTGCTCTGGAAGAAAATTCCTTCCTGACCCCAAATATGGCAATCCGCTAAACCCTAAGCATGTGGGCAAGACTCAACAGCCAGACACCCAGGAAAGAATTCTCTGTAGTAACTCAGATCCCATCGCATCCAACATCCCATCATAGGCCATTGGGCATATTTACTGCAAATAGTCAGAGATCAGTTAATTGCCAAAATTAGGCTATTCCATCATACCATCCCCTCCACAAATGTAACAAGCTCAGTCTTGAAGCAAATTAGGTTTTTTCCTCCCACTGCTCCTCTTGGAAGGCTGGTTTCAGAACTTTACTCATCTGATGGTTAGAAACCTGTGTGTAATTTCAGGTCTAAGCTTATTGATGACCAGTTTATATCCATAAATAAAATGAGGATACAGACTAACATGGCTGCTAATCTTAAATTTATATCCATTAATTCTTGTGTCAACATTAGTGTTTAACTTACTTAAATACCAGGTGGGGAGGAGCTAGCCCTCAATTTATAGCAGGAACTGGATTTATAGCGGGAATGGGACAATTTTAGTTTATTATTATTCTTCTCAACAGATTGTGTTATTATGCATAAAGCACTGACACTAAAATTAGCATCACAAGTGACAGTAGGCCAATAGAGAGATTCAATTTGCTCCTCTGTGGCATGCAGTTCTACAAACATGCATACTTTGCCAATGACATTCAAACACCACATGGAGCTTTGGAGATACAATATATGGCAATGATTGAACCAGAGCAGAGGGAAGAAAGCACCATTTTTAAAAACAAATTCTAATGAGGTTCAAAAATTGTTTTGATTTTTAAAAATTTATCCTGTTTGCACAGATTTTCCCCTTCTCACTTCTAATCAGAAGCAGAAATCATGACATTTCATGAGTGGCTATTCTCATCTGAGTTTTGCCATAAACAAAAATTATCCCTAGACTACTGCAATTTCCATAAAATTTTCTGAGTTAAGATATTCAGATATTTTGGACAAAGGTTAGACCAACACTCAAGCTTTCAAATACTTTTCTTAGTGAGAGCACTGATGTTTTTCCATTATTAAAAGCAATTTATAAAAAATGTAGTTATAAATGTGTTTCACTTTGTAATTTTAAATTGCAAAAATATTTGTTTGTTTTCTGGGAAATCCCTTCCTGATGTTTCTCCAAGGTGTCTTGTTACACTGAAGTCTACCAGAAGATAATATTTTTGTAATTTCAGCTAACTTTTTTGGAAGGGACATCAGCAGCTATAGTTGGAGCACAAAACCTACTGTCAATAGAAATGTTCTCATGCCATTAGGTTTTATTATTATTATTATTAATTCCAACAATACAGTTTGGGGAAAGGAAAGCAAACCCAGAAGCATTGTCCTGCCATTTTTTCAACTCAATAACGATGATATTAGACTAGTGTGAGCCTGGCTAGCTCTATTGGTAGAACATCAGTGTGTTAATTTGAGGGTCCATGGTTCAAGTCCCTGGTCAGGGGTAGGGGAGCTTATTTGCGCAGAGGGGATAGTTTAGTGATTTGAGCATTGGCCTGCTAAATCCAGGGTTGTGAGGTCAATCCTTAAGGGAGCTATTTAGGGATATAAGGCAAAAATCTATTGGATGATTTAATTGGGGATTGGTCCTGCTTTGTCCAAGGGGTTGGACTAGATTATCTCCTGAGGTCCCTTCCAACCCTGATCCTCTATGACAGTGCATGACAACTGAAATGTGAAATTGACCAGAAATGAAACTGATTCATTATTCCACTGTTCAAAACTATAGTAGTAACTCTAGATTGTTTTTCAGGTATATTTCTGACAAAGGTGCAATATGCTTACATATCTAGGGTAGACCATCTGGACTATTGCCATCAAGCCAGTCCACTGTTTCCAGAAACAAACAAAACAGTCCTTGTGGTGTAGATTATTAAAAATCATCTTCCAGATTGCAACTTGTAATGAATGCACCCAACTGAAAAAGGTTCTTTGGTTTTCCAATTTCACAGCTGCATTGAAAGGGGCTTTCTTAAAGAGATAATGATGTATTCAGCATTGGCTTGGTCACTCCTGCTAATTGCAGTCTCTTCCAACCTTGCGATGGCAATCAAAAAGGAAAAAAGAACTCCCCAGACGCTGTCGAGAGGTGCAGTATGTTCACTTTATTTAATTGTTTAGTTAATATAAAATGCAGCCCCATGTTTAAATTCAATACAATCTTCTATTTTAAGACATTTGATAGCACAAGATGTTTATTTTAAGTGTGCTTATTTTCCTCTGAAAAGGACTACATAAAAAGAGCACTTTGTTATTCAACCGAGCTACCCATTGTGTGCATTCACACAACAGTTTTCTTTCCCACCTCTCACCCTTATTGATTTTTTTTCATTTTAGCTCTGCAGAGCTAACAGTGAGTAAGGTTTGGTTTCTTCTCGTGCACTGTAATAATTTACACAGTTTCAATAAGTTATGCCTGTGCAAACCCAATGAAGCAACGGAGTTAACCTAAATAGTTCTCCTTAAATGACAGGAGGCCAAGAGATACCAGATTTAAAACATCTCAGGCTTTCCTGTTTAACCCACTAGAAGGCAGCCTGAATCTCATCGAACCCCAAATACTGACAAGATTGGATAAGGAAAGAGATTGAACAATATTGGCTGATGTCACTAGCTGGAGCTGCTAGGTAGATCTCACATGGTTGATATTGACCAAGATATTCAGCAAAGAAGAATCAGGCAGGATCTTCAGCTGGTTCCAAATCCTACTCAATTGGCGTTCAGCCCTAGCAACAACAGTCCTCCACCACAGCCTTGGTAGGAAAGTAACATTGTTGAGGAGTCTGAACTTAAACAAGAATCTATGCATTGGGGATCTGATACGGCACCTGAATCAACTGGACAATAACCTCCTCAAAACCAGAAAACAACAGGTTGGGGATGAGTGGAGAGGCTTGTAATTCATCTGGAAATATTTTTGATATTAACTCTTATTAAAGACTGCATGTACAGACATAGTGTTGCCAACTCCTAATGTTCAAAAATCATGATTCAGGACCAAAAATTGAGATAAAAATCATAATTTTTATTCTAAATATTGATTTTGGAATCCTTTTGTCTTCTGGTATTTGAAATTTTAGTGGTCATGTTTTCAAAATTTTCTCCACAACTATGAGAGTTGAGGACTCTTTTCATCCTACTTTTGCCCTCTGACTTCAGGTTCTGCATCAGATGCAGATCAGCCAGACTCAGGGACTTGGGAACAGATGAAGATAAGTATAAGTTAAGCATGTAACTTGCAGTCACATACCTGCCTCTTGAGAAACTTGAGTATCTTTCTAAACCTGTTGCCTGGTCCTCTGTGCCTACGTTTACTTATCTGTAAAATTAGTGTAATACTCAAAAGTTGAGAGACTTAATATCTATATGGAGTTTTGAAGGCACAGGATTAAAAAAATCGCATCACTGTGCAAGATTTTGATAAATGCCAAAAACAGGTTATTTTCAAGACTCTATTGGTTAATCTCTCCATTGTGATTACAGGCTGGGGAGATGATATTACTTGGGTGCAAACTTATGAAGAAGGGCTTTTTCAAGCAAGAAAAAGGTAAAGCACATTTAGAAAAGACAAACTTGTCTAGTCAGCTGAACTATATAGTCAAAGTAGTGTAAAGAAACAAAGCAAAATAAAAAATCCCACTCTAGCTATTCTAGAAATCATCTTGTAGCAAAACAAAAATGTAATTCTAAAAATAAAAGCAACATCTTTTTGTTAATCACACTGTGGCTTGCTGCATCAAGCGCTGTTAGACAAGATGTTGGCATTTATGCATGTGCTATGGAATAGAAAATTGCCACAGGATAAATGTCTATCAGAAAGTAAACAGACTTTTTTCCCATGATGGTATTTATCTCTGATTAATTCCTCAGCTTCACCACAACAGCATGAGCCAGTAACAGAACCTCAGGCAATATTCTATTGCAGGGGTTGGCAGCCTTTCTGAAGCGATGTGCCGAGTCTTCATTTATTCACTTTAATTTAAGATTTCACGTGCCAGTAATACATTTTAACATTTCTAGAAGGTCTCTTTCTAGAAATCTTTAATATAGAACTGAAGTATTATTGTATGTAAAGTAAATAAGGTTTTTAAAATGTTTAAGAAGCTTCATTTAAAATTAAATTAAAGTGCAGAGCCCCCCAGACCAGTGGCCAGGACCCAGGCAGTGCGAGTGCCACTGAAAATCAGCGCGCATGCCGCCTTCGGCACCCATGCCATAGGTTGCCTACCCCTGTTCTATTGCATTAAAGATTATCTCAATGCTTTCCCCTTTGGCTTATAATATTAAATACACAGGAAATTCCTCACTGTTCACAACTCATCCAGAATGAGTTCTTGAATAACCATCACTTTGAGATTCAGCAGGAAGTGCACTTGAGGATTCCTGTATGCCTCATAACCTCACTCTCCTCTAAATCGCTCCCCAAAACCTACTTCTTTCTACATCAACAAAGCACAGTCCCAGGCCAGCCTATCAACTTACTTTTAAAAGAAGGGGCCACTAATCTGATGCATATCTTGGGAAAGCAAAGAGAAAAATCCTACTATTGACTACAGTGGCAAAACACATAGTAATGAGCGCTGTGCGGAGCATGAGAACTGGTCAACAAAATAAAAATGTGTCTCAAGATTCGGGGGTTTTAATTATCATTCAATATTTTGGGGAGAAAGTATCTAAATTTTTAAATTTCAACAACATTTTTCATTTGGGGAAAAATTTAAGCCAATTCCACAGCTGCTCAATGCCCCAGCCTCCCACTTCCCCAATTTTTTAATAAAACTTTTCATAGTCAATTTTCAAGGGAAAGGCAGTTTAATCAAAAATTTGAGACTTAAAAAAACCAACAACCACCTTGTAGATAACCAGATCCAGGAAATTTTGACTTGCTCTACCCTGCAGTAAGTGTCCACAAGACTGGGCTACTGGATTGGAGAAAGATTCTCTTTGGAAGCCCTTCCTGGAACTATATATTAAGCAATAATAAAAGATGATCCTCTGCAGTCTCCAAGCTGAGAACCTCTTAGTTTCGAATATATCTTCCCCCTCTATTTTGTTGCATTCCTTTTTGTGAAGGAGTTACATGGCACACTCATCCCAAAGCTCAGAAATATGCTCTATTCTTCCCAATGCCTCAGTCTATTAGTTTGTTGTAACATAAGATACAACAGCAATTGCATATCCAGGCCTGTTTGTAAAATTAAAGTTACTTGAATACTCATCAGATGTATTTTTTGTATTGTTATTAAAGTGTCAAACCACTGATGGTCATTCATCATCTGGAAGACTGTCAATACTGCCAAGGTAATTTCAATGTTCTGATTGTTAAATTAATTTGAAGATTTTTAGAACATATATCTGCCAGTATCTTACTATAGTTATCTGTACAACAATCACTTTCTCAGATGTGCTGCATATTCAATAGAAAGTATCTCCAAAAAGTAGATAATGAAAACAGGCCGCTTACCACCCGCCCCCCACAAGTCTTTTACCACAGAGAACATGAAAAAATACCTTACAAAGCTGTTCTGCAAAGCCTGATGCAGCATTAGAGGGTTTAAATTAAGATGCATGAATTTACTCTTGACTCATTGAAGAGATTTAATATTGTTCTTTCCTCCTGAACTGGTAACCAGAGAAGGAGACTGGGGCAGGACTGCTGAAATTGACCGAAGAAGAATTTACTGAGAATAATACACTTTTGTCAAGCTGTCGTTTGATACCCATTGAAACGAAAGGCTTCAGAAGTAACAGGAGAAAGCATCCATTTGTTTATCTGAAGGTTGTCCTGACACAGGACAAAACCAAAATGTGGTGATAGATCGGTGACCTGTCTCATTAGAAATGTGGAGAAAGCAAAGCATGAAAGTGTCATGCATATGTTGCTACAGCATAGAAGGAAAAACAGATTTTGGAAGCAATGATTGAGAGCAGCTTTTAAAACCATCATCTCTTTTCTAGCACTGAAAAAGGTTTTTGCAGAAAATGAAGAAATACAAGAAATGGCACAAAATAACTTCATCATGCTAAATCTCATGGTAAGGAGATATACATTGCACATTTTAAATTGATGCATTTCAGCACGTCACTTCAGCATTATCTACCATGGCTTCATATGCTCCTGTCAAATATTTCAAGTACAGATGCTAGTTACACAAAGTGCAAATGAATATTTAATGATTTGCTTTTAATTTTTCTGCCAGCATGAAACCACAGATAAGAACTTGTCACCTGATGGACAATATGTACCTCGAATCATGTTTGTAGGTATGCACAATATGTATTTTCTTTAAAAATGAAACCTCATGTATTTTTAAATTTCAACAACATTTTTCATTTGGGGAAGAATTTAAGCCAATTCCACAGCTGCTCAATGCCCCAGCCTCCCACTTCCCCAATTTTTTAATAAAACTTTTCATAGTCAATTTTCAAGGGAAAGACAGTTTATGTATGTGTTATAGGAATTTTCTCCCTCATGATATACAGGAAATTTAACATTTTAATTTGTTATTTTTTGAGTTAGAATGGTATTTACCAAACCCTTGCTCCTTCAAGGATGTACAGGCATCAAACAGAACGCATAGAACTGTAGAGCTCGAAGGGATTCACCTAGTCCATCTGCCTACACTGAGGCAGGATTAAATATGCCAAGATCATCCTTGACATGTGTTTGTCTAACCTGTTCTTTAAAACCTCCAATGATGGGGACTCTACAACCTTCAATCCTATTCCAGAACTTGACTACCGTCATAGTTAGAATGTTTTCCTTAATATCTCAATCTCCCTTGCTGCGGACTAAGCCCTTTACTTCTTGTCCTATCTTCAGTGGTCATGGAGAAAAACAGATCCTTCCGATCTTTATAACAGCCTTTTACATATCTGAAGACTTATTAGATACACCCTCATTCTTCCCCTCTAGCAGGGGACAGTGCGGACAGACAGATGCACACATGCACTCAGAAAGAGCCAGACTCATCTCCTCTGGCAGACTAGGGGTAGGTGAGAGTTGGGGGTGAAGTGTATGTGAAAGTAGTTTGGGGTTGAGTCCCCCCAACTTCAATCTTAGAATTCCATTCCCATAGGCTCTTCCCAGTCTTGGGTTGAGGTTGAACATGGTGGGACATTTTCAAAACATCACCACTTTGTGTAGAATCCTTGGGCCCCTGGGGTGAGGGAGCCAGCAGGGGCCAATGGTTCCACATTCTGGAAAGGGGATAATAAATGAAAGATGCAGCACTAGCAGATTGTGCAGAAGGGATCCACAAGCTATAGGGAAAAAATTGATTTAAACAACTTGGATTTAAAATCAGTTCACCCAGGCAGCTCGCCACAGGTCTGTCCCCAAAGAAATCAATGCTACATACATATTTCTATGACCCTCCAAGCAGAGTCTCAACTTTTGGCAAGTGTGGCAAGCAAAGGAGTTTACTGAGTTGCCTAACTGGAAAGGCATCTCCATGAATGTCTAATAAATTGCTCATTCAGCACTGCAGTAGTATGTCCCTGCAAACAGTCTCACAGTGGGTGCAGTATGTATTTTTAATGCACTCATCGCTAGGCTGGTAAAAAAAGAGATATGTCAGCCTGAAATAGAACCCAGCTTTACACCAGGCCAGCTGATCCCAAAAAGAATTGAATCCAATGCCACATTGGGGAGAGTGCTCTGAAACTGCAATTCAATCCCAGGGCTGCTCAAGTGGCAGAGGTTGTGAATGGGGAAATTACGCAAGTGAGTGTCTGATACCATCACTATCCCCATTGATCCTGGTTCCTCTCTTTCCAAATGCCAGCCCTTACAGTTGCCGTAAGCCCCATGCTGGGGACACGAGATGGGGGATGAGAGGTATTGTTGACTGGTCCCTATAATCATTATTTTCAAACAAGTCTCCTTCTTCAGGAAAGGGACAATGAGGGGATATAAACCGACAGTTACAAACACACAGTGTTGTGTCTTCATGGCAAAGGTCACAAAGAGAGAGAAAATCATGTAGGATCAGTGATGGACAAGCTCAGTGTGGCACTTAAACCTCTGATCTGTAGATCACCAGGAATCCAAGGTGTTCTTCTCCAGGGTCTTCAGAATGACTCAATTTCAAGTCTCAAAATGGTACAGTGACTATAGCCCTACCTTTGACTGTGGAGACCTAGGTTCAAATCCCTCATAGACTCCTTAAGTGACTTGGGTGAATCATGGTGTCTTTCTATGGCTTAGTTCCCCTATTGTAAAATGAGGACATTAGTATTTTCCTACTTTTCTGGAAAGGATGAATGCAATAAAGATTGTGAGGCGCTCAGATGCTATGGTGATGGGGCCATATAAGTCAAGTTATGAGAATCTTCGCCAGAAAGCTTGAAAAAAGAAGTGAGCCAGAGAGAGGCTAATAAAAGTTGGCCCTCAGAAAGTAAAAAAAGTCTGAGAATCACAGTCATACATGATTCTGGCTCAGAAAACTCCACATAAATTATATGTATGCCTTACCAAATGTATGTGCATAGTTTTACATACTGATCATTAGGGCTGTTTATTCATTGCGGTTAACTCATGCAATTAACTCAAAAAAATTAATCACAATTAATCGTAGTTTTAATCAAACTGTTGAACAATAGAATGCCAATTGAAATTTATTAAATATTTTGAATGTTTTTCTACATTTCCAAATATACTGATTTCATTTATATCACATACTAGAAAGTGTACAGTGCTGACTTTATATTATGTTTATTACAAGTATTTGCACTATAAAAATAAGAAATAGTATTTTTCAATTCACCTCAAACAAGTGCTACAGTGCAATCTCTTTATCATGAAAGTTGAACTTACAACTGTAGATTTTTTTTGTTACATAAGTGCACTAAAAAACAACAATGTAACACTTTAGAACCTACAAGTCCACTCAGTCCTCCTTCTTGTTCAGCCAATCACTAAGATAAATGAGTTTTTTTACACTTACGGGAGATAATGCTGCCCTCTTCTTGTTTACAGTGTCACCTGACAGTGAGAACAGGCATTCGTATGGCACTTATGTAGCCGGCATTGCAAGGTATTTACATACCAGATGCACAGGCCACTTCTCTGGAATGGTGGGTGAAGCAAGGACATGCATCCTTGATGATGACACTCGTTACAAAAGTAATTGGGACTGAACTCCTTGGGGGAGAATTGTATGTCTCCTGTTCTGTTTTACCCACATTCTGCCATATATTTAATGTTATAGCAATCTCGAATGATGACTCAGCACATGTTGTTCATTTTAAGAACACTTTCACTGCAGAGTTGACAAAACGCAAAGAAGGTACCAATGTGAGATTTCTAAAGATAGGTATAGTACTCCACCCAAGGTTTAAGAATCTGAAGTGTCTTCCAAAATCTGAGAGGGACGAGGTGTGGAGCATGCTTTTAGAAGTCTGGCAAGAGAAACAGTCCAATGTGGAAACTACAGAACACAAACCATCAAAAAAACCCAAAAACTTTCTGCTGGTGGCATCTGACTCAGATGATAAAAATGAACATGTGTCAGTCTGCACTGCTTTGGAATGTTATTGAGCAGAATCCATCGTCAGCTTGGACCCATGTCCTCTGGCATGGTGTTTGAAGCATGAAGGAATATATGAATCTTTAACATATCTGGCATGTAAATACCTTTTACATGCCAGCATTGCCAGCTACAATATTGCTAAGCAAATACCTGTTCTCACTTTCAGGTGACATTGTAAACAAGAAGCTGGCAGCATTATCTTCTGCAAATGTAAACAAACTTGTCTGTAGTCTAATTTATAATTGAAATCACTATATTTTAAAATGTGGAAAACATCCAAAATTATTTAATTAAATAGTATTCTATTATTAACATGCTATTAATTACAAGATTAATGGCAAGATTTTTTAATCACACAATCACAATTACTTTTTTAATTGCTTGGCTGCCCTACTGAATATATATTCAATCAGACCAGTCTCTTTTTGTGATATTTTCCTTTAAACATGCAATAGAATATACATGCTGGTGAACATAACATATATCCCTATTTAACAATTAATACGTTATATTTAAAATAAATCTCTCACTCATTCAGTAAGTATCAGTGTCACAAGAACTCTGAGTAGAAAAGAATGTAATTATTCCATTTGCTCTAAACTAGTATCCTCCAAAATTATATTTGTTGACTCAGCCTCATATTCACAACCAGTAGATACTGAAGATGCTGTTACTGAGAATGCAATGGGATAATAGTATAATATGTCTACTTTTTCAGACCCCTCTCTCACCGTAAGAGCTGACATCACTGGACGATATTCTAACCGACTCTACACTTATGAACCACAAGACATACCATTCTGTAAGTATCCACACTGTGAATGTTTTGCATTTCAAACTGTGACCAGTGAGACATACCCTACTCATTGACTTGTTCTTGAGGATCAGACAGCATTTTACTATCCTTCATGCTCTCCACCCCAAAAAATACCTAGGGAAATTCTTTAAAAGAGTCTATAAAAATGTGATTAGAAGCTTGATCCTGCAAGAGGTCGAACACTCTTGTCCTGATCCAGCAAAACACTCCCATAGAAATTAGTTGGTCTACTCATGTCAGTAAAGTTAAGCACGTGTGCAAAAGTTTACAGGAGCAGGGTTTTATCTGGAACAGTGAAAATTACTATCCACAAAAGAGCTGTCAACTGCACAAAGTAAACAACCTCGCAAAAAAAAACCTGAGAAAATATTTTTCTGCCAACTTTTTAAATTTAGAGATACTTAGGTACAATCTAGGATTACTCATTGTCAGAGAGAAAAGTAATTTTTCAAGTTGACCTTGTCTCTTTCATGATGCAGCATCTATCAGAATGCATAGCATTTTTCTTATCCCAAATAGAATATTAGATGTACTGAAGACCATCAGTTTGTATGTTAGATCTTCAAGTATGACTATAAGATTTACTGTTGAGGATCAGTTTCAAAATATGAAAAATGAAAGAAGTGTAAAGTGCTGCAATGGAGCTTGTCAAGTTCTTAGCAGTGATGAACCATGAAACCACCCTCGGTTTCAGTAAACGGTGCCAAAAAATCCACAATAAAAGATCTAAAATATATTTTTGCTCCAATATACATATGGGCTGGATAAAACTATACAGGTGGATAAAAAACTGGCTAGATCATCAGTCATCAATGGTTCCATGTCTAGTTGGCAGCCGGTATCAAGTGGAGTGCCCCAAGGGTTGGTCCTGGGGCCAGTTTTGTTCAATATCTTCATTAATGATCTGGAGGATGGTGTGGATTGCACTGTCAGCAAGTTTACAGATGACACTAAACTGAGAGGAGTGGTAGATACACTGGAGGATAGAGATAGGAGATAGAGCGACCTAGACAAATTAGAGGATTCGGCCAAAAGAAATCTGATGAGATTCAACAAGGACAAGTGCAGAGTCCTGCACTTAGGATGGAAGAATTCCATGCACTACTACAGACTACAGACCGAATGGCTAGGCAGCAGTTCTGCAGAAAAGGACCTAGGGGTTACAGTGGACGAGAAGCTGGATATGAGTCAACAGTGTGCCCTTGTTGCCAAGAAGGCTAACGGCATTTGGGGCTGTATAAGTAAGGGTATTGTCAGCAGATCAAAGGACATGATCATTCCCCTCTATTCAGCATTGGTGAGGTCTCATCTGGAGTACTGTGTCCAGTTTTGGGTCCCACACTATAAGAAGGGTATGGAAAAATTGGAGAGAGTCCAGGGGAGGTCAACAAAAATGATTAAGGGCCTTGAGCACATGATTTATGAGGAGAAGCTAAGGGAACTGAGATTGTTTAGTTGGCAAAAGAGAACAATAAGGGGTGATTTGATAGCTGCTTTCAACTACCTGGAAGGGAGTTTCAAAGAGGATGGATCTGGACAGTTCTCAGTGGTACTAGATGACAGAACAAGGAGTAATGGTCTTAAGTTGCAGAGGGGGAGGTTTAGATTGGATATGAGGAAACACTTTTTCACTAGGAGGTGGTGAAGCACTGGAATGGGTTACCTAGGGAGGTGGTGGAATCTCCTTCCTTAAAGGTTTTTAAGGTCAGGCTTGATAAAGCCCTGGCTGGGATGATTTTTGCTGGGGTTGGTCCTGCTTTGAGCAGGAGGTTGGACTAGATGACCTGGTTGGTCCCTTCCAATCCCGATATTCTATGAGTCTTTGAGTCTATTATTGTAATACATTAAAATTTTATTTTTAGATAAAAATGTACTTTAAATATTTTTTAATTTGTGGTTTATTCTTCTTCCAGTGATAGAGAACATGAAGAAAGCATTACGCCTCCTTCAGACTGAACTGTAACTTATGGCAGTGAAATAACCATAACTTCTACAAGATGAAATGGTACAAGGAACCCCTCCACGTTTGAAATATACTCATTAGTTGATTTCTCTGTATTAGCATTTAAACCTTATAGCAATCAATGGTGGTACACAGAATTTCATATGAAAAAACTATATTTCCAGGTATATATACATATGAATATAAAACCTTAGCTGCACAGATAAATTCAGGGGGAATAGTAAACAAATGCAAAAAAAAAATCTTTGAATTCTAGATCACTGGTTCAAATCTGGTTCAATATAGCTTGACCAGAAGTTGTAACCCATCCCATCTGATGACAACTTGGTAGCCTGCACCAGTTAATTTCTGCTGAGAGGATCAGATCAGAATACATTTCCTAGAGAGGTTGGAGCAGAAAAGGATAATATGTTCATTGTAACTTTTCGAGAGAAGCTCACATGGCAGTGTAGGAACCACTCGTCTTTGTGTCCAGCATTTTTCTGTATGATTATATGATTGTTACAACATATACTTTAATGCTGAATATATGACAAATGCAGCTAAGTGCACAGTATGGGCTCCATCAGGTAAAATTCAGCAAAACCTAAATAAAAGGTTTGACTTTGAGGAAAATATACTATTGCAATGGGGTAGAAGGAAGGAATTCTCAGCCTCAACATAAAATTTCAAGACCATAACATCCAGACATAAGAACAGCCATAATGGGTCAAATCTAGCCCAGTATCCTGTCTTCTGACAGTGGCCAATGCCAGCTGCCCCAGAGGGAATAATAATCATCAAGTGATCCATTCCCTGTTGCCTACTCCTAGCATCTGGCATACAGAAGCTAAGAACACCATCCCTCCCAATGACTAACAGCCATTGATGGACCTATCCTCCATGAACTTATCTAGTTCTTTTTTGAATAGTCACAGACTTATGTATTAAGAAGTAATTAAGTTACTCCTAGCTATAAAGTATAATGTTGTTCATAAGAAGATTTGTTATTATAACAGAGTTTGAGAGAGACTTGGGGAGAAATGATCTGTATGCTTCAAAAAAATTCAATTTCTTTCATCAGTCAATAATAGTATATTATCTTGACAACCAGTGAAATGAATTTTGTACCTTTAGGAAGATGTTGAAAATAAAACAAAACCATCAAATATTTCCCTTCTAACTCTGTTTGGTTTTACCCATTTGATACACAATTCAAATTCTGTTTGAGGCATAGAAAATGCAGAGAAAAGCCAGAATACTAAGGTCTAAGGTGGTATCACTTTGCTGTCATTTTCAAATGTCATGATTAGACCTGTTTGTAATGGGGGGAGAGTGGGTCCCCCCGGTGAAAACTTGAAATTTCATTGAAAATTTCCAATCTATAATAATTTATTTTTTAATCAGTCCTAGCTGTGAGTCCTGAAGTCCTTCATGTATCAAGGAGTGACTCCTCAGTGCAGAACAATACTCTATATTCTCTGGTCAAGTCCAAAAAGCCACCTACCATTTCAAAGGACTGCAAGAAATATGCCTAGCAATCATAATGATCTCCACTCCCGCAGTGATTGGAAATACAGTGAGATACTGTGAATGAAATAAATGGAAAAGTATGGCTTCTTGTGGAAAAGCTTCTTAAACCAAATATTGAAGACTTCATGTTACTGCATTTTAAGAGTCTAAACAAAAGAAATCTTATTTCCTTGCCTACCACTTCTACATTAAAATCCAGTTTTAAGAACACAAGGATGCTAAGATGAAACAAGGCAATTCTCTGCCCCCATCTTTGGTAACATTTTTATAATTATGCTTCCTATAGGGAACCATTAAATGCAAACTTCCTATAGGGAGCCAACTGTGCTTCCTTGGAGCCATTAAATGCAAACTGTCAGCTTCATTCTCAAGGGTTGAAACTACAACAGCTAGCACTAAAACACAGAAAGCTCCTCCCCACAAATAGTCCAAGATCAAAGACCTTGCAACATTAATCCTTTGAGTAATAATGCTCCCCTTGTCTGCTCCACCAAAAGAAGCCAATCCATAAAAGATATTACCTCCTCGCCCACCTTGTCCCTCTTATATCCTGGGACCCACATGGCTACAACACCATCAAAAACAACCCTCCCTGACACCTTCAGTGCTCTAGTCAACCATAAACACGTCACTGAAATCAACCACCTGCAGCCGGTGTACTCAGCAGCAGAGCAGAAACATTCCATTGGGGGCACACTTGGAATGTTTAGAGACAGGTATCTGTATAATTTTACCTTAAAAATATGCATGAGCTCTGGACACAGACTACATTTGTCATTTTGCCAGCAAACATTTGGGGCCCAAATCCAATGCATACAATAAGGAATTCATGCAACATTAAGATTGGGCAGTTTCAGAATAATTGCACCAATTAAGACTCCAGTTGCATTGTTAACTCAGCTACATTCCACACCTTGTATGTTTTAGATTGTAATTTAAGAATGGAACTGGTAACAGCAAGGTCTTTCCTAATAGCACAAACATACAATGCCGCCAAGTGCTTAACATTTGCTGTTACACATTTTTTGTACAGGTTTCAGCTGCACAACCCTCGGACTGGTTTATGGAATATAGTATCAGCCCCATGCTGGAAGTGGGGAGAAGTTCAGGTGCCTGAGAAGCAGCACTAGGAGATGCTAGGCTTACAGCAGGCTCTTCTCCAGGAGACAGGGCATCACCACTGGAACCAATGCAATCTCTGCTCCACTCTGTTCCAAGCCAGTGCTGTTGTCCTTGTCCCACTCCCCCAAATTGGCCATGAGCCAACTGTTTCACAAAGGCTAGTGCTAATAGTGATGGCAGCTGGGCAGAGACTCTATGCTCCCTGAATGCAGAGAATCTCAGTGAGCTTGGCCTCTCCAAGGGTCATGACACAGGAGAGGGGCTTCCTGAACTTTAATAGGCTCATCTATTCTCAGTCCATGATTATTAAAACAATAACCACACCTGTTGCTGGTTAGGGCGCCTTGCAACCCCTTCTGTTGCATTTTAAAAGCACTTTATGAAACAGTTTATTTTTGTTATAGGTGCATCTCATTATATATAAAGCCATTCCTCTCTTTCTGAATAATCCTTCAAACTCCCTACTCTACTCTCTCAACCCTACCTTTCTTATCAACAACTCACTTCATCCAACTGAAATAAGTCATTATTAGAGCTGCACAAAACTTTTCACCAGAAAACTTTTTCGTGGAAAAATGCAGATTCAAGTTGACCTAAGCAATTTATGATTTTGAGTCCGTTTTGATTAACTTTTTCTTCAGAAAAAGGGGAAAAAAATCAGACATATTAAAGAAATTTGTATCTGCATTTCTGATGCCTTGTTTTGGAAAGATAGTTCATTTTGGGATGTCCCTTGCTTTCATTTAAAAAAAAAACATTTAACAAAACATGTGAAATAACACATTTTGGTTTGATCAGCACAAAATGACATTTTTCAGCATTTTAGTTCTGTGTCTGATTAGCTTTATTGGGTCTACTAGCTTGAAGATCCCATTTCTGATTTCACCTTCTTTCTTCTCTCATTTATTCAGTCTTAAGTATCAGGTTAAATTCTGCCCTCCATTGTCGCCTTGCAAGCTCATTAACTTCAGCCAAAGACAGAATTTGATCTTTCATGTCATCAGTACATGAAAGAATTAGACTAGATGTCCATTAAAATTTATCAGCTATATGTAATGGGACTCATTACAAGCAAGATTTTGGGCTATTATAATTATTCATATTACAGCATCACCTGCTTATATGCTAAATGGTGTAAGACACAAGAATTCATATTCACTCTTTAGGGCAGGGAGTATGCAAATTAAAACTCAACATAAACCCAAACAAATCACCAGCACAGCAGTCTATGGTATCACAAATATGGTCATTGTTGATAATTTAGTGTCCTTGGACATGAAAATAAAGTGGCTAAAAAACAGATCAGATGCTACAAATACTAACACTAGTAGGTCAAAATACCTGTGACCTACAGGGTCAAGGAGGAAGCATAGCACTAGAAAAAATGAGGCTTTAGAGACCTGAAATGGTGGCATAAAAGAAGAAACTTCAAGAGCCTTAAGGTAATGAGGTTTCAAATCCAGTCCATTGGGTGGAGCTATGTATTCAGAGAACAAACACATTGTGTATTTGTAGAGTTCAACATGTTCCTCTCTCTTCAGTTTTAAAGTCTCTTTAAATTAAGAGTTGACCTGCCACTTCTCCCCGCTTGAGATTTATTTTTCCATATACCAGACTTGATGCTGTAACAAGAAGCTGAAATCTCAGATTTATGTCATTTCTCAGTGACATGTATTTTAAGCTAAATAATATGCTAGTCCATGACATGACCAGCACTGTCTTCCTCCTCCTTTCTCCTCCCCTGCCGATGCTGTCCTAAAAAACATAGGGATGGAATAGTTAGAAGAAGAACAAAGGTCCCTCCTTTCTCCTCCCCTCTCTTGGCTGCTGCTCTACCAACCTGTCTTCTACCTTATTCTTTGTATTCATTGCAGACAACGATTTATCAACTTTTATTTCCTTCTCTTGTGATATAGGAGAGGATCCTATTCCTTCAGGTTCCTTATTCCTGGACCACAATTTATTGACATTAGAAAGTCCAGGTTTGTTTGGTCTTTCATGGTTAGATTACAGCAGAGAAGGCCAGGAAGGAAAAAGACAGAGAGTAAGTGAGACAATAAAAGCTGTTTGATTTTTTTAAAACATTGAATCAGGTTTGTAATGGCAGCGCTAGCATTCAGGAAGGCCAATGATATAGATGTGTCCTTTTATACAGGCTTATTTTATTTTATTAAATATAAAAGAGAGAGAGAGAGAAAAACAAACAAACGGGAGAACGTATATTATAAGCCTGTATAAGAGGATACATCTACATCACTGGCACTCTCACACATTTTCCTTTCTGGATTTATCAGCTGTAATTTGAACAGGGAAGGTCTAATTAACTTGGGCTTTTTAATGGCTGTGAACTGAGGCCTTGGAATTAGGAAACTGACGGAACAGGATACTCCCCTATATCCGTCTCTGAGCAAAAGGGTGTTGGCTTTTATAAGCAGATGGCTGATGTATAGGTCTGTGGAGCTAAACATTTCCCAATGTGCAAATATTTGCACTGAACCGGAACAAAAGAAAAAAAACACTGCAGCTTTGTTTACCATGGAAACCAGAGGCTTTGGGACACCTCAGCATTTAAGCAATGTGAACCGGATGAATGAGCTCCGATCCTGATTTCAATTGTTTCATGTTCTAAACCTGTTCTTATCAAAGACTAGTGAAAGGAAAGTTCCAAATGCTGAGCTGTACCCCCAGGGGCCGGTCAAATCAAGACTTATTGCTTTCTTTTCCTTCCTTTGTGGGAGGTAATGGCTTGTACAGATGATCAGTATAAAATGGGAAAGTAGAAATCCACATGGCAATTAAAAATCCTGTAGCACTTTTGAGAAGAGTAGGAATATTGGTACTGGTGTCTGGACAACTCCAGGATCAAATTACTCAGATTAACTACCACATTACATTATCTTTGCTGTTTCAGTTGGACTTGTGTCCCAAACTCCTACTGTGTCTTGTTAAATAGCTGTCACATTGCTCCAGAAGGGGCTCCTTGGCACGGAGGGTTTCCTGTTATTGGCAGATAGATTTGTGAACCTTTAGGATAAAGAGAATCTACACATGAATAGAGAGAGCATTCTGTCTCCTTAAGTGACCAGAAGGCACCCCAGTCTAGTGCAATTGTTCCTTGGACCAGAGAACCACATCAAAGAGCACCTCTACATTTCTCCCAGCCTTCCTTCCCCAGCTCCATGGAATCATCTAAGGAGATGTTAAACCAGAACCGTGCTCCACCTGTCTCAAAGAAGGGAGAAGCCACTGTGTGAGGTATCATTTCCTTTATATACCTGCAGACAGCCCACATAAGATAATGATGCCAGCTTTCTGGTGTTGCGATTCTAGAATATTGGTTCAGTCAAGTCTCTACAAACATTTAAAGAAATAAAAAAAGAAGACCTGCTTGGATCATCTGTTAACGGCACCACGTTCATGCAGGATTATTCCCTCCACTACCTGTTTTAGCACTTTGCATACTCCAGTTGTAAATACTCCATGGATGGATGTTGTAAAAGTCTGGCAGTATTTTACAGAAACACCCTACCCTGCTAATAAATGTTCATTCTCCCAGGGGAGGTTCAAGTGAGTTCTGCTGACTTATTCATGCAGGTGG
Source organism: Dermatemys mawii (assembly GCA_007922305.1). Lineage (NCBI taxonomy): Eukaryota > Metazoa > Chordata > Testudines > Dermatemydidae > Dermatemys > Dermatemys mawii. Next base: position 39,254,675 of record ML677349.1, on the reverse strand, counting down.
CTTGTTACTCTACTAAGATATAAGGAAGATGAGAGTGATTGTCTAGGGAAAGAAGTCTGAGTGTGGACTGAGCTATACCCAGGAAGTGAAATGGGGAGAAATCTTGAGCTGAAATTTACGCTATTGTTATTTTCTTTGTTAATAAAGTTAATGACCTGAAAAGTGGTGGGTTTTTGACTGTGCGTGGACTCTGTTTTAGAGCAGCTTGGAAGAGGCACCTGCTTCCACTCCTCAGGCTTAGAAAGCAATTCCACATTCTAAGGGAGCTGACTTTTAGCAGATACTCTCATGTACGTATTCATCAGGCAGCAGTAAGGACTGGCTAATTCAAAGAAATATCAGACTAGCTCTAGATATTTGTGGCCTCTACTGGATAGACTATGCTTAATTTCTTATTAACTTGTACTTTCTCATCCTTCATGTCAGACTCACACACACACACACACACACACACAAATCAGAGCCCAAAGAAATCAAAGTAGAAATTACTGAGAGTCTAGCATTTCTCTCAAACTTTTCTTCCTTAGAAGAACTTAGCTATTTATTCATTAGTTTAATTAATAAATAGTTAAAATCAAAGGGAGTGTAAACTGTCTCCTGATCCCATAGTACTATGTAGGTTGTTCAATGCTCATTGTCTAAAGATGTAGAATACAGAAAAATAATTGGATCTTGTACGGAAAATAAAAGATAGGTGATTCTCAAAGATGTGGTCTACAAACAACATTAATTGTGTTTTAAAAAGATTGTGTATGAAAAATACTTGCACCCTCTAGGGAATAATGAGAAGATGCAGGGGTGAGCATGTATGTATGTATCTATCCTAGGTACTTATAAGGCCTCCATTACCACAATATCTGAGTGCCTCACAATTTGTAATGTATTTATCCTGGCTATACCCATGAGGTAGGGAAGGGCTATTATCCCCATTTTTGGACATAGCCTCTCTGTGCCTTGGTTTGCTATGTGATTTGTCTAAGGTCACACAGGAAAGCCCGTGGAAGAGCACAGAATTGAAGTGGAGTCTCCTAGGTCCTGAATTAGCATCTTACCCACTAAGTCATCATGATGCTTATGAACCTATGCATATACTAGGTGTTACAGTGTAATACATTTGATTTGTCTGCATCACATATACAGAATAAAATGCCTAAAAATAAAGTTTCATCTTTCTGGGCACACAAAAATGTACACTACTGGTCCTAGATTATGCTTTAATTAAAAAAAAATAAAAGGTTGAATGCTATAACATAAAAGTAAAAGAGGCAAGGGGAGGAGGGTATGCAGAGCTTGAAGACAGATTGCTGTGCAGTGAGCCATAAGGCCTTTCTTCTTGCACTGAAACCTCAAGGGATACATGTTCTTCCAACGGAGAAAAGATGACTCACCAAGGGAGGAGAAAAAAGTTCCTTCTATGCTGTATAATTTCATAACATGCTCTACTGAGCCATAAAAAACCCAAGGGCACCAACAATATCATTAGGAAAGAGTAAATCCCAAAAATATTTGTTGTAAACTGGTAATATGCCAACTTACAACAATGTTAATAGTCGCACAGTCTATATGGCTTCCAGGACTGGCAATAAAAGAGAGTCTGTCCTAGCACAGTGTTCTAGTCCAGCATTTCTTAATGTGGCCACCAGGGGTTTTTTTTTGCCTCTACTCCTCCCTGGTGCTCCTGGATGGACCACCTTGCTGTTGGTTCCTGGGGCATCAGCCAGGGTTTGGCTATGCCACCTCTGGAGACACCTGGGGCACAACACTGGAGGAGCAGGCAGCCAGTGAGTTCCTCGCCTTCCCAGGATTGGTGGGTCCCAGACGCTGGGCTTTAGCCCTGAGGTGGCAGATGGCCCATGGGGCTTCGGGCTCCATCCGCGTGGCTTCTGCTAAGTCCTCCAGCAGTAGGGCTTCAGGCTCCAGCACCTCGCTGCCTCTCCCCCATCATCTCTGCCCCCTGCTACCACACCCAACCCCCATCCAGGGATTAATTTGTCCCCAGGCTTGGCAGGACTGAATAAGCCTGCTGTGAAAAGTGATACTTGAATGTTTATTAATATCACTTTTCACAGCAGACTAGCAATAAATAAATTACAATGATTTGGATGTGTCTATAACTATTTGTTGTTCCTATAGCTAATTAAGTGTTTCAGGAATATGTGTGAGAATGGCCACCAGCAAGAGTTGGTGGCCGCACTTTGAGGCCACCAAATGATTTGCCCTGAGAACCCTTAGATTCATCTCCTTTGTGCCAGGATAAGTGTAAACCCAGCAAATTCTGGGTTTACACGTATCAGTAAGTGTAAGTGGGTTTACAGTAAAAAGAACTTCAAAGTAAGTAGATAGACAAACCCACAGTCTCTCTCACCAATCAGGAACACATTCATGCAGTATAACTTTTCACTGTCACAACATATAAGGGTGGCAGGGAGCACGCACAGCTTCATGACCAATTGATGTGCAGTGAAGTATAAGACTTCATTTCAGTGATTTTTTTTTAAGTACATTAAGTAAATCAAATTAAAGCCATTTTAATTTTGAATGAGAAAGACCACACACAAGGATTTAATACAGCTAAACTAATCCTCTTTAAATGCACAACTTTAATTAATTTGGATTAATTTTCCTGAGTATCCCCATGTTGACAAGCTCTTTTTCTTCATTCCTTAGTTGCCAAAAAGATGCTAGGTTGATAATCTTTACTCAAAAAGGAAGTAAACAGCAAAATTGAAAAACTAAAATATTCCATCCACATAATTAAATCATTCAAATTATACTCTATGAATGAAGCAACTGTTATTTATTTCTACCCAGTAATTATTGACTAATTCAAAAAGATGGTGTCAAACTGTAGATATCTAGAATAAAAAAATTGCATTCAAATTCCTCAGTTATAAAAATGTGACTTATTATTCACCTTGCAGAAGTGACAAAGAGTCCTGTGGCACCTTAAAGACTAACTAAAATTTTAGAGCATAAGCTTTCGTGGGTTAATACCCACTTCGTCGGATGCAACATGCATACCATCCAACGAAGTGGGTATTAACCCAAGAAAGCTTATGGTCTAAAATTGTAGTTAGTCTTCAAGGTGCCACAGGACTCTGTCACTTCTGTAATTCCAGACTAACATGGCTACCCCTCTATTATTCACCTTGATTCAGTCAAAGAAAGCAGAGAATATGAGTGTCATAAAAATCTTTGCTTGAAATTGATATTATGTTTTGAGCACAATTAATAATTTGTGACAGTAAAGCAAATAATTCCCCCCAAACAAAAGTCTTTTTTCACTAATTATACACTATTAACACCTTACCTTCCTATGTAGGGTATGCACAAGAGTAGTCTAAAATGAGATCCTATGACCAAAAGTGAATTTAGAAGATTAACATTATGGAGGGTTGTGTCTCAATGGGCAAATTCACCACACACATTCATCGTACACCCAAAATATGATTTTTAGGAATTTGAAAGTATTTTTTTTCTGGTTACACATCTCCAGTACTGATAAAAAGTCTGTGGCTTAATTTATCCTGTTTCAACTGTACAACCCTTTAGTCCTTAATGGGATTGTAACAGCACAATTTGGCCTGGAAGCTGAAATTTAGAGTCCAGTCTTGCCCCTTTAATGTCACAATAGGAGTTTTGCCATTTAAGTCAAACAGTAGAATCTAGACACAAGGCTTTTGATGATGCATAAGAAATAGAACACAGCTTAACAACCCTGCAGTGCTAAAAAAAGTATACCAAAAAAAAAAAAAAGCAATTTGTAACAATAAATGAAGCTGATAGGACTCAAAGCTAAATAGATCCAGTGAGCAGAAGGTGGTACACAAACATTTTTCTGTTATAACCACAACTTCACTTTAATTAGAAATCTTATAGGCCTTCTTACATACAATGTACTCTTTTCGGTAAAGATAGCTTACAAAACTTTCTATAAACAGGGAACACACACCAAAGACAGTAGTGAATTGTTTAACTCCGTACAATATCTACTCGGAATAACAACAGAAGTGCAAATGCCCATGGGACTAAGAAGTTGTTTATCTAGTGGCTAAACTCTGCCCCCGACATGTCTGAATTCAGTGGGAAGGACTACAGTTTACATCTGGGCAGAATTAGTCAGCAGCCATTATAAATGCAAGCGGGCAACAGAGGGAATAAAGAGAGGGTCAACAGTGAGGTTCTTTAATAAAGTTTAGGAAGGGTATAATGGAGGAAACAATGACAATATTGTTTTGTTTTTTTAAATGGCCAAATTCTGTCTGCAAAGGCCTTAAAGATCATATCAGAGCAGAATTTGGCCCTTAGTATGTTATTAAAGTTACCAACCATCTGAGTCTAAGAATTCCTTTTGAGGGAACGTTTACAACAAGGGGCCCATATTTTGGTCACTTAAACGCCATATCGAAATCCTACATTTGTTCCTACAGATGTACGCCGCACAAGCATTATTATATGTGCCTAAATCTTTTTGCACACATAGTGGATGTATGAATACAATTTCAGAAGCCATTTTGGGATATTAGGCTCCATGCATGCATTAGAATATTTTTTATCATTCCTTTTATTCCCCGTAAAAGAAACAATTTGTATATTGTGTGTATTCAAAGAAGAATCCTACTATAAAGATATTTATGGTGCTAAATTGTGGGAGTAGACTGAATATCTATTTATAAAAGGACAGATTTAGGAACTCTAACAGAAATCGTTAGTTCTAATTACCACTTTATGCCTATTGCAGAGGAAGAAAATAGATCCTTAATTATCAAAGCAATTATCATGGCAGTTACTGCACCATAGATACAGCAACTGAATTTTACACTGGTCTCCTTTATAAATAAAGAGGACTTTGTGAAACCACAGTAGAACTTAAGATCTGGGAAATGATCTTCATCACAGCTAGGATGGAAACAAACTTATTTTAGAAATAGTCTGCCAAATTTACAAGCCTGTATGGTAAGATGAATTAAAGTCCATAGAAAGGAAAACCTAGTCCTTAAGAACTCTTTTTGGTGGGATACAAAATGTTGAATGTGATTAAGTAAAATATGGAATACTGAGAGTTGGATATGTCAAGCCTTTTTACCTCCAGGTCTCAGTCACAAAATTGGACCCAGGTGAGGAGTGACCAAAAGTTATCGCCATGCTATTCGGTGATCATTGTGAAACAAGTTGATCAACAGAGAAGCTATTAATCTCAGTTCCCTCTCAGCAGAGAAACAGGTGTCCACATAGGTATTATTCACATGACTCTCAGGGGTACTGTGTGGTTTTACTAACCATTTGCAAAGTGTTTTGTGATCCTTGATTTGAATAGTCAGGCTGAGTTTTAGGGCAGTAGTAGAATATTGTAATAACCTGTATTGATATGTATCTTTTCTGAAAGGTTAACTTGTCCAATGTTACAAAAACAAAAAAACAACTAATCAGGCAGTCGGTGAGCTTGTGCTACCAAATTCCTATGCTTATATATGTATTCTTGCTGCAATTCATCTTCATTTCCTATAGGATTTTTCTTGAGTCAGCTGCTCAGCATCCTCTCCTGCAAACTGCTGAGAAATGAGCAAGCTAAAATTCAGCATGAATACAGACAAACACTATAGATTCTGCTGAGCAGTTTCCCAAGGTGAAGATGCATTTTAATTGTTCCTGTGGTTCTTGACAGACATTTTGTGAAAGGAAATGCTGTGTCCTTCTCAGTGCTACAGAAAATTCAAGCAGTGAATATGCAGTACGTGATGGACCTGATTCTCTTCTCCTTCACTCAGCACGGTCTAACACCAACACAGGAGCACTAATGCAGAACTGGTGGGAGAGGTCAATCAGGCCCCTTAATTGTAGCTGAGCAAGAGAAGGGCAGAATTCCCCACCCCCTCCCTGGTTGGAGACTGTTGTGAGTGGGATCTCAGACAGGTGCACAAGGAAGAGGCAGCAACAGCACTCAGCAAATCAAAATCATCACTCCTGAGAACTTTTGCCCTTCATCTTAAAGCAACCATCCAGCTAAACATAACGGGATCAAGCTGTAACAGAAACCCCTCTGCTAAAAAAACAGAACGGTACTGAAAGATTTCGGAATAGATTTGACACGTGAGCATAAAAAAAAAAAAATTCTATTTTAGACCGATTGCCCTACTTGCTTTTTGCACAGATGCCAACTTCATTGAATGAAGTGGAGCCTCTCCTTGAGCAATGAAGTTTATAGGCTGAGTTTAGGGGCACTGTTGTGATCAAAGGTCCTTTTCCTACCTAATTTTTTTGCCATGCAAAGAGAGAATGTAAACAGTAGAGCACTAATGATGAATCATTCAAGAAGAGCTGCCCCCTATGTATTTGTTTGAAATGATACATGTTTCATCTGGTCCCAGAGACTTATGATGTGCTTTTCATTTCACATTTTGCTTCTATTAAGCATGATCAAATGGAGAGTGCGTGTCTGAAAGACAGACATTTTACACAACTATATTTTGAGGTTTTGTGGGACAGGATATTACCTATAAAAACTTTGAGTGAAAAGTGAAATGGCAGTATTCTGAGTTATTTGAAAGCTAAGCAAATTTGTTTACTTCTAAGGAAATATGTAGCATTTGTGGATTACCTTAAATCTCAGCTGTTGTCCACACACACACACACACACACACACACACACACACAAAAAAAAAAAACAAAAAAAAAACAACCACCTCCTGGAGATGGTCTGTCTCCATCATTCATAATGAAAAAGTTGCACCTGACCTGGCAATGATGCAAGTGGTGATTCCAGAGGAGATTGAAGTTTTGAAATAGCTCAAGAAAAAAATTCCCATGGTTCCTGTTTACTAACTTTAACTGAGAAGATGCCAGTTATATCACTACAGTAGAACTTCAGTTATAAATGTCTCAGAAATGGAGGGTGTTCGTAACCTTAGCCAAAACATTAAAGTTGTCCTTTCAAAAGTTTACAAAGCTGAACATTGATTTAATATAGCTTTGATCTGTGCTATGCAGAAGAAAAATGCTGCTTTTAATCATCTTAATTTAAATGAAACAAGCACAGAAACAGTTTCTTTACCTTGTTAATTTAAAAAAAAAACCACAACACTTTCCCTTTACTTTTTCAGTAGTTATGTTTAACAGTTGTGGATTTGGTTTTCTGTTTGGTTGGTTCTGCTGCTGCCTGATCGTGTACTTTTGGTTCCAAATAAGGTGGGTGGTTGACCAGTCGGTTGATAACTTTGGTGCTCATCACTGGAGGTTCTATTGTACTTCATCATAACTCCTCTCTCCATGGACTTTATGTCTACACATAAAGGCAAAAAAGATTACACTGATGCATAAATGTAAAATGCTTGAGAAGCATAGAGCAAGCGAGCTACCAATCACCAGTACAGGGACAGAAGAAAACAGAGATAAGGAGGATTTAGAATAAAGTCAATTAGATTTAAGAAACATGAGCAAACAAATGTTTTAGTTTGGATCAATATCAAATTGCTTCAGAAAAAAAGGGAACTCCTTTTAAACTTTAAATAGCAGCTTTGGAAACAGCTCTAGAACTACTGAAGCCCTAAAACTTGACTCAAAGGCTGCCAAAGCAACAAGAAATAGGGCGACAGACATTTTTAGACTGAGTCTCTCCAGGAGATTGCTTCAGTGGGCATTTCAAAATGGATTTAGGAGCGCAGAATTTTGAACTAGCTTATCACCAGTTAATGAACTGTGGTGCCAGTGCAACCAAGATTTTCTAGTGTTACATTAGTTGCCCTAGTTCACCTCATGACAAAGTACATATAAATTGTAGGGAGATTAGTTGTTCAAACATAGCTGAAACACAAACTAGTCTACAACTCAAATGGAAATAAATTGTATCCAGTCAGCTTTGAGAGTTAACCACCAACCAGAAACTAAGAGAAAAGTAGTTCCTGGACACTTCTGCCAGCATGCCTAGCTATTCTGACATACTCACTCCATTGCATTCACACTTGATTTATTTAGATTTCTATGTAGTGACCATCCTACACTCTAGGAGCTTTACTGGTTAAGCATTCCAGGCTCTCTCTCCTACAATCGCAAGAGGAAGAAGTAAATTCCAAAGTCCAAGACAGCAAACAAAATACTGCTTTGCCAGCTTCCTTAAAAACCCAATTCTTAGCTCAAGTGTATCCTCTTATGTGCATGTCACACAGAGATGGGGTAATTTGCCACAAGACAAGTCTTAAATCATTCTGTGCTTTATACATCAAAACCCACCCTTTAAACTCCAGTTAGAAGTGAATTGGGAACCAGGGCAGATTTCAGTGCACTAGTGTATTGTGCTCTCAGTATGAAGCACCACACACTGTAATGGTAGCCACTTTCTGCACTAGTTTAAATTTCCAAATGGACTGAAGATGTAGCGTCATGTAGGATACCTTTTTCTAAGGCTCGAGGATAGAAGAGATATGGATGACTGCAACAAGGTCCACACCCTTCTTGGCAGGCACGCGGGGAAAAAGAAGGTATTTGGCCACACTTCTTATACCCAGGAGCAGCTAAAGACCTAAATGGTGAACCCTGAGTAACAAGTGGCAGATGCACTGCACCACTCAAACTGATAGGATTTCCCATCTATCAACATAACCTTGGTTTCGGGTGGGCTGATTTAATGCCCTTTGGGAAATCTCATTTTATGTAATGTAATGCCAGGAGTTATTTCCGTCCTAATTCAACACAGGAACTTCCCAGGCACTCATTGCTAAATTATGATCTGCTTCTTCCTTCAGTAGCGTGCAACAGATAGCAGCATATGCCGCTGACTGAACAGGTCACCCTATCATCCCAATCCTATGACACTGGTCTAGGTAACATTGCTTGTTAGATTGTATGCTCTCCAGGGCAAGAACCGTGTCTTGCTGTTTCTGTATAGCACTTAGCAGGGGGTTTCTTCTATCATAATCAGCAACAGTTTGTCCAAACACAATTTTTTAAATATTAAATTACATTGAATTCTTTTCAAAAACAGAACATGTTTGTAACATTCACTCCAGTGCACTCAAAACCGATGGTTGGCAAACAGGCCTATATGACAGAGGGAACAGAAATAATTGTCTGCATTATTTTAGCACATTTTTAACAAATATTGCATAGTAGATACAGTGAGGCTAAGGTCTGAGTGATTTATGTTTTAGAATCTTCACTGTGAGTCCTCTTAAACAGGCCTGAATTCTCAGAACGTGAGTGCTCACTTTGTGAAAATCAGATCTCTTAAAGTGTCCTCAAGTTATACACCCAAAATGTTGGCCTAATTGAGAACTTACGGTATTATTGTAATGTAGCTTTTTACAGAGGTCAACTATCCTTCATTGACAGCAAGCGTTTCTCTTTGGTTCCACTCTGTCTTCCAAAGAGCTCACATAACAGATGAAATTTCCTCCTGTAGAAAGAGCACCCTGAATGCCACTCAAGTCTTCTTTTGAGGAATTACATGACTCTGAGGTTACGTCTACATTTAAACTGCTACAGCAGCATCAACTCTCACTATAGCAAAGGGAGAGATTCTCCCATCACTGCAGTTAATCTGCCTCCCAGAGAGGCGGTAGCTAGGTCAATGGAAGAATTCTTCCATAACCTATCATGGTCTACGCTTAGGACTAGCTCAACTTAACTAGGTTGCTCAGGGGCATAGATTTTTCACATCCCTGAGAAGCATAGCTGGGTCAACCTAGTTTTCTGTATGGACCAAGAGAGAGTTTTAAACTAGCCTTCTGTACAAGGTGAATTTCATTCCCTGTGCATTTCAGTGGAGATAGTGTGACCTTACTTCCTACATCAAAATGTCCGTTCATTTACAAAAATGAGTGGCAACTACATCTGTACAATTGTGGTTTTTGTCATTACCTTTGTTAAATATTAATATGTTTAAACATTAAAAAAAAGCAACACGGATTAGTAGGAAATAAAGCCCCAATAAAATTGAGGGGTGGCACAACAGAAAAACCTGATATCCTGGGGCAGGACTTTTTGGGCTTTATACCCTATGCACTTCCTATCAGTTCAGATTTCTGTGAGGTTCTTTGTGCAATTTAGCCATTCATCTGGAATAGAACAGCCTGACACAGCTATGATCTGTAATGGTCAGTGCATAGAATTACAGAATATGAGAGCTAGAAGGGACCTCAGGAGATCATCTAGTCCAACCCCCTACTCAAAGCAGGACCAATCCCCAATTAAATCAGCCAACAGATTTTTGCCCCTTATTCCTAAATGGCCCCCTTGAGGATTGAACTCACAATCCTGGATTTAGCAGGCCAATGCTCAAACCACTGACTGATCCCACCCCCTCCAGGTAGCACCTCCACCAGTAGATAGTCCTGTATCTTTATCTTAGTTTTAAGCTGTTGTCTTTTATGTTATTGCATTCTCTCTAGAGGCTTTAGCCGAAAGTCACTCATGGCCATGCGTGGACTTGGTACTTGCTCTGTTGCAATAAATCCTTATAAGTGAGTACTATGGACTGGTAGCAGAAGCTTCAAGATGGCAAAAGCACTTTCCCCACCCCGAGAAGAAATTTATTGGTCATGCAGATAAGATCAATAGTACTTGACAGACTGAACTATTGCTCCTTGTGAATGAATCATCTGAAGAGAGAGCAGCACAGTACCTAGCAGTTCTTTTGGATTGTGTTGCCAAAGCATTTTATCAGCAGCTTCCCAATCTGGGAATCTGAACAGTTACACAACCACTAGGACTTTTGAAATAGAGCCGGGGGGGGCAAGGGGAAAGATAAACCAGGAGTTGGAAGCCCTGTATGATTGTCTATGTGAATTACAGAGGCTGTTCGATGAGGTTTTCCCTGAACCATCCTGGGCAGGAGACGGCTTGAGCAAAGCAGAACCTGCTGTTACAAAAGTGGAAATGGCAGAGCAGAAAGGACCCTGGGCCCAGTAACAAGCCCTGAGAGGATTGTGTGTGAAAAGTCAGTTTATGAATGGCTGAAACAGGGGAACATCATAATCTGCTGAGGAAGGAAATTCACACTGGATAAACCTATGCACCAGATTACACACACAGTTCAAAATGTAGAAGAACTTGGGGTTTTCTTGAAGGCACTAGGTGTTAATTCCCAGCTCAATGGTGACTCCTTGGCACCTCTTTGAGGAAAGATTGCTAGAGAAGTAGCTAAAAAAAATGGAGGCAGCCCAGGTGCAAGCTATTTGCAGATATTCCCTGGGTCAGGTGAGAGAGACTGTTTCCTGAGAGGGTCCCACACCAGATATTGTAGACAATGCAAATGCAATGGCCTCTGAAGATGGAACTGCCCAAGCAGAGAGGGAAATATGACACAGGAAACCAGAAGATATGGAGATACAATCAACAATTATTAAAACAACACACATGAAGAGCTGCCCAGATACCTGCTACAGTACAATGCATCTGGAGACACTGATGGCTGGAAAACCACAATGCTCTTGGACTTTGGTTCTGAAATAAATCTGATTCATTGGAAACACACAGTACCGAGGAGGAAGAAAACTTATACTTCAGGAGTTAACTGATGAGGATTAATCATCAGCCACTGCAGACAGCATGAGAAATCCAGCTTCAACTGAACTTGGGATCTCTGTATAATAGACTTTTGTTGTGGTGACCAATATTTCTAATGATGGAATCACAAAAACGCCTGAGTATTAATAGAATGAAACTGTTCTTGGACAGTATTCAGATATACCAAAGAGAAGATTTGAGCCACTGAAGAAAGGACTTTTGAACTCTGCTATGCTTAAATTCCTGGATCCATCTTGTCCATTCATAAGCCACCTATGACGAAACATAGGCTGCTGTGGGATTTGTCCTTGAACAAATCCATGAGCTAGGTAGGTGAAAACCAGTGGCTTTTGGAGATCACAAATCAAGTGTGAGAGAGAAACCAAAATTCCATCTACAAAATTGGAGTGTCTGGCTAATGAGGAGGTCCTTGTGGCCTATTGTCCTTATTTGCTAGGTATGAAGGAGTTCACAGTGCACATAGACCATAGTGCCGCCTTACAAAGCGCAACACAGAAGGATGTCTAGGGAAGTGGATATACAAGCTGTCTGAATATACAGTCACAAAGCAAAAGGTGGTTGTGGATGCTCTCAGCCAGGTGAAGGCAGCAACAAACCAAAACAAAAAACATAGAAAACACACCCCAGCACAGACACCCCGCCCCCTCACAGACATTCAGCAAGATCAGTCCAAGGATCTTGTATTATGCTCAGTGTGCCAACAGGTCCTACCACAGGAGACCCAAATCGGGGAGGTTCAACATTTCAGCAATGTTTATCCACAGATCCAGCAACCAGCATGCTAGTGTATGGCAGTAACAGGACTGTCTTGCCAGCAAGCTTACAGAGAATAGCACTGCAGTATCTTCATGATGATAAAACACTAGGCCCCTGGGGTATGAAAGACAGTGAGTTGGGTATCCTGACAGATTTTTATTGGAGTGTGGGGAGCGGCTGAGCATAGCTGCAGATGTTAAGAACTGGGCACTTTGCTGTATCAGGAAAGGAAAGTATCAGCAAAGCTAGGCAGAATGCCTTTAAGGGAAATACCCCAACCTTGTAAGCCCTGGGAGTTTATATAAATTGACTTGAAATCCCACCACCAGCTGGTAATCAGTATTTGCTGATGGTAAATGACACCTTCTCAAGAGTATGTGGTGGCACAGTCACTGAGGAATACAAGGGCTGAGACAGTTATGTCTCAGAACACATTTTGAGAGAGAATATTTAAGGATAGAGATACAACATGGTTTCACAAAAAGGTAGATGATGCCAGACCAGTCTGATCTCTTTCTTTGAGAAAAGAACTGATTTTTTTTGGACAAAAGAAATGCCAGGGGTCTAATCTACCTGGATTTCAGTAAAGCATTTCATACAGTTCCACATGGGAAATTATTAGTTACATTGGAGAAGATAATCAAAAGGTGGGTAAGGAACTGGTTAGAGGAGAGACTACAACAGGTCATGCTGAAAGGTAAAGTGTCAGGCTGGAGGGAGGTTATCAACGGCTTTCTTGAGAATCAGTCTTGAGACTAATATTATTTAGCACATACATTCATGACCTTGGCACAAAAAGGGGGAGTATGCTAATTAAATTTGTGGATGACACAAAGTTTAGCAGCATTGCCAATACAGAGGAGGACCAAAATATCACACAAGAAGATTTGGATGACCTTGAAAACGAAGTAATAGAAATAGAATGAAATTTAATAATGCAAAGTCTTGTAGCTAGGGACTAATAAGATATTTTGCTACAAGATTGGGATATATAAATTGGAAGGAACAGAGGAGGAGATTGACCAATATGCCCAAGTCTGTCACAGGATGACTATGAGCCACTAGTGTAATGGGCCCATGAAAAAGATTAATGCAATCCTAGGATCCATCAGGTGAGGTATTTCCAGCAGAGATAAAGAAATGTTATCACCATTTTACATGGCACTGCTGAGACCTAATCTAGAATACTGTGTATAGAATACGAATTCTGGTCTCATGTTTAAGAAAAAGATTAATTCAAACTAGAATAGGCACAAAGAAAGGCAACTAGAGTTATCAGAGGAATGGAGAACCTACCTTACAAGAGGCTTAAGGAGCTTGGCTTATTTAGCCTTACAAAATAAGGAATGTGGGGAGATATGATTGCTCTTTATACTTCAGAGGGCTAAACACCAGGGAGGGATAAAAGTAATTTAAGGACCAATGCTGCCACAAGAAATTAAATGAAGGCTTCAAACCATCAGAAGACTGAAGTGCTGGAACAGTAGTTGGGGCAGTAGTGGAGGGGAAGGTATAATGAGATTGCTTATAATGGCATATGCACATTTACAATTGTTATTAGCAAATATCTCCAATGACTGCAGATGGGACAGTAGATGGAGAGGGCTCTGAGTTACTACAGAGAATTCTTTCCCAGGTGTCCGGCTGGTGGGTCTCTTCCACATACTCTGGGTTTAACTGATCATCATATTTGGGGTCAGGAAGCAATTTCCCCTAGGTCAGATTGGCAAAGAAGCTCAGGGTTTTTTGAAGGGCCTATTGTAAGGTGGGTGGGTGAGATACTGTGGCCTGCGATGTGCAGAAAGTCAGACCTGATGATTGTGATGGTGCCTTCTGGCCTCAACGTCTATGAGTTATGGCTGCATTGATGAAATACATATTGTAACAGTTTGGCCCATCTAGCTGCATCTGCGGTGATCAGGTGAACTTGAATCACAGTTGTTATACCAGGTTTGTTGACAACTCCAAATAACTCAGGAGAAGACCAGTAACCCCACCCTGTGAGTAACAGATGAGTGAAGAGTGGAAAATGCACCACTGATTCCATGCTTAAGCTTGGTCGACAGTATACTAAGAAAATAGGTCAGTACAAGTACATCAGAGCTGGTCTACAGTAGGGGGAGGGATCGACTGAAGATACACAACTGCAGCTACGTGAACAACGTAACTGAAGTCGGCATATCTTCGGCTGACTTACCTGTTGTCCTCATGGCGGTGGCGGTTGGCAGCCCGCTCCCCGGTCGACTCCAGCTTGCGCCTCTCGGTGAGCTGGAGTTCTGGAGTCGACAGGGGGGCGCCATTGTCAATCAATTTATTGCGTCTTAATGAGATGCAATAAATCAATCGCCAAAAGATCGATCGCTACCCACCGATCTGGCTGTTAGTGAAGACCCACCCTCAGTCAGTTGTGTGAAAAATCCACACCTCTGAGCAATGCAGTTAAACCGACCTAACTGCCAGGTTAGACACCACTAGGTTGATGGAAGAATTCCTTGCTACAACCTCTTAGAGGTGTGGATTACCTACACCAATGGGAGAACCCCTCCAGTCAGCATAGGTAGCATCTTCACTGAAGTGCTACAGAGGCACTGCTACAGTGTTTTAAGTGTAGACAAGTGCTGAGACTCTTAGTCAGAAGAGCAACAAGACTGGGATAGGAAGACACTTTTTGTCATCTTTGCATATAACATCTATTATTCTCTTTTTAGAAGATGATTTTTGGACTCTGCAAACCCACACTTCCCTGTGATGATGTTCAGGCAGCAAGGCCTCCTGCACCTACGCAGGTGAGAGACAAGGTGGAGTCTAATAATAGCAACGTGAGCAGAACATTACAGGATGTTGGAGAAACTGATGAGCCACAAGCAAACATGACAGGCACAAGATGGCAGTAAAAAGGAGAATTATGTGCCCATTCAGGGAAGATAAAAGGTGTGGCTCTGCAACTGAAAAAAATCCCGAACTTATACCTTTTAGGAGGGGACTTTATACAGTAATTAAAAAGAACTTATCCTTGCTCATACAGACAGCAAGAGCTCACCTCTTTCTAGTGTATCAAGAACTGATGCACAAATTCATCAAACGAAAGGGTAGGGTAAACACATAAGATGCTCAAACACCATTCGAGAGGAAGGCAAAAGAGTATTTGGAGGCACCACAGGAAGTTCCTGTGACTCATGGTGGGAGACCAGTTGTGAAGAAGAAATTGCCAGTGTCCTCAGAACCTCAACATATTGCAATCTTCAGTGGTCAGTGGATAGGCCTGACTTAGGGAATACGAGCTCTGCACTTACTGATAATGTAGATCCAATTACAAATGTAGGCACACTTTACTAGAGGGGCCTCTGAACTTAACTGGGAAAATCCTCAGTGCTGCAATCCAGGTTTGGAGAGTACCCCTTCCATGATGCCTTGGGAAAAAGAGAGAGAGCGCATGCGGTGGGCTCCGTATTGGAGTGGAACTGAAATTGACTTCTGGAGCTCTGTCAAAATCAGGAGCTGCTGCTAAACTGCTGCAAGGAAGCTAGAAGAAGCTGCTGTGAACCTGCTGAGGCCTTGATCAAGGAGGGAGCCTCAGATGCTGTTGGTGGCTTCACTGGAGCCAGGGCAAAGACTCTTTCTGTGCCCTGAGCTGACTGAAGTGGGCTGCAGTGAAGACTGTGTCAGAAACCACCAGCCACGTTTGGGAAAGTGCTCGCAAGGGAAGCGGGGCAGAAAAGAGACTTTATGGGGTTGCCCAAGTCTGAGAAGAGGTGGAGTTGTCTTGTCATCAAGCCAGAACCCAGGGTTGCTGGCATCTGATTAAAACTTCTCCAGTCTTCAGAGGGGCTGTGCAGCTTGGAATGATCCCAAATTAGATTTGTTCTGCCCCTTGTTGTCTTGGCTGGACTGATTCACTGCACCAACAGAGTGCAGTCCTCAGCTTCAAGATCTTCTAGCATGCCCATACAAGCAAGTGTTTAAAACTTCGAAATCCAGAGGCAAGTAGACTTAGAGTGGGGTAAATGGTGACTGTAAATGCAAATTAGATAAATTTCACTTACTATTATAAGATGCATTTGTTAATTGATTTATCAAACTGCCCCTTGTGATTTAAATTAATCTCATCTGTTATGCCATTTTCTTAAATTGTTAAGTAAAGGTATGGTTAACTCTAATCCAAGTGTATATTGTTTATGATAGATATTTTTAGGCTAGACCCATTGCACAGATTAGTTTAGGTTAATTCTTGGAGGTTCCTAAAGTACGCCATTGATCTGAATGTGGATAGGGCCCAGCCAGATGGAGACACCACCAATTTTAATTTCCTTTACATGTAAAAACATTGCAGCAGAGGGGTGGATAGAGGATTTCAGCCTAGCCAACATGACAGTAAAGGAGATCCTGGAAATCCTACTGGTGAATATCATCAGTTGCCCTGGCCCACAGCAGATGTTGCCTGCTCCTAAGTAACCCAGGGAGGGCAGGGGCTATACAAGTGATTTCTCCATGACTGAATACAGGCAGGCAGATCAACATGGAAACATTCTTGGATGGCTGAATGCATGGATTCTGAGGAGTTACTCTTTTAAGTTCTTATTTAACTGGGCAGAGAAAAGTTATAACAATCAGCGCAGACGGCATCTCCACCAACACATTGTGCTGTATCTTTATCTGAGGGCAGGTCTACACTACCCACCGGATCGGCGGGTAGAGATTGATCTTTCAGGGATCAATTTATCACGTCTCGTCTAGATGAGAATCAATCCCCAAGCACTCTCCTGTTGACTCCGGAACTCCACCGCACCAAGAAGTGCAGGCGGAGTTGACAGGGAAGCAACTCAGCGCTGTGAAGATGCCAAGGCAAGCTATGCTATTCATGTAGCTGAAGTTGCGTATGTTAGGTTGTTCCCTCACTCCCTCAGTGTAGACCAGGGCTTAGTGTTAAGTGATATTGTAGTGTTTGATCTGAGGGGTTAGCAGAAAGTTCAGTCCCACTTTTGTCTGCCAGAGTTAGCAGCTGCAGTGTTCAATAAATCCATATGATTCTATAAGCGTGTATTACACATTTCATATGTGCTCACTGAAAGGCAGTGAGTTACTGCATTGTATGATGTACTGTTCACTTAGATTGTCCTGTAATACAAAAAAGAGGAAGTAAAATATTATCCTGCACACATTAGAGAAGGTATTTGCCATTCATCTCTCAGCACGACAAAACCGGTCTGCTTAAATGACTTGCATCTTACTACTGCTGCCATTCACAACCCCATACTCACCCCCAGCATAATTAAAGCCAAGAGATGGGAGCTTGCAACTGTTATTTTAACAAAGGCACTCCCAAATCTTCATAGCACTAAGCAATGCCAGTTCTGCAAATACCAAGCAAGAATTTAAATTTACAAGAGGATGAACTCAATGAGACAATTAGAGATGGGAGAGATGGGGTAACAGGCAACCATTTAGATGCTTTCACAAAATTTTATACGTGTGGCGAAACATTCTGATTTAAAAGGAGAATAAACCTTATTAGATAAAAATGCATTTCTTTCAAGTGTTTTGGAATACCATTCATCTTTTGGTTACCATCTTTCATAAAGTTGCATTGTGTATGGGTAGGTTTAGCACTTTAAATATGTGATAAATACCTCAACATAAGGCAGGCAAATTCATTTTTCTTTGAGTATCAACAAAAAACAAAAAACACCAAGAACACAGGGCTGCTCCCATTGAAATCAATGGGAATAGGATTAGATTCCAAGCCTGAAAGTTGCTACCACCAGTTTATTTAATAGGGCTGTAGAGCAAGAAGACTAATGCTATTTTCTGTGAAAAAGGTTAGTCACAGGAGAAGGAAAAGCCTTGTAATTCCAAAAACAAACAAAAAAAGCACACGAAGTGTTCATTTTTCTCTTCATGTAATTTGGACTCTCTGCACCTGCTCAACAATATCCAAACCTTCTGAAACTACAGCACTTTCAGTCATTGTTAGTTCCAGACAAAGGTTTTGCAGTAGTTAATAAGTAGAATTATTTTTATGGAAAGCCCTGAATTCCATTACTTGGTGGAAGAAACGGCTTGCATGTATTTGAAACTGGTTTGACTGCAGTTGACTGAGTTCTAAAATGGCTTTTAGTTAAGCATTCATGCTTAAGTCTTTACGGACATAGCTAACAATATCAGTCATCAAAAAGACGAAGCACTAGCAGATGTAAGTAACTGGTACACACACAGCCAACGTAGATTCTCCAGTTGAGAGAACCGCCCAACTAAGCTTTGGAATGATGACTAGTACTTAAAGAAGTCAATTCTGAAAGTGCTACCACTGTTTATTTTCTGGGCTGAGCCAGTGCCGTAGAAACAGAAGTAGTGGAACTACTTCTGCATCATAGTTACGTGAGAGACAAATGCAAACAGTGCTAGCCATAGAAATATTGCACACGTCAACCAAAAACTTTGCAAGGAAGGTGAAAGAGACATGCAGTTTTACTGGTTTCTCAAAATAAACTACCTACCTTCCTATGAGAAGGAAAAAGCCTGAATATCAAAAAACATTAATTTGCAAAACTATTTAAATAATTTCTCCACCATCTATAGCTCAGTGCTTAGCTTTCCCAAACAATGAGAGCAAATAGAACAATACGGAGGTATCATAGAAGAGGATGATTCACAAAAGGGGAGACCTTAGAATCACAATATATGGCTTCCTAACTATTCCAATACACGAAGTTCATGAAGCCTAGAACTCACATCAAACATGTTTGAAGTTGTAAATTGTTGTGCACTCTCTGATCGGAACCCCAGAGATTTTCAGTGGTTCAGAGTAGAACCACTACTACAATTTAGAGAAACTGCACATCAGGATTCTAAATCTTCAGAACTTTCTTCACTGCTTCAGTTTCAGTGTAGTGAGCCAGTTCAACTCAATTTACCACAATCATTTACATATAATAGAAATAGTACACTCACCACTTACATTGAAGAGATGGGAAGGGGAACTGATCTGTAGAGAGACAACAGCAGAGAAGGGAGAAAACAACAGGTTTTTTGACTCTCTGTGGCTCTGCAGATAGAGCATAGTGATGAATGTCCACTCAATTTGGTGTTATTGAAGAATGAGATTTTTGTCTTGCCCTGGGAAATGGACCTCTACCAAACAGTCAAACCTGTGTTAACTTTGCTTCTCATGAAAGATTTGACATTTAAAGCAAAGAGGCTAGAGAATAGAGCAGATATCTGCTCCAGGAAAAGCACTTAGATCTTAGGGATGGTAGCTTATAGGTCAAAGCAGAACACTCTAGAATAGAAAAGAGCCAAGTGTTCAGCCTTCCCAAGATTTCTAGACACACTTAAGTCTTTTTCTCTTCCCCCCTCAAACCATCTTGAAGAACAAGGCACTTTCCTTTCCCTTCTCACAGCTTCCCAGCTACTGGTTTATATCTCTCAACTTCTAGAAAACAGGTAGCTGCTGCCATGAATATTCCCCTCAGGGACCACCTGCTGATCAGTTAGGCTGACTACTAGACTGCAAGCAGTCTGAGCATCAGCTGTCTGCTTCCTTCTGCAATCCCAGCAGCTGCTGCACCTGACAGGAATTTAAACCCCTGCCTGCCTGGGTTCACGAAGAGTTCATCCATTTTACCCCAACTGGGCTTTGAAATCTGATAGCCAAATGTCTGTTTGGGACCAGTCAACAGGAAACTCCCAACTCCCCAAATTCTCTTTTTGGACACGTTAGTCACTAGTTGCTCTTAATAACTATAGTCTTACCTATGTCTAGAGCTACGTAACGATTCCAAAGCACTTTACAGACAGTGGATCAGATTGTGGCTCCTTACTCTAATAGCACCAAGCAAACCAAAGCTCATCTGACTATATGGAAGTTCTCTTTGCACAAAAGAAAGTTTCACATGGCATAGGCCAGTGTAGCAGATGTATCCCCCGGCATGGGAGATGTGCTCAGCAAAAAGACATTACCTAAGTGCCACTCTATTGCAGCTATGGAATGGCCCCTGGAGGTCTGGTCAGCCAGAAAAAAGTTAAAGGAAGATTCCACCAGCTCCTGAAGCTAGGGGCCCCAAAGGTTTTGTGCAGCCACCTTTGCCTCACCACCTCCACAGCTGTGCTAAACACAGCTCAGAAGCATCTCAGCCCTGGGCCAGTGTATACTGAGATAACACACTGAAATAGACACTGCTGGGCTGGAAGTCAGCACCTATTTTGTCAGCAATAATGAATGCAATTTGTAAAGAGCAGAAGTGAAGAACATGTACACTATTGGAAAGTAAAGGAGGAATTTGGATAATGTAATTATGAAAGTTGGAATTTGGACAGGATAATAGGGATAGCACCCTTCCTCCTAGATAGGAATGACAGCTCTTTGTGACTCTGACAATGTTTATTTAGTGTCTCCAGTTGAAGGAATGTGTTTGCCTTTTCCAGGAGGCAGTAACTCTAAAACAAGACTTTAAGTACACGTGTCTATCTGTCATTCTAAATAGCTCACTCAGCCAGCTAGCTATTCAGTTTGAGGTATTGCATTTATATTTGTATACTGGAACAACCTGCACACTGATGAAATGCAGCCACCTCAGGGTTAAAGCCAATATCCATTCTGTGCCAGCAATAATAACCCAATATGTAAATACAAGAAATCACATTTCAATTAGATTAGCATCATTGTGGCAATATATCAGCTGTGACATAATGGGATATGTCTGGGTGACAATATGACCTCCATTTTGTATTGTAACCTCCATTTTGTACTATGTGCTGAACTCAAGTCTAACCTTGGGTGAGGCAAAGTTATTATGACATATTTCAAGTCAGCTACCCTGCTTGATACTTCATTGAAAGATGGTCTCTCAGAAACCATCAATATGACAATGTAGGGCTCTTGACTCTGACTGTCTCAACTACCAGTCTATCCCCATAGAACAATGGATTCTATCAACCAGAGCATGTGGGGAGAGGGGTGAAGGGGACAAGAAGGGACACGTCTGCCAGTTGATCATATGACAAAAAAAGATAGACTCTATTTAAGAGGGAGTGCTTCTCGTGAGGGTGGCCATCTATTGCCACATATACGAAGAATGAACTGGAGAGACAGAAGCAGTAGGGATTGAGAGATTCTGACTCATCTGAAACAATAACAAGACTTTGGACTCACAGAAGGAGTGACAGGCATGGGTAGGGTGACCAGATAGCAAGCATGAAAAATCAGGACAAGGGATCGGGGTGGATTGGGGGGGGAGGGAATAGGCACCTATATAAGACCAAGCCCCATATATCAGGACTATCCCTATAAAATCAGGACATCTGGTCACCCTAGGCATGGGGTGGATGGGTATGTCTCAGGACTTCTGTTATTTTGCAAATGTCTGTAACTGTCTCATTGATGGTTTTTAAGAGTAAAGTTTCTGTGATTAAGAAATCCCGTGGCTAAGCCTGTGTTCCTTGCTTTTCTGTCTTGTTGTCCCTGAAGGTGATAAACTGGAACCCGAGTGCTCACTGCTGCGTGAAGCACGCAGGGAATGTGTGTAAACGACTAGGGCAGAAGTTTTCTAACTGTGGTCCACGGACTATGCTCCATTCAGGTGGTCTGCGGATAGCTCCCTCTAAGGTGCGTGGCTGGGTGGCCGCACACGAGAGAATGAAGGACCACCCACCTAATTAATGGAGCTGTGCAGGCCTGGCTCCACTAATTAGGTGCCTGGACTCTGAAGAAGATGCACATGTTAAGATGAGATGGTGGCCTTGGAATTAATAGGGGTAGGAGGAATGAGGCATTGCATTTAGAATAGGACTTGCTCAATTAAGATATGATAAATAATCTTCTCAAAAGTCTAAATGCCCTCTCAAAACTCCAAGCCCCTGTAAAATGTCAGTAAAAGACAATCTCACTAATGTGCCCTGAGAGACTGAATAATGAATTTTCACAAAATTTTATGGCTCTCCTCAAACTTCTGGGCCGCAGCCTCTCTCTGCTGTTTTTCCTGTGGTGAAATAGTCTAAATATTCTAAAGTCCTTGGAGTAGTGGGGTGGGATAGTATATTAAACTATATAACAACAGGGAGATCTCATGAAACTAAATGATTGGGCAACAAAATGGCAAATGAAGTTTAATGTAGATAAATGTAAAGTAATGCACTTTGGAAAAAATTGGATGAATTTGGGATATGCAGGGCTGCGGTGGCCAGAGAAAAAGGTGACTTTCCCCAGCTCCAAAGCAGTGGTTGCCAGGGAGAGACAGTCCTCCTTCCCAGCCTCAGCTTGGGGGCTACCAAGGCAGGCAAGAGAGGGCACATCCATTGCATTAGAAAGGTAAGACTACTGATATTAAAATATGAGTTCTGTGCTTTTATTTATAGAACAAAAAACCCTTAATTTTTATTGTTTTTTTATATAGCTCTTTTAACCAAAGTACTTTGCAATAGTTAGCTAATGGTACAAACAACATCTGAAAAGATCATTAAGTGGTCCACTGAGACCCTCAGCAAATCTCAGGTAGTCCATGGAAAAAAAACGTTTGAGAACCACTGGATTTGGGGTTCAGGAAGTCTAAAGCACTGGTTCCTGGGCCTGGGATATCTGGACTTCAAAGTCCTACTTCCCAAAGAAGGACTCAATCAAAAGGTCTATAAAATACTATCTACCAAATACAGTATAAAACTTTAAAATATGTACATGAGCACTTCCCCATGTACATACCAGCTGCAAAAAATATATAGACATGTACAAAACCCTCCTACCTTGCAACTTGCTCAATTAAGATATGATAAATAATCTTCTCAAAAGTCTAAATGCCCTCCCAAAACTCCAAGCCCCTGTAAAATGTCAGTAAAAGACAATCTCACTAATGTGCCCTGAGAGACTGAATAATGAATTTTTACAAAATTGTATGGCTCTCCTCATGCTTCTGGGCCGCAGCCTCTCTCTGCTGTTTTTCCTGTGGTGAAATAGTCTAAATATTCTAAAGTCCTTGGAGTAGTGGGGCGGTATAGTATATTAAACTATATAACAACAGGAAGGTCTCATGAAACTAAGTGATTGGGCAACAAAATGGCAAATGAAGTTTAATGTGGATAAATGTAAAGTAATGCACCTTGGAAAAAATAACACCAACTATACATACAATATGATGGGGGCTAATTTAGCTACAACTAATCAGGAAAAAGATCTTGGAGTCATGGTGGATAGTTCTCTGAACATGTCCATGCAGTGTGCAGCGGCAGTCAAAAAAGCAAACAGGATGTTAGGAATCATTAAAAAAGGGATAGAGAATAAAACGGAGAGTATCTTATTGCCCTTATACAAATCCATGGTGCGCCCACATCTTGAATATTGTGTACAAATGTGGTCTCCTCATCTCAAAAAGGATATACTGGCATTAGAAAAGGTTCAGAGAAGGGCAACTAAAATGATTGGGGGATTGGAAAGGGTCCCATATAAGGAGAGATTAAAGAGTCTGGGACTTTTTAGCTTGGAAAAGAGGAGACTAAGGGGGGATATGATAGAGGTATATAAAATCATGAGTGGCGTGGAGAAAGTGAATAAGGAAAAGTTATTTACTTGTTCCCATAAGAGAAGAACTAGGGGCCACCCATTGAAATTAGTGGGCAGCAGGTTTAAAACAAGTAAAAGGAAGTTCTTCTTCACACAGCGCACAGTCAACCTGTGGAACTCCTTGCCTGAGGAGGCTGTGAAGGCTAGGATTATAACAGGGTTTAAAAGAGAACTGGATAAATTCATGGAGGTTAAGTCCATTAATGGCTATTAGCCAGGCTGGGTAAGGAATGGTGTTCCTAGCCTCTGTTTGTCAGAGGGGGGTGATGGATGGCAGGAGAGAGATCACTTGATCTTTACCTGTTAGGTTCACTCACTCCAGGGCACCTGGCATTGGCCATTGTCAGTAGACAGGATACTGGGCTAGATGGACCTTTGGTCTGACCCAGTACGGCCTTTCTTATGTTCTTATGTTCTTATGAGCTTTAGATGTATTATGGAGCAACTCACTGTTTGGTACACCAAACGATTTGAAGCTAGGTCATTCAGCCATTGCTCCCAGCACATACCAGCACACAAAATGGGACATAAATTGTAATACGATATAACCCCACCTTTATCTGAAATGTTACAGGACATCCAAACTCGTTGGATGACAGAACTTCATACTTACATTCCATTCTGTCACTTCATATCAAGTAATGCTGAGTTCCATCATATACACCCAGTGGGAAACAATTCCTGTCAGAGAAATCAAAATGATAGGAGTTTGTTTTGGTTTGGTTTCGCTTTTGGAGGAACGGCCTGTGGGCTGGATGCCTGAAATAATATTTTATTTTAAATCCAATTCACATCTATCTATCTATCTATCTATCTATCTATCTATCTATCTACATTTGCTGTGTAATTTAAGAAATGAATATACAGTATATTAGGTGTTTGTTTAGGCTGCAGATAATACACATGAAGTGAAGAACTTCCCCAACTGCAGATGGGAAAGCAATAGGCTGACATGAAGTTGGAGGACGATTATTATGTTTACTCCTAAGAACATTCTGCATCAAAATATTAAAAATTCTGCACACAATATTTTAAAACTCTGCAAAATTCTGCAAATTTTTTGTCAAATAAATGTGGACACTCCAGCATGGCTTTGGGGAGCACAGGCCACTGGCTGCAGTGGTGGGAGATCACTGTGCAGCTCCCCCAACGCAGGGACACAGACTCAGCAGTGAGCCTGCACCCAACCCTGACATAGCACAAAGACCAGGCCTGCCCCAGAAACATCTCAGGGCCCTGCCCCTCTGTGCAGGAGCACCAACATAAGAGCATAAGACCATAAGAACAGCCATACTGGGTCAGACCAAAGGGCCTTTTAACCCAATATCCTGTGTTTTGACAGTGGCCAATGTCAGGTGTCCCAGAGGGAATGAACAGAACAGAGAATTATCAAGTGATCCATCCCCTGTCGCTCATTCCCAGCTTCTGGTAAACAGAGGCTAGAGGCACCATCCCTGCCCATCCTGGCTAACAGCCATTGATGGACCAATCCTCCATGAACTTATCTAGTTCTTTTTTGAACCCTGTTATAGTCTTGGCCTTCACAACATCCTCTGGCAAAGAGTTCTACAAGTTGCCTGTAAAGAAATACTTTCTTTTGCTTGGTTTCAATCTGCTGCCTATTAATTTCATTTGGTGACCATTATGAGGGTGATGAGAAGGAATAAATAACACTTCCTTATAAACTTTCTCCACGCTAATCATGATTTTATAGACCTCCTTCATATCCCCCTTATTTATCTCTTTTCCAAGCTGAAAAGTCCCAGTCTTCTTAATCTCTCCTTGTACGGCAGCTGTTCTATACCCCTAATAACTTTTGTTGCTTTTTTCTGAACCTTTTCCAATTGCAATATGTCTTTTTTGTAGATGGGGTGACCAAATCTGCCTACAGTATTCAAGATGTGGGCATATCATGGATTTATATAGAGGCAATATGATATTTTCTGTCTTATGGCCTATCCCTTTCTTAATGATTTCCCAAAATTCTGTTTGATTTTTTGACTGCGGCTGCACATTGAGTGGATGTTTTCAGAGAACTATCCACAATGACTCCAAGATCTCTTTCTTGAGTGAGAACAGCTAATTTAGACCCCAGGTCTGGGCAAGTGGGCTCAGCAAAGCAGGATTCAAGTGCAGAGGGGCTTAGTATGGGAGGATCCAGGTGTGGGTTGAGAGGGTTCTCTCAGGGGCAATCTGGGTGCGGGCGGATCACTGATGGATCTGGGTGCATGAGAGATCTGGGTGCACAGGGACTTGTTGATGGGTTCTGGGTGCAATGGTAATGGGACTCTGCAGGGAGGTCCAGGTGAAGGTGGTTGGGACTGAGCAGGGGAAGGGTCTGGGTTTGTGTTTGATAGAGCTCAGCTTGGGGACTTTGGTGTGGAGGGCTTTATAGGGGGTCCAAACACTAGAGGAGTGAGGCTCAGTGGGGTGGAGATCCAGGTGCAGCTGGCTCATATGGGTGGTCCAGGTGCAGGGAGTGAGACTCAATGGGAGTGGGCTCTGAGTGGGTCTGGATGTATGGGAGTTGGATGGATGCAGAAGCAGCTCCCTGTACAGTAACCCTTTCCCCCTGCATCTTAGGAGTGAGGGGTACAGGAAGCATGTGGGGATGAGGAAATTAGCAGAGTTTCCTACAGCTGGAGAAGTAATCTGGGGATGGGTCTGAAATGGCCCTGGGTGGTATACAGGGGAAGAGGAAATTCCATCCTCCCCACCCCAGCCAGGACTAGCAGCTGAGGCCAGTGCAAGGTAGGAGACACCAGTGGGGTCTTCCCCCATCCTGCCCTCTGCCCCACAGCAAATTACCTCTCTGCCAGCTGCCCTGGGCACCCAACACATACTGCTGGGGAGGGCTGCCTGACCGCTCTTTTGTAGCTTCTCTTTGATTCCCTGTCAGAAAGTCACTTTTCTGCAGGGAAGCAAAGAAATCTCCAGGTGACACAAATTCTGTGCATGTGCAGTGGTGCAGAATTTCCCCAGGAGTATATAGTATTAGTATTTAAGATAGAGGGTCAAATCCTATGCTGATGTAAATCAGAGTAAGTCAAAGGGTAGTGAGGTCACTCAGCACCTCATACTGTCTAGCCCTAATTCGCCTTAGCTAATCTCAAAATCTGCTTTACTATTCTGGCAGCACTGGAAAATTGTTGGTTCTGAAATTTGTCAGTTTCTGGGTTTGGGCTTAATTCATTTATAATGCACATGTAGTATTTTGTTTTATTCCTGCCATTTAGTTATGCTATTTATTGTAAAGTATCGCACAGATCTAGCACTCACCAACTTTAGAAGCATATATTGAATATGTTCTAAGGGAAAGAAGGGGCTGAATCTATAGGTATACTCCTAAATGGTTTTTTTTTTCTGCACCCAAAGTCCATGGAAACAATAAAAACTCTTTGTAAGAAACACTGTCCCATTTTATCTGAGCTTTTAAATAAAATTGTTTAGAAGACTTAGAAGAAAAAAACATTCAAAAATACAAGGATTTCTATTTAACAATATGAAATAAGGGAGTGTCAAGCACTTCACAAGTAATGGAAGTCAAAGGAATAATCAAGTGATCAGTTATTGTACCTGAAACAGTTAAATATTAACTCTCATAGAGTGTAACAATCTCTTTAAGGTGAATAAAGGAAAGCCACCTGGACCAGTGATATGCTGTTCCAGTTTTTCATGAAACAATTCCTGCAGGACAAGGAACATAATCACTGAGGCAGAGAATGAGGTCTGAGATAAGCAATCTGGACTGTATAACATAATTCACACTGTTGGCAGCAGTTTTAGAGCCTAAAGGCTGGAGCTCCATGAGAAGGGTGAACTGGAACTCCCCTCTCCCTTCATTAGTGAGGAACAAGACACGCTCAGGGAACTTTCCACCTAGCCTCTCTTTGCGATGCCAGGAAATAAGGTTGCTGGGAAATGTGGTCTCTCCTGGCAGCCATATTTGTATTTTTAGGCTACAGAAATGTCTGCTGGGAAATAGATGTGAGAATTAAAATATTACCTATGCTACTAGGCTGCTGGGTACAGTTTAGGGAAGAGACTCAGCAAACACACATTGAATTAATATTTGGAAAGTCTACATACTGACTGACAAAAGGCAAAGATTTCAGAAAGGGATGCCTAAAATTAGCCTTCTAGAGCCACATTTAGGCATCTGAAGAAGTGACCTGATTTTCAAATGTGTTGAGTACCCAGTGGTTCCCATTGACTTCAGGAGCCTAAATGTGGATTTAGAGGCCTAATTTTAGACATCCATTTCTAAAAACCTTGGCTTAGAGGAGATTTAATTTAGAGAGATGCTACCATAGCCATCTGTAAGATGTAACTCTGCATCATATAGGAGAAGCACAGGAGCAAAGCCCACTCAGGTAAACACTCATTATAGTACTTCTTTCTGTCTCCCATTGCATTTACTTATAATCAGTTTATGCATAAAGTTAGCATAAAATACTTTGATCTGGAGTTTAAAAAATCTTGACCTCCTTGGATACTTAGATTTCTTGTTTATCACACATCCAACATCCAGTTCACAAAATTACATTATTAATCAAAGTGCTGAACTACATTAATAAGAAATGTAATAATTACAGTCAAATGAGATCATCATCTTGTCTATGCTCAGCATTTTCCTAGTTACTTTTTACAAAATGTTGGGAAAGCTACAAATAAAAAGTGGTATATTAGGGTAAAATAGTATTTCCTCTTAAATAAATGTTGTCTATATGCATTTGGAAATTTATTTTCAATAGCAGAAACATGAAATCATAGTGAATTTGACATCTATATCTGAGGTGCTTCATTTCTCTACTTGAATAGTGCTAACCTTTTCCTTCCAGAGATGGCCATTATTCTGGGTTCCTTAAAATACATCTGAAAAGTAAAATGTACTAAGTGAGAGCCTCAAATGGCATGTACTGTAATTTCAAAATACTGTATGTTGCCAGGAACACAATATATTTTGCTCAGCAAATTATTCAGAGCAAACAGCGTGGATGGTCATCTTGCAGGCAAATGATTCTATGCTTTTCCTAAATGTTGCACTGTATATCAAATATAAAATCATGGATTTTTATGGCATAATTAAAGTAAATATAGAATTATGTTGTTACATAGGACAGGAATCAGAGATGTATTTAAGATAGCAGGTTTTCAAAACCGTGTTTGTTTTTAAGGTTTCCAAATAATGTGATGGTTTATAGAGTCTGTATAGCTGCCCACTAGAATAAGTTTCATTGTAAATGTTCCTATTTGATTTAGGTTTAAAAAGTAAATCAATGCTCTACCTTGGACTACAGCATGCACAGTAAATGATCTCTTAATTACCGCAATGATGGAGTTCTGAATCATCATTTTGACTTTCTCAAAGGAATAAAAGAACCCTGCTGCAGGCTAAAACTTCCATCCAATCACACAAAGACAAATCAGCCTTCGGGCAAATCAGGAAACTTGATTTAAGCTTACCTGGACTTGGCTCTTTGCCCATATTTTAAAATACCTTTTAAACATCACCCCAAAATCCATATAAGCATCTCTGTACTAAAATGTATTTTGCATGGGGTAATTGGTATGAAAGGGTGAAATTATTTGATTCAAAAATTAACCCTGAATGAAATTTTTCTTTGAAAAAATAGAAAGGTTAGCTCACAGGGTGTAGTATTCAAATAGCTAGCTTGTGGGTGGAGTTGAGGTGTGCCAAAGTGCATAAATAGGTATTACTGAGCCTTTGCAGTTCACACTGAAACTTGGAACACTTGCCCAGCTCCTCCAACAAGTGGGAGGGTAAATAAGGTAAGGCTATGAGCTCTTGCTTAGCAATGCACCTGTTGGACTCCAGTGAGCTTTAGACTAAAGTTACTTATTACTCTGGCAGGTGAGAAATGGAAAGGGAAGAAGGAAGCAACTTAAAGTGTACAGCTTGCCATAAAGGGGAGAGGGGGAATAATATTGTCTCTTCAATTAAAAGAACCAGAAACTTTATTTTCCTCTAGGAGCTTACCATGGCAATATCTAGCATTGGACAGATGCTGCTGTAAGGAGTAGGTTTAATGCTGGTTGGTCATTACTTTCAATTTTGTATCAGCTAGCATGCTGAGATTTGTTTGCTCTTTGATTTCTTGTTTGACCAGTTCTCCCCCCTCCCCCCCTCTGCATTTTTTTTTTTTTAAAAGGAATACTTTCTACATAATGATCTAACTAAACTGTCTCTGGAGTCTGCTCTGAACCTCCACTGGGCTTCCTAAGGAAGACTTAATAGATTTCCTCCCCTCTAAGGAGACTTTTTTTTTTTTTCCTAATCTAAACAGCCTACTTCCAAACAACATTTCTTGTGGCTTTTTCTATGCTGTTGAAGCCATGACTGAACAGAGAGTGAGGGTCTATTGGGTATTGGAGTACAAAGGGTGATTTACCAGGCATTCTAACTACTGTTAACAAGTCCCCTCATGTGGTTTTCCCTCCAAGCCCTGGAAAGAGGCAGCCTCACCATGCTTTCACTTTTGCAGCCTGCATTTAAAATATGCCTGCTGAAGCCCGTGCATCCATTTTGTTTTTCCTATCTGTTTATCTTAAGTTTCCTGTAGTACCCCTTCCCATGCTATTCTAGCACTCAGATGAGAATTTATAGAGCAAATTTGAATCTCAGAGTAAGAGTTCTACATTTATTCCCTGGTAGAATTATCTTATTTAAAATATCAAGGAACATCTGAACAAACTGTCCAGGCTTCATCCTCACTCCCTGAGACAAGCTGAGGAGGAGATTTCAGTAGTAAAGCATCCCTTAATCTGACAGGTTGCATTTTTAAATGAATCCTCTGTTATAATCTATGCTCTAACCCTGGCTCTGCCACTCTGAGATCTCTGAGGTAAGTAACTTTGCCCCTCTGTACCTCAGTTTCTCTGTCTGAGAAATGGAGTAAGCCCTCCTAAACTGACCTTCCTCACAAGGATGTTGTGAGATACCTTCTCTCTCATTTATAAAACATTTTATTGCCACAGTAATTAGGTAAGTGAGTTAATATCTTTTATCACAGAAGTTGACCCAGTAAATGTTTTATAATGTCTAAGACCAGTATCAGAGGGGTAGCTGTGTTAATCTGTATCCACAAAAAAACGAGGTGTCTGGTGGCACCATAAAGGCTAACAGAATTTGGGCATAAGCTTTCACAGGCTTTTTACCCATGAAAGCTTATGCCCAAATAAAGCTAAGACACTAAATCATATTTGCAAGTGCCTCTAGACCATTAAATAATGGTATTATACAAGTTATCTAATTGTTGAATCTCATTTGTCTTAATGAATAAATTCAATGTGTGTGTGAAGCCACCATCAAGAAAAACAGAAAGAACTAGCATCAGAGTGAGTATCTAGGATGACTGCATTGAGATGGGAGGGACATATTTTAAAGTGGCTGCAAGCAACTATTAAAGATTTTGGGAGATGATAGATTTATTTATTTTTAATAATCTGCTAAAGAAACTTTACTACTTATTCAATACTTCTTTGAAAATGCAAACTAGCAAGAGTGATTAATTCTAGCAGTGACTCAGCCCCACTTTATATTTGTTATTTAGCCATTTATACACTGAAGGCTCATATAGTGTTGGCAATCTAAAAAACTGCCAGAATTCTAAGGGTTTGTTGTCTTTTCAGCACTAGCCATGGAGAAGAGTTGTATATCTGTGTTCCTGCTACTTGTTGCTGTCTCTTGTGCCCTGGCTAAAGACTTCACTGCTAAGAATGATGGCAAAAGGGATACAAAAGAGACCAAACCGAAACTGCCTCAAACTCTCTCCAGAGGTACGAACTTGGTTCAGTCTCCCAATCCTAGCTCCATGAAAGTCTTTCACCCCTCAATCTGCTACCTTTTAAATCCTATTACATATTTAAATAGCTGTCTGGCCCCCAGCCCCTTTCGCCTGCCTATATATTTACAAATATTTTTTTCTCTGGCCTCTAAAAGTACCCCTCCCCCCAAGGACTCGTTCTCCCAGAAGAGATTGCATTTTCATTCAATTACAATACCTTTTTGGCAGCATATTCCCTCAAAGTACTTCTTAGTATCCTTTACTTCATATTTCAAGCCTAGATATAATCTTCTCATCGCCAACAACTTTGAAAGGTAATTGCTGTATGTCATTTTTCTTTAGGGTGGGGTGATAATCTTATCTGGACTCAGACCTATGAAGAAGCCTTGTTCAGAGCCAAGAGCGGGTAAAACAACACTTTTTTTTTTTTTTTTCTATCCTTGCCACAGGTTTTAATGGCGCCATCTACTGTTATCTGCATTACCTGAGTCCTTTGGCATTAGGGAAAGAACTCTAATAACCGTTAGAAATCTGTGTTCATTAATTGTCCTTCACAGCCTAAAATAATCTCCCTCAGCAGCACTGGCTTCAAGGTTGTCAATAAGGAAAGTCTAAAATGAGGTGTCTTCTTCCATTTCAGCAACAAGCCCATGATGATCATCCACCATTTAGAGGACTGCCCACATAGTCAAGGTAACATTATGTAATCTTATTTTCTTCCTTATGAACTCAAATACTGCTAAAATATAACCTTGCGCTCTACTTCAGTGAAATAGTCCACTCACTTCAGTAAAGTTCTCTGTGGGCACTAAGGTCCATTTGAAGGATCAGAGCCTGACATGCAAACTAGCACCCTCTAAGTTGGACTGAAAGAACTAAAATAATGTGGTGAATCTGGATAAATTTAAAATCCAAACCTCCCTGAAATCTGAAAGGGTTTGAATTTGGATGTGGGAGGTGAACAGATTTATGCCATTTTTATTTGTTTACATCAGCTCTGTTCCAGATACTGTGCACACACAGGCTTAAACTCTCTGTTTTAATTCTTTTAGTTGGACATTCTAAAATCTCCTAACTTTGGAGAGTTCACCAATCATATCTGAATCTTGTCCTATATAAGTTTTTTGGTAAATGTGTTCAATTTCCCTCTCCTTCCCCAAGTCTGTATTTTATTTATTATTTGTAACAATTTTTTTTGACGTTTATTAATTGTAGCATTGAAGAAAGTATTTGCTGAACACAAAGAAATACAGAAATTGGCTGAAAAATTTGTTCTTCTGAATCTTGTTGTAAGTTTGTTTGTTTGTTTTTTTTCCAGTTACGTTTATCAAAACTTAAAATTTCAACTAGCTCCACTTATGATAGTGGTTGGAAGCAGTAAACATATATTTAATTATGGCTTCTTTGATTAAGATAAATATTATGTATCAGTTTAATCAGATGTAGCATCAGACAGTTCTAGTCACAACAGGGCTAGATTTAACAATAAATATATTCTATAGCTATTACAACAAGACATACACAACAGTATGTTATTTATTTTAAATAAAAACATTGTTAAATGTGACATCTGCAGTTTTACTGTGTTCTTTGATAAGTGTACATGTATTTCTCAAACGTTAAAACTTCAAACTACATGTTAAGTTTGATAGTCAAGAAATTATCAAGTAGAAAGAAAATGTTCTGTTTGCTGCAGATCATGTTGTATAAAAAGCACAATCTTGACTTACAACCTTATCACTTTTGTTCTAGTATGAAACAACTGACAAACATCTTTCACCTGATGGCCAGTATGTCCCTAGAATTCTGTTTGTAGGTGAGTACTGTTGTTCTTAATGACACAGCCTCCAAGGATGATATCCATTTTGAAGCTATAGAGCCTGGGTCCCTTAGTGTGATACAAACAGGGAACGTTTCACATTTTAACAGGGGTTGATACCAAGAGAAAATAGTATCTTTAGTTTTGTTTTGCTGGAACAAATGTGACAAAACAAAACTGGAATTAGGCAGCAGTGTGTGGGTCTTGGGGGGTGGGACGGCTTATGTAGTAGTTAAGAAGAAATATATTTTAATAATTGTGAGAAGTGCTCTAAAATAGAGATGAATACACCAAAGAGTGCTTGAGTGAATACCTGACTCCTCTTCTATGAATGAGAAAGAGACAAGCTAATCTGAACACATTTTTTGACCTCTGTACCACGTGTCACTGGAGGCATGATATTTTTTTTTTTTTTCCCCAGATAAGTGTTTTATGTGTTCTTCCTTTCATTTTGTCCCAGAGACGAAACAGGCCCCTGGTTGGGCTTTGCCTTCAGATTTTCAATCTTGCCAACTATGGTTGAGATCGAAGCTCTACTGAGACATTTGGAGCTTGGCCATTGACTTCTATAGCACCAGAATTTTACCTATAGGTCTCTGTTAAAGCAGCATGGTATAGTGTCTATTGATGCTCTGAACAGATATAGAGATGGTTGAACCCCTTCTTTCTGAACACACATAACCAGTGAACTGTTTTCTCTTTGAAATTAAATCTTGAGATTATAAAAGCAGTAATGATCCAATATACTTAAAGGACCAAACTTTCAAAGTTAGATGTTCTGAATTGTGTGACTAATTAATATGCACTAGTACCTGACATGCACAAACAACTGAATATCTAGGTGTATAACTGGCCACATCCACATATCAAGCAATGGTGTAAGCACTGCTTGTGCATAGCTTTGAAAATCTATATTGTTAGATATGGCTTATTATCTAAAAAGCATCATTCATACTATGGCTGTTTTTCACTGTCACAATAAAAAGTTAATTTCACTTTTTTCTAAGCTCAGAACATGTATTGTATTGTTTTTTAAACCCAAAACACCCCTCTAATGAGCAAAAAACAAAAATTGTCAGGAGGGTGCTAAGTGTGAGAGAGAACTTCTAGAGGTTTCTCTCGTGGAGTTCTCATCCGATCATGCCAATACATACAGATGAGTCTGCCTTCTCCCTTTATGGCATGAACAGGGCATTTGGCTCCAGAAAGAGATTTCAGGTAGCCACAAAAGGCCCTGAGTCTTCATACTCACTTTAGGACTCTCTGCCCTCTCTCTGGCTCCCTGACACCTTGATTCCAGTGGGTCTATATTGCTGGGGACTCCTCTGTCCACTGCTGCCCCTGGAACCACTAACCTAAAAGGTATGGTGGGGAAGGAAAATCCCAGGGAAGGTTTCCTGGTACAAAGGTTGCTCTACTTGGGAGTTAATGCAGCCTTAAATGACACTAATTTTAGAAAAATTCCTTATGGGGTTGGCCAAGGATACTGTACGGGGCTCTTTCTCCCAGCCTCTTCCTCCCTAACCTCAAAAGGGCCTTTGCAGGTTCTGGCGTGGGCTTGCAGGTGGATCATGTTGAGACAGTTTATTTGTTTCTGTTGACCAAAGTAAAGGGGCTAACTGACCAAGTGTCTCTTCATAACTATTAATATTTGTAACAATGCACATCAGGGTAATTGAAGTATAATTTAATAAAGTGGGATGTAAATTGGGCAACTACACTATTCAGAACTGAATTTCCCAGATAGTGTTTCAGAAAAGCTGGTGTTTTACTCACGCCACTTGGAAAACATGAAGTATCATCTATTGGAACAACATACTCCATCTTCCTACATGTGCATATGCAGCAAATAAAGGTGTAGACTTCTTAAGAACATAAGAACTGCCATACTGTGTCAGATCAATAGTCCATTTAGCCCAGTGTTCTCTCATCCAACAGTGGCTGGTGCCAGATGCTTCATAGGGAATGAACAGAACAGGGTAATTTAACAAATTATCCATCCTCTGTCATCCTGTCCCAGCTTCTAGCAGTCAGAGGTTCAGGGACATCCAGAGCATGGGGATGCATCCCTGACCATCTTGGCTAATAGCCATGAACTTCTCTAATTCTTGTTTGAATTCAATTATACTTTGGACCTTCACAACATCCCCTGGCAAAAAGTTCCACAGGTTGACTAGGTATTGTGTGAAGTAGTATTTCTTTCTGTATATGTTAATTCTTGCTGCCTATTAATTTAATTGGGTGCCCCTGGTTCTTGTGTTACATGAAGGAGCAAATAACACTTCCTTATTCACTTTATCCACAACGACATGATTTTATAAACTTCTATCATATCTTTCCTTAGTCATCTCTTTTAGAAGGTGAAGAGTCCATCTTTTTAATCTCTTCTCAGCTGGAAGTTTTTCCATATCCCTAATCATTTGTTGCCCTTCTCAGTACTTTTTCCAGTTCTAATATATATACTTTTGCAGTGGGGGGCCAAAACTGTACACAGTGTTTGAAGTGTGAGTGTACCATAGATTTAAATAGTGGAATTGTGGTATTTTCTGTCCTATCGCTTTTCTAATAGTGCCTACATTGTAAACTTTTTTTTTTTTGATTTGCATTGCACCTTAAGCAGACATTTTCCACAGAACTATCCATGATGAGACCAAGATCTTTCTTGAGTGGTAGCTCTAATTTAGACCCCGCCCCCATCAATTTCTACATATAGTTGCATTTATGTTTTTTTAATGACCATTATTTTGCACTTATTGAATTTCTTGTGCCATGTTGTTGCCCAGTCACCCAATTTTTATGAGATCCTTTTGTAATTCTTAGTAGTGAGTTCTGGAGTCCATCTTAAGAAATTTTGTATCATCGGCAAATGTTGCCACCTCACTATTTAACCCTTTT
The DNA here is from genome assembly GCA_007922305.1 of Dermatemys mawii. NCBI lineage: Eukaryota > Metazoa > Chordata > Testudines > Dermatemydidae > Dermatemys > Dermatemys mawii. The sequence goes on along the minus strand of ML677349.1, from coordinate 39,218,332 downwards.
TCCAGATCACTTAGTGAATACGTTGAATAGCACAGGTCCTTGGGAGATCCCACTATTTACCTCTCTCCACTGTGAAAACTGATCATTTATTCCTATCCTGCATTTCCTATCTTTTAACCAGTTACTGATCCATGAGAGGACCATTCCTCCTGTCCCATGGCTGACTACTTTACTTAAGAGCATTTGGTGAAGGACCTTGTCAAAGGTTTTCTGAAAGTCCAAGTACACTATATTAACTGGATCACCCTTGTTGACAGGTTTGTTTGAACCTGCCCTCAAAGAATTCTAATAGATTGGTGGGGCATCATTTTCCTTTACAAAAGTAATAGAATCATAGAAGATTAGGCTTGGGAGAGACCTCAGCAGGTCAATCTAGTCCAACCCCCTGCTCAAAGCAGGACTAACACCAACTAAATCATCCCCAACATACTGATAATTCTGTTTCATCCAATTTGCCTGATACAAGCCAGTAATCCTACCTTTAGTAATTGTCTGGATCACCTCTGTAACTGTGTTTTATTTTTTGAATTGGCACTACTTTAGCTATGTGCAAGTCAACTGGTACAGAGACTGATTTAAATGATAGTTTACATACTAGCTAGTAGTTTCGCATTGTTATATTTGAGTTCCTTCAGAATTCTTGGGTGAACAGCATTGGTCCTGATGACATTACTGTTTACAGAAGAGCTTTTAGTACACATTGATAAGTTAGAGACCTCCATTTGGGACAGATCCTCAGCTCTGTCACCTATAAAGAAGGGCTCTAGTGTAGAAAGTTCCCTCAGATCCTCTGTAGTAAAGTCCAATGCAAAGAATTAATTTAGCTTCTCTGCAATGGCCTTCTCTTCCTTAAGTGCTCTGTTAGCACCTCAATAGTGCAGTGACTCCACTGATTGTCAGACTTCATGCTTCTGACATACTTGCAGAAGAAAACAAAATTTGCTTTTTAGTTTTTGTCTTTGCTCTTCAAATTTTTTTTGACATGCTTAGCTATACTTTGTATATACTAATAATTTCTTCCATGGCTCTTCCTTTTCTCTTTCCAGATCCCTCCCTGACAGTTAGAGCAGATATTACTGGAAGATATTCAAACCGTCTCTATGCATATGAGCCTTCAGATATTTCATTGTGTAAGTATATTTTTAATAGAAGCTTGCGCATTGAGAAGACATTCATCTGTTCTAAAAAAGCAGCAAAATGCTAGACCTGTTTTACTTAATATTTGGTTGAAATTATTTAATTGCCAGACCCAATTACATTCTTTACGATCTGCTTATTATTTAGGGTCCAACTCTGACACCCTTACACTCAGTTGTGCCTTACTGTATGAGTAATTGCAAGGGAAATCTATAGGATCGTTTATGGTATAAAGATGCCAGAATCAGGCTCATAAAAACTACAGCTCATTTTTGATAGTTTATATATAGAATGGGTTAAGACAGCAGCTTTGACAAGAAATTAAATGTAAAGGGACATTAAACTAAAATTTGTTTTCAAATCATTGATCCTGAGAGACAGCAGTGTGGTTCTAGAGCATTAAAATTTCAACTGTTTGGAAGGAAGATAATGAATTTGTAGGAAGCTGCATAATTCATTGGCACTCACTTTGCATGATAGGTGGAACACTGGTACTCTAAGAGCCTTTGGGGGTCACAGGAATCCTATTAAAGTTAATGGGAGTTATTAGTGTCTTCCAGCAGAAGAGGAGCCCATCATTGTAATAGAAATGCAGCAAATGTGGTGGGCATGTGATCCCCCTCACAGTTCAAGAGCAATTAAATAGTGTAGAATAACTAACTGGACTCCCCCTACCCTGCTTTGGAAATCATTAATAGGGGAAACTGTAATTGAAAACAGGGTTGGGACTGTTTACAATTCTTGGAAGAGACTGTAAAATGTATAATGAAGAGTTAGTACAATAAGGGAGCTTGTGCCAAAGGTCTCTCTTGTAGTAACAGCACTTTGCCTAAAGTAACTTCAGTTACTGATAGCATAACTGCACAAATCTAACAGTTCTGAATGTTTCACTTCTAGTGTATTCAAATATGCAGAAAGCTCTGAAACTGCTGAAGACTGAATTATAAGGCAGGGGAAAAATCAAAACACCATATGCAGCCAAGAGGTCTGATCTTCCCGCTCTGCTCTCCTCCCTGGCATCAGTGAAGACTTTTTAGGTTGATTTTAGAAATGCATAGTACTGGTTTATATGAATAACTAACTATGTTTTTTGTTAACACTTTTGTACTGGATGGGATTTTAAGTACTGGTTGCTTTTTTAAAAAAGCATACAGAATACTCTGTGCTTTAACTGTAAACCATGATTTTTTTTTTAAAGAAATAAATACATTTTAAGGTGTCTACAGTGTATGTTGCCTTATTTTGTGGCCTTACTCACCAATGTATTCAAATAGTCATCCAACATTAACAAAAAAGGCTACTTTGTTATAAGAGACTGCAAGAGAGGTTATGACTTCCCCACTGTAACATCCAGTTGCTAAAACAGATCATGACTTGAAAGCCAGTGAGGCTTCTTCAGCTCTACAGTTTTAACAGCCATCTAAGATTCCCATTCCTCGGGCTCCTGTTGAGTGTATTTCCTAGTTTAAACATTAATTTTCTTTAAAAAAATTAAGTGTACTGCAAGGATAGGGAAGAACAGCAGCAGCTCACAATACTGATTTGACTACCTCTCACACACTCTAAGGAAGTTATAGTAAAATGTCTAAGATAGTAAGAGAAACAGTTGCTTGATATTATTTGCCATAGATTCATAGTATGTGATACTAGCCCAGAAGTTATTTCCAAATCTATTACTCAAATTAAAAAAAAAGTATAAAATTATACTTAACACTGAACATGAAAATTTACCCATCTTCAGAAATTTTATATTAACCCTTTTTACATCTTTTGTAAGAGGAACACCAGTCTGACACACTTGCAGCCTCTGTCAGTACAACTATGAATTCTAGTTAATGTTATGAAAATTCTTGTTTCATGAAACCCCAGTATGTATCCATCATTGATGGCAAGACTTCAAGGATCTCTCCCCCCAGACTAGGTATAAAGGAGACATATTAATCTTAATGACTGTACTTTGCTTGGAGCTAGGAGATGCCCTTTCCTTCAGCTTTCCTGTAAGGGGCTGGCATTCGGAGGGTGGAAAATTACCAGCAGGAGAACAAAGGAAGCAGGTGCTATTGGAGGTGCATATACAACTACAGGGATTCACTGAGAATAGGAAACTTTGGGTAGGAGAGAGGAAGGGCACTGAAAAGCCAAAGTTGGAGAAGGCTCCATGTTTCAGAAGACAAGTCAGGCACTGCAATAAACTGACCCTGAAGATCCCCAGAAAACTCTGATTCCAGCCCAAAGAATGTGCTGGAACAGTGAGGAAACTAAGGCAGCGAAAAGTAAGGGGTTTTGTTTTGTTTGTGTTTTTTAAAGACATGTATTTCTCATGCAATTAAGTAAGAGCAATGGTGGTTTAAAATCCTATGCAAAGTGTGTGCTACTACACCTCTCACATACCTTTGAAGCGGTTAACCTGAGGACCCACTGCACCCAGAGTTCTGGGAGAATGTGTGGTTAAGCTACAGGGGAGGGAGAGGGATCAGTACTGAGCAAAGGGACTAGATACTTGGGAGTGCAAGGTCTCAGGAGGTAGTTCTAGATACATATGTGCACTAGTGTGAGAATGAAGCAGCACCAAGATTGGAAGTGTGTGGACTCAGACTACAGGAAACAAAGCACATGGACTCCAATTGTTAAATCCCCTCACAGCAGTCTGCTGACTGGCCTGAGGGGCACATGCCTGGAGCACCACCTACACAAGCCCCTGAAAGCAAAATATGCAGTCATAATACCCTAGTCCCATACTTCTGACATGGGTAGTAGCATAGTATCTATCATATTACTCTTCACTCTACAATAGAAAACCTTAACTCCCACCTCAACACCACAAAGCAGCTGTGCAGCAGTGAGGTGTAGGATACATTTTCTGATAGGAAGTGTAAGTGATGACTTTGTACACATTAGAGATGTCTTGGCTTTTAGTTATAGGTGAGGCAAAGATGAGTAACTGATATGGGCAGGTAGAGCTATGTTAAGATAATTCTAGAGCTGGTCAGTTTTTGTTTTTAGGGAAACACAAACTCCCACACTCCCTTAGAACAACCCTAACAGTTTCTTTACTAAGAACAAAATCAAATGTACAGTCAAATGCTTTATCACCAAAGAAAGAATCTGATTTACAAGGACCTCAGTGCTCCAAGTTGGATGCAGTCTAGAGCGGCTATGCTGCTCATCTTATCTACAAAAGGGCAAATAAGATCACAAAAGAATCCCTGCTAACTTAACCATGTCAGGTTACTGCTTCTGCAGCTCAGATCAGAAAGTACTACAGCTGATAGCTTGCACGTAGATTTGAGGGTGGGTGGTACTACTTTAGGACTGCTGTAACTAGACAGTTATGAGAGACAGTAGGCAAGATGGAGAAACTAAACTACCAAAAAGGAAAATCAAATCTTCCACTGAGGGTATCTGACTCAGATGATGAAAATGAACATGCATCACTCTGTACTGCTCTGGATTGCTATCAAGCAGAACCCATTATCAGCATGTCCTCTGGAAGGGTGGCTGAAGCATGAAGGGATATACGACTCTTTAGCACATCTTGCACATAAATAGTTTGTCACACTATCTATAGCAGTGCCATCTGAATACCTGTTTCTCACTTTCAGATGACATTGTAAACAAAAAGCCAGCAGTATTATCTCCTGCATATGTAAACAAACTTGTTTGTCTTAACAATTGGCTGAACAAGATGTAGGACTGAGTAGACTTAGAGGTCTAAAGTTTTACATTGTTTTATTTTTGAATGTAGTTTTTTTGATGAATAATTCTACATTTGTAAGTTCAACTTTCATGATAAAGAGATTACATTACAGTACTTGTATTAGGTGAATTGAAATACTATTGGTTTTTATAATGCAAATATTTGTAATAAATTATAAATATAAATTGGGCCACTGTACACTTTGTATTCTGTGATATAACTGAAATCAATATTTGACAACATAGAAAACATCCAAAATATTTAAATAAATGGTATTCTATTAACAGCACAATCATGCAATTAATCACAATTAATATTTTTAATTATTTGAGATGCCTACTTTTCAGACTTTCTTCCACACCCACCAGGGATATAAAAAAAGTTTCTATAATGAAGAGATTCTCTTGTAATTACAGGAGCTTCAATAAAAAACACTCCCCAAAAATAAGCCACCACCGAACATTGCAAGTCTTGTGATAAAGGCTATGATTTGACAAATTGCTAGTCTCTTGGGAAACCTACATTGCATGATCTCAGCCACCACATTTATGGAAGGATACAACTAAGAGCAATATTACTTAAAGCACTACCATGAAGTAAGAATTTTAAAAATAACTTCTCTGCAGCTCTGTAAATGAAGTTCTTAATGCTTCTCCCTTCTGTCCCATCTCAAATCTCCACCTAGATGTCCTTATGCAATCTCAGTTTAGAAAAAACTGAGTATTGTATACAGATGCCTATATGGGTCTTACCTCTGTACCTGAGCACCTGTTTACTATACTAAGTTCAGTTATCTCCTATTCTTGTTGAGTGTCATACAGGGAGAAGAGGAGGAATTTCAGCCAAGAGAGGCAGCTCCACTGAAATCCTTCATTGAAGATATGACGACATTTAATCATAATTCAGAGAAAAGAGTGCATGTTAAAAGACACATCAAGCGCCTCAAAGATTAGGTCTTCTGATCATCCAGTGCACTGTGTCTGAAATGTAGCGTATCATCAGTTGTTTATAAGGTGTATCTATTTTAGTGCATGAACAACTTGGTCAAGGACAACGATTTCTTCTGACGTTTTAGTGAGCATTCAAGTACAAGCACTTTTTTAAAATTATTTTTAAACTACCAAAATGTCACAATTATATTTTTACAATTACATTTCAAATCAAGTATTTTAAATAGATACTGAAGGATGAAGGTGGGTTAGGTTTGACGATGAATGGCAGTATCACACTTTTATACGTTACTACAACAATATATTTAAACTACCTGTAAAAATAGTTTTAAGAAATCTTTGGACATCAAATCAAAATTTGTTACACTAACAAAAATGGATCATCACCAGTTCTGATATTGTCTTATTATCACAGTTCATTCACCTATCAGCAAACTTTTAAAAAGAAGAGACGAATTTTAAAAGTAGTTTAACAGGTTAATTTGCATGGTTTTCCTCATTCATTATTATTCTCAATTGCTTACATATAAAGATGAAAAAATGTTTTTATTTTCTTTAAATGCAATTCTAAAGATGTCAAAACTAAAGCCTACAGAAGGCTGTTAAACTATGTTTATATCCATGATCTAAAATGGTATCTTGAATTTATTTAAAGAAAAGAAACAAAGGGTTGACAAATTTAAATATTTCAGATTTTTTTTTTAACCCACACAGCAGAATGGGAAACATTGATTCAACAGAAAAACAAAACATTTACTCTATTTCACTCTACCAGTATTCAACATACAGATGCATCTTTTAATGGGAAAGCATGTGTTTTTTTGGTAAAACAACAAAAACCCCACAAGAAAGTGGTAATTTTTTTATTGATCGGGTGCGTTTTTTTTAAAACAAAGAAAAAAAAAAACAAAAAAAAAAACGAACCACACACATTAAGAAAGGCTATATATCCTGGTGCCATGAAACTAACTTGAAACAGTAGACTGCAGCAATTGTTGTGATCCAACAGTTAGTTAACTATCTCAAGATTGTTTAGATTCTGTTCAGCTACAGATTAGATATATCTATTTCCAGATAGAGAACTCAGAGGTGAAGATGGGAAACTAAAGATGACAAGCACAAAACATCTCCATGTAGGAAAATCATTTTCTTCAGACCCTTAGCATATAGAAGTGCCAATTGCTAGAGAATTCATATTTTAACTGGAAAAGAGATTCAGTCCTTGAGAAATTTTCCAGTCAAAGAAATGCACTAGGGTTTGCACGAGAATCTTTCTGGTTCCTGTATCTGTAAGTCAGCCAAACTCCCAAAATCTGCAAAAGAAGGTGACAGACACTTAGCAGTGCTTTTATCTCCCCACAGGCATCTGGTTTAAAGAACCTACTATTTTCTGCAGTGTTGTGATAAATAAAATTTCCAAACGCAAGTTCAGGACATACTTGCACTGGCACTTAAGTCACAAGAAAACCCCACAAGTTTCCTTGTTACTAGTGGGAGGACATATCTCGTGAGAGAATTCATTCTATCAACAAGGAGAGAAATCTGCAGAGACAAGGTGTGAGGTGTTGGCATATACTTCCCTATGACCACACCAATATCTACAATTATTGGTGAACCATTTACCTACAGTATTAACAATATAACCTAAAAGGTGTGGCTACCATATGCACTAAAGATTAGAGACTTGGGAAACAACCAGTGGTGAGCATCTACAAACCTACCTCTTGGCAGTTTCTGTTCGCTATCCACTCTGCTTGAATTGCTAGTTAGAAAAGTCAAATGAAGTTGATTAATAGTGTTAGAGATTTGTGTAGTAAATTCCTAATACCCGGGACTTTCTTTTGGAAAGAATTATGCTAAAGTGCACTCACCTCAGTGAAACTGAAGAAGAGTCCTATGCCACCTACAAATCTCAGTACCATTCCTGAATATTCTTCTATTATAGGTGCACACGGTAGACACTGGTTTAAAGCTTCTTTAAAGCAAGCCTGTAACAGAAAAAAATGACAGCTCTTAGATTGTGCTACATTTTTTAATAAACATGTGAAGCTAGCCAGAGGCACCTAGTCTTTAGATGCTCTAGTTTTGCCCAAGATGGGCATTTTTAATAAATTGGACTGTAAATAATACTTGACTCCTATGTCATGCTTTTTAATCAGAGGATCTCAAAATGCTTAAAAGAGGTAAGTACCATAAAATTAATTGATACAATTTCTGTCTTGTGTAGTTGATAATGATTTTTCAAACTATACAGTATTCCTATAAATGTGATCATATACTTAAGATGCTAAGCAATGGCAATGATTGCCCACTTCTCTAGAAAACAATGAGTGAGAATAACAAAAAAAAGTTACAGCTTAGTAATCTACTTACAGCAGAGCAGGTTTCACTTGAATTGAAGTTTCTGAAACCACAACAGTTTAGATTCCTCTCAATATCTTCCCTAGCACTGTTTGTGTTTTTCCATCCAACCTCTAGAAGTTGGCTCTACAAGACAAGTTCACATGCATCATTTAATAATGCTACCCCTGTTTTTTGTATTTCGTTGGTGTCCACATGGTACATGATAACCACAGACACAGCTCCCACCCCAATATATTTACAGCCTAAAACAAGCAATATACAAATGTCATGAATATAATGCACAAATAGCCAAAATAGCTAAAGCAAGAATAATATCCAAGGTTCACAATCCTAATGGACTATCTCCTCTCTTTCAGATCTGCAGCTTTACCACCAGCCAAGTGGCAAGATGAATTTAATAGGCAGCAGGTTTCAAACAAACAAAAATATTTTTTCACATAATGTACGTCTTGTGGAACGTCTTGCCAGAGGATGTTGTGAAGACCAAGATTATAACAGGGTTCAAAAAAAATAACTAAGTTTATGGAGGATAGGTCCATCAATGGCTATTAGCCAGGATGGGCAGCAATGGTTTCCCTAGTCTCTGTTTTCCAGAAGCTGGGAATAGGCGACAGGGGATGGATCACTCCATTACTTGTTCTGTTCAATCCCCCTAGGGCACCTGGCATTGGTCACTGTCAGAAGACAGGATACTGGGCTAGATCTGGTTGGTCTGACCCAATATGGCCATTCTTATGTTCAGATCTCTCATTAACCAGATTTTAGTGAAACATGGTATTACTGGGACCAATGCTGTGCGTGGTTGATCATCTAGTTGCCATGCCCTTATTCACTCCCTGCTGCTGACAGGTTATTGACTTGTGTCAGATACTAATGCTAAAGATTAAGAGGCACTAACTGAAGATGCTCCATAAAATCCAACATAGAGTAAAACATAATAAAATAAATGGGCACGTTTGCTGGAGCTGGGACCTAGCAAAGATCCTGCTGTGGAGAAACAAGAGTAAGTTAGCCAGAAGCTGTAGTAACTGCAGCAGCAAGCTATTCAGTAGCACAGAGTTGGCTGGTGGCCCCAGGGAAGTTCCAGAAGACTAGAAGATAGATAATGTTTTGCCAATTTTTAAGGAGGCTAAACAATATGACCAAGGTAATTAAAGGTATGTCAGCCTGACATCAATCCCAGGCAAGATAATGGAGTGGCTGATACAGGACTCTAATAAAGAGCTAAAGGAAAGTAATATAATCAATGCTTATTAACATGGGTTTCTGGCAAATAACCTGATATCTTTTTTGATATTGCAAATTTGGATAAAGGTTAAAGGATATAATATACTTAGAGGTGACATTTTGAATAACATGGCACATATGAAAGATTAAAAACAGGCTAACAGAGATCTCGAAATATAACTGTGAACGGGGAATCATCATCAAGTGGGTTTGTTTCCAGTGGTGTCCTGCATGGAGCCATTCTCGGCCCTATGCTACTTAACAGTTTTATAAATGACCTGGAAGAAACACACGAAAATCATCACTGAAAGTTTTCCGATGACACTAAAACTGGGACAGTGGTAAATAAGGATGAGGATAGATTACTGATTCAGAGTGATCAAGATCACTTGGCAAACTGGGCACAAGCAAAAAATATCCATTTTAATATGGCTAAGTGTAAATGTATAAATCTAGGAACAAGCAATATAAGCCATCCTTAAAGAATGGGGGACTTTATCCTGTGAAACAGTGATTCTGTAAGAGATTTGGGGGTTGTGGTAGAGAAACTGAACATGAGCATCCAGTGTGATGCTCTTCCATATTGAGAGGTGTGATCACTGTCTTCAGTAGCTCCTGCACAAACTGATGCGTAAACCTCACTAGGTTACGAAGCTGGGCTATAGATGTGAAGCTGAATAAAGGAGGTAACCTTTAATAAAGGGCACAGATTTGTGAAATCTAACAGTTCAAACAGGGTATAATTTTTTGTTGTTTTGTTTTGTTTAAAAAGAGAGACTGCCTCTTAGAAGCCGTCTGTGTGCCCAGGGGAAGGAGTTGGTTCCAGATGCCAATATACTACTAGACAGTCACTAAGCAGGGGATCAGTAATCTAACTTCTGTTGATAGAGGGAGAAGATGCACCTTAAAATCAAATAGAGTTTACGTGCTTAAGGGACTGGACTGAATATACTTATAATAGCCATAGTTTTCGGATTATTCATCTTATTATATGGAAATGTTTTTTTAGATGCATAAGTAATTCAGTGTCAGTGTCCTTTGCTGTTATCTTAAATATAGATTACTGCTTATTAGGTTCAGCTTGCTCCAAGTTGCTGAACTTCACATCACGTAACTGATGTACTTGAGAACAGAAATGTAACCAGGAAGTCTTAGGGTATGTCTACATTACTCGTCAGATCATCAGGTAGCACTCAATGCATCAGGGATCGATTTATCGCGTCATCTCCTAATTGACACCTGTACTCCACCTCAGCAGGAGGAGTAAGCGGAGTCGGCGGGGGAGCGGCCACCATCGACCCGCCGCCATGGGGATGACCAGGTAAGTCGACCTAGGGTACTTTGATTTCAGCTATGCGATCTTAGGTCGACCCCTCTTCCCCCGTAGCGTAGCCCAGCCCTAAAAAGTAATAGGGTCAAAATACAAACCGCTGAAAAGGAATACTGGACCGCATAAATTTCCTCCTAGGAACCTGGCACCCAGCATGGATTTTGCAGCAGTCCTTAGCTTAATAAAGCATGTGAAGAAGGCCCCCATCATACTTTATAGATATGCAATCAATAGATTATGCATACTACAGTTTAATACAGTTGTCAAGGCAGCAGTACATAGCTCAAATCTATCTACAACATAACATTTTTGTTCATCTGAAAATTCAGAAGAAATTTCTTACCTGCTGTTCTTTGTTCAATGCCAAACAAGCACAGGAGACTGAAAACTGGACAATGAACACTAGCAAGAGAATAATCATGTACTGTAGAAAGACAGTTAAGGTTACCTAAAATTCCTTTGAAAATGTAAGCAAAGCACATGCTTAACAGTTACATGCAGAGTCAAGTATGTACACCAGGAGTGGACAAACTTTTTGCCTGAGGACCACATCAGGGTTCATAATTGTACGTAGGGCTGGACAGGCAAGGCTATGCCTCCCCAAACAGCCTGGCCCCACCCCCTATCCAACTCCATCTCACTTCCTGCCCTGACTACCCGCCTCAGAACCCCCAACCCTCCACTCCTTGTCCCCTGATACTCCCTCAAGAGATCCCTGCCCCTAACAACCCCCACCAAGACCCCACCCCCTAAATCTAAGGCCCCCCAGCTCCTTGTCCCGACCACCCCCTCCAGAGACCTCCCTCTGCCCCAATTACCCCCCAGGACCCCACCCCCCATCCAATCCCCCTGCTCCCTGACTACCCCGCTTCCTAGCCACCCCCCCCCCCCACCTCCTGACAGGCTCTCTGGGACTCCCACACCCTATCCAACCCCCCCATTCCCCTCCCCTGACCGCCTCCCCCAGACCTTCTGGCCCTTATCCAACCCTTTGCCCCCTTACCACGCCGCATGTTTGGCCCGGAGCCAGACATGCCACTGCACTGATCCGCCGGAGCATGCAGTGTCTGGCCTGAAGCCAGACATGCTGTCGCGCAGTCCCACCCTCCAGAGCGCACGCCGGGAGCTCGGGGGGCTGGACAGAATTAGCCTGCAGGCCGTAGTTTGCCCATCCCTGATGTACACAAATGGTGCTTAAGAATATAAAAACTATTAAGCGTCTAAATGGAAGAGCTTGGCCCTCTTTTGGAATGTATGTGTAAGTGATAAGTACGAGCTCAGCCAGACAATGCTTTATGTGTTATTTTTTTTAAAAAAATCTATTTGCAAGGCTTTGTATTTGTTTTCTGAAAGTCACATGATTTTAAAGATCTAATGAAAATTCTTTATTTCGTACATATTAAAATTTTACAAAGACTAGATCTGGGATTTTGATTCAAATACCCAATTAAAATTTTATTTTGATATTTCCTGCAACTACACAAGCTGCTCATTCTTGCTCAACTTTAAGGCATTACCAGAATGGCCTCTTTGTGATGGAATGATAAGGGTCTGTCAAGTAAGAGCCTATCTTTCTCAATCAATCTTTAGACAACAATATTTCCCAATGCAGAGTAGATTTTACAATTAAAGGAGACTAAGTTCCAAACAAGTCTGTTTCTAAGTCAAATATTCCTTTTAACTGCAGGAGAGCCCATAGGCCTTAGTTTGAACACTTAACATATACTGGAGCAAAGCTGAAACCACTGAAATAGAATAAGTGGGGACCCTCAGGATCTCTCTCTCATATTAAGCATCTCCTGTATGCATTTTCAGACGTTTTTGGTGATTTGGTTATGTCCAGGCCTCTACACAGCGGAAAAAAAAAAGAGCTAAACTCAATTGTAAGTTATTTTGCAGCAAAACATGGCTATGTAGTAGCGTCACCTGGGCTTCCATACCATTTATTCATGTGCTGCATCAGAACACTTATGTTTTCCAAGGGTTTCCTACAGGCATCTGCAGCACAGAAGCAACAGGACTTTACTGTAGCTGCAGCTATGCCCATAAACCTAAAAGCCTGTAACATTTGTGTACTCTAGAATAGATACAATCTGCCATATATCCATTAAGAATTGGATAAGATTCAGAAGCAATCTTCTAGGGGATGAAATCTACCTCCCCCTCTTTGTCCTTCTGCCCTCATCCAGCTACAGATAGGTAAGGGGCTGATCTACATTTTATACATTTTAACTTGGCAAGGAATGTTCAAGTGCTAGCTGCCCAGGAACATCTGTGAACCCGTAATTATGTCTGTTTTTACATCCCACCTGTGTGGGCTAGCCACCCACTTTTTTTACTCAGCAATCACTCTTCCTTGCCACACATACATAGAGTGGAACTCATAACTGTAATATAAAGCACTATAATTAATCAGGCAACTGTTCTATGTATAGGATATACAGTATCCAAGGGACCTTCTTGCATCCTGCATGTGCCATGCCTTCTCTTTTAAAAAAAGAAGGATTGGGGAAGAATGAGTGCAGAAAAGTCTCTGAAAGCTTTCACCTTATCAAAATAAATGCAATTTAACTGTGGTGACTAGCCTGTATGGAGTCAGTGCTGCAATGGAAAAGCAGTGGATAAATGCTTTTCTTAGTGGTTTGAACAGATGTGCAAGAGCAGAGCTGTAAAAGGCTAAAGATCCACTGTCTAATCCAGGAGTAGGCAACCTATGGCACGCGTGCCAAAGGCAGCACGTGAGCTGATTTTCAGTGGCACTCACACTGCCCGGGTCCTGTCCACCAGTCTGGGGGGCTCTGCAATTTAATTTTAAATGAAACTTCTTAAACATTTTAAAACCTTAGTTACTTTACATACAACAATGGTTTAGTTATGTATTATGGACGTATAGAAAAAGACCTTCTAAAAACGTTAAAATGTATTACTGGCACGCAAAACCTTAAATTAGAGTGAATAAATGAAGACTCAGCACACCACTTCTAAAACGTTGACAACCCCTGGTCTAATCTATGGCCCTTTATGTACTGAAGGAGCAACTCCAAGGAGTGTCTAAAGGAAAATATTCAAAATTGATTAAAAAAGGTATGTTTGGAGAGAAAATAATGAGCCCTAACTCTGCTGCAATACATTGGATAGAATGGAAAAATATTTAGCCAAAACTGGAAATGTCCATTTGCCTTTTAATGTCTATTTAATCTGTTTATTTGTATTATAGCAACACCAAGGAACCTGACTAATGGATCAGAACCTCACCATGCTAGGTGCTTTACAGACAAAACAAAAGAAAAAAGTCCCTGCCCCAGAGAACATTAATTTGTAACCTTGTTAACAAGGTTACAAATTTAGATCAGCAATATTTTTTGTGATGTAGAGGACTGTCTGCAATCATTTTGATCAGACAGCTGACCTAGAAGTGGGAAGTTCCATACTCTCATTGATAATCCCAGACTCAAAGTTTGCAAAGGTTAACAACAGATTTCCTGTGCACAAAGCAGTTAATTTTCCAGGCAGTCTAAGTGGGTAGGCAGCACCCTTTGTTCAAACATTCCTTTTCCTTCAATGACTCAGAGTCTCACCTTATTACGGAAGGTAAACTGAACCTGCATAAAACTTACAAAGGAGAGATAATACAGGATCTTACTTCTCTTGTTTTCTTAACTCTGGTTTTTAAAATGAATCATTCTGAAAGGAAAAACCCTTATGTTTAAACATTGAAGAGAAAATTTTGAAAATTTGTAATGAGTTTGCTGCTGTTCATAGACAGATTTGTATACTTCTGGAAATCGAACTACTGTATTAGCACAATTAAAAGTCACTCTTTGATTTTTGGGAGCAGTCCACTAATGAAAAATAAAATTGGAGTTGATTAATCTTCATCCCCCCCCCTCGCCCCCGCCAAACCCCAGAATGAAACCTAAATACAATTATCCTGATTTAAACATGGAAGGCATCACCATAAACTATTTACATAATGCCAACACGGCACGTTTGTCAATACAGCATTAGACAAAGTCCATGCTGTGACCCCAAAAGTCTCTCTGTGCCATCTGGCAAAGGGTTCATGGATGCAAAACAGTAATTACTATCAGGCCTGATAAACTCATTACACCCAACACACTGCTTTCATAGTATATATCCAAAGAGGATCAAGTGAAATATTTAATAAAAGCATATGTCCTACTGATCATCTTAATCATTGTGAGACATATGGGTGGGTGATATGCAAGTATGTACTGAAATTATATTTTAGAATCTGTGTCCCAGGCGGGTCTGACAAACAGGTTTTGCCAGACAAAGATGTAGCTTCACCTGTCTGCCTTGGTTCACCTATAAAGCAAGCATTGTAAACCAACACAGTGGAAGTTGATCAGCACACAATATCAACACAAAGATGTGAAAGCAACATGGAACCAGAACACTAGGGAATAAACCACAGTGGGCATCCTGAACCTAGGGACAAAAACAGTGGCTTTGGGGGTGTAAAAAAGCAGCAAGGGGACACGTTTTTTATCCTTCACTGAAGTACCAAAAAGAACAGTGGGATCCTAATCATGTCGATTGGTGATGCTGGGAGATTGCTTTAGGTGAGTAACTGCTTTAGACAAGGATTTTAGCTTTGTAAAGTTAAAATTTGACTCCACGATCACGTTATACTTTTTGTTTTATATGTAACCATTTCTGTTTCCATCTGTCAGCCTTACTCATTGTCTTGGATCAGGGCTTTTGATAACCAACTTAAGATTGTTTTTAATATAAATATATCTCAGTGATGTGATGTTATCAAGGACCTGCTCCTGAACTGTATCAGACAGACAAACGGTGTGTATACTGTTCCCTTGGGGACAGTTAATCTGGTAATTTCTGTGGGTGTCCATTTAGAAGGGCTGGATGCTGCAGGGGGATGTTTCCAGTGGGCCTGGATACACCTATTGTTAACCTGAAAAACAGAGCCTTGCAGAGACTGTTTGGGTGACTAGTGGTGTTAGGGAGCTGACACGCGGTTAAGCACTGGCAAGTCTTCCTCTCACTGATGCAGGAAGGTAACAAGGAGACTCAGTCCTGGGCACCCTGAGAAAGTGTCTCATGCTCAATTCTAATTTGAGCTGACAAAGGACTAGATGTGAATGAAAACAAAAGGAGGCTGAATGAAATAAGCGTAACCCGCTTCATAGAGATGCAAAAATCCAATTGGTGCCTGAGAAATATCTAAAATTTCCCTATAACAAATTCCGGGGAGCCAATTACACCAGAGCTGTCATCTGACTCCACTATGACACAGTTGAGTTTACTTTAACCAAGTTAGAACTGTGTTGTAATTAGGTCAGGGGACAAACATGCAGTAAAAGTCTCCTGTGACTGTTACAGATGTAATGTTGATGAGTCTTTGACAGAAGTGACAGAGTCCTCTGGCAACTTAAAGACTAACTAAAGTATTAGAGCATAAGCTATCGTGGGCTAATACCCACTTCGTCGGATGAATCCAACGAAGTGGGTATTAGCCCATGAAAGCTTATGCTCTAATGCTTTAGTCAGTCTTTAAGATGCCACAGGACTCTGTCACTTCTGCAATTCCAGACTAACACGGCTACCCCTCTGATTTTTGACAGAAGTAACATTTTCATCATACAAATAAAAAGGAAGGAAAAGGTTAAAAAAAGTGGATGAAGGGGAGCATCATGGAGAACTAATTTTGTGGCACATAAATGGGGAAGGCGTTTTGGGGTACCTTTTTGTTCTGTGTTTGTACAGCACCTACCACAATGGGATTCTGATCCCTATCTAGGAATTGCTTTAATACAAAAGCATACACACACACACCCCCGCCCACCACAACTTGTGTTTGTAAATTTCCAATCAAAGGATACAAAGAAGAGCAACACCTGATGATGTTTGACTGCACCGATCAATCCAACCAAAGCAATAAGGAACAGAAAGATCCCCACTGCAATTGCCACGCCAACTACTCGAAAACTAGAAATGAGGCCAAAGCCTATACCCCATGCTGCAATTCCAATCAGCAGCAGGCTGACCAGCTAGAGGATGGGGAAAAAAAAACAAGATAATTAGTATGTAAAAGTATAGTCTAGATTGCTAGTGCGCCAAGCACTAATGTTTCCTGCCATTAAAAGATGATACCGCTCCCTCCCCACCACTGAAAAACAAGAGTCGAAAAATGTGAAGTTAACAATTTAAAAATGGAGCTCATCTATAGAGTTTTCTTGTTCCTAATGTTAAAGTGTACAAATATTTACTTTTCAATATTGTGAATGTGAGGTCTGTTCCAACACATTCCATCCTCAGTTTAAGACCAAATGTCTTATACCAGAGACACCAGTATAACAATGAGGATTATAACAGAGTTGAACATGCATCTGAAACAAGGATTAACAGCTTTATACCACAGACTGAGAAATAAATTAGGAGTTCCAAATACCTTGTGAGAAATGCAAGGTCTATTTAAAAAAAACAGGATATACTTGGTTCCGTTGCTACGTGAACAGGTTGGAAAAAATACCCAATTTTCTAGACGTGTAGTCCAATCAGCACTACACCAGTGTTAATCTTCAACATTTTCTGAATTGTTGATGTTGGGACAATACACATTTACAGAGATTAAATGCAAATATGCTGTTTGTTAGAGTAATGTGTCAAATACTGCAGACAGCAAAACAAACAGTCAGCGAGGACAAGACTCCTGAATGTTCCTTTGGGAAAACAGCTTTACTATGAAGCAAAGACTACTCTGATAATCACAGCAAATTCAAAACGCTCTCAGTAAGCAGTTTCCTTCCTTTCAAAGGATGGTATTCTGACAATGCAGACTGTGGTTCAGCTAGTTTACTGGAAATATTGTTTTATAAGCAGGAAGGTCCAGCCTTTCCTGTTTTCAATCTAACACAAAGAAAAGTGTTGGAGCCATGAAAAACTCCAGGAGAGCTATATCTGGGGTGGGATATGAAGGAGGGTATAGACCACAAATAATCAGAGCCCTAAATAAACTAGGAAAGGAGCTGCAAAAAAAGGGGTCTCACTTGTTTTAAGAGAGATATTGAAAACTGGAAGTGTTCTGAGTTTCTAAAACCTGGCCTTGTCAAAAGTAATTGACAGTTTTGTAATTAAGTGCAGCTGTAATTTTTGCCTAGTACAACTATATTTTACTAATCACATAAATGCAATTGGAGCACTACATGTGGCTTTCAATTGCCATTTAAACAAATTTACAACAAGACACCTTCGTGCTCCCTCTCCAACCCCAAACAAAAGATTTCCAACCCATCCTCAGTTCCAACATAGTTACCCAGGGCCATTTTTAAAAGGTATTTAGGTGCCTATAGGGATTTCCACTGTGGAAGTTCAAAATCTCATAGGCCTGAAAATACTGTTTTTAAAATATATAAATCCACTATGCCACTAAGGGCTTGTCTACACGGGGACATACAGGAAAATTAATCCAAACTAATTAAGGTGTGAATTTGAAATGGATTAGTTAAACTGCCTTAAACTCCTGTATTAACACCCTCATTCAGAATTAAAGGGGTATTCATTCAGTTTAATTCACTTTGGAAGTGAATTAAGAGAAGACAAATTAAGGCCACTAACTCTGAACAATAGCATCCACACAGGGATTTAATGCTGTTTAATCTGGTGGCTTGGATTTTTCATTTTACTGAACTAATAAAACTAGGTGAGCAATACTGAATGACACTGGCAAACAGCCCAGTATTTCTCACGGCCTTTTTCTAAGGAGGTAGGCAATTCATTTTCTATTGATTTTCAAAAACAAAGACAATAAAAAGTTCAAAATGGTAAAGATACACCTTGCATAAGTTTCTATCACAATCTCCAAAACAATTATGTAATTGTATAATAGGTCTGAGTTGCAAGACCAGACAATACTACATAGACATGTTGGGGTGGGGGAATGTCAGTAATAAACTAGGAGAATACATATGTGAATAGGGAAAGGAGGGAGGAACAGGACGGGGGAGGAACAGGATGGGGGAGGGGGAGAAGAAGGCAAAAAAAAAAAAAAGAAAAAAGAAAAAAAAGAGGTGGTGTTAGGCGGACTAGGGGAGGTCTGGTGTTCTGTAAACCATCAACATTTTTATCCAAGTTTATCTAGAAACAGGGTCCAAATTTTTTTGAAATCATAATTTAAAACAACCTGTAAGAATTTGCCAGTTTAGTAATACTACTTGTACAATGAACGAAAACCTGGCTGTACTGAAGTCAATGGGAGTTTTGCCACTAACTTCAGTGGAGCCAGGATTTCATACAGGATATGCCACCTCTCTAGTAATATGCAGCTGGTAATTCTCAAGCTACACATCAAATAATGAGAGAAGAACATGTAATTTAATGTACTCAACTTTGGAACAAATTAGACCAGGAAGGATCATTTACGACCCAATCAGATATGCTGTATAGTAAGAGGAAGCCACTACTCTCCTCAATTAAAAGCTTTCAACTGTAAGTATATTCTTCAAGTACCATTAAATGTATCTTTACTTTTGATGACAGTGTATTAAGATACACACTATCACAAATACCCACACAAATAAACAATATGGTAGAGCTAGTGGGTCTTTTTTTAGTTGATTTCCATTTGGAGTAACCCCGAGGAACCAGAGATTGTGACTGTAGTAATGAGTAAACTGGACTTTGCTGCCCACTTAAGTACAAATGGAATGTGGTATCCATAAGTAAGCAGAAACTTTCCAGAATGAAGACAGCTTGTGGCACTCCTCTTAGAACAGCCTAGTGCAATCAGGCCCTCATTCTTCCCTACTCAAATCCTTGATGTCTCTGAAGAGAGACAACAAAGATGCCTTAGGAAAGTCTGGTGGTAATGAATAATTTGATCACAGAATCCTTGATTTCAGCAGACCTCCATGACTTCACCCTGCAGCAGCTGGGAGCTGAAGGGTACCGCCACCTCCCATGGTGGCTGGGAGCTGTGGGGTACCCCTGCTGCCCAGAGTGGTGGGGGGAGGGGGCGAGGTCCCCACTACAGCTCCCCAGCTGCTGCAGGTGTGGGAGTCCTTACCAGCTCCCAGCCACAGGTTGGGGACCACAGCAGGGCAGCTCGGCCCTCCAACCTCCCTGCTTTGTCATGGACATTTTTAGTCAAAGTCAGGGACAGGTAATGAGCAATTAAAAACTCACGGAAGCCATGACCTGTCCCTGACTTGGACATTTTCAGTCAATGACAAAATCGTAAGCCTGAGTGATGATTTGCTTGTTCAACTAAAAACTGGACTGAGCCTAAATGCATTTCAGAAATATTTATCAGATGACAACTTTCAGTCATTAACAACCTGTACTGCTGCAGCTGCAAGGTCTCCTGTATAGCTGCTCTACACCGGTGGGAGAGAGCTCTTTTGCCGCCATAATCAAAGCACCCTCAACGAGCAGTGGTAGCTACATCAGCAGGAGAGCATCTGTCGCCAACATAACATTGTCCACACCAGAGGGGTGGTTTTTTCACCCACCCAGAGCTGAAGCATTTAACAGCTTCTTGGGACCCCAGATAATTGCCCTGTTTGCCACCCCCTAACGCCAGCCTGCACCTGCAACCCTCCTAAAACTATCCTGCAAACCCCAGGTTCAGAAATGCTGATCTAGTGATTACACCCTGGAAGACCACTCTGTATCCCCAGGGGTATACATACCCCTGCTTGAGAACTACTGCTATAGCAATGTCTATTAGAAAACGTAGAGAGCCTGGAATATGTTTTCTGTTCCTCTGCATTTTATCTGAGACATATCTCAAATTCATAAGCCACTCATATCATATAGAAATTAAGGCTAAACGAATTAAGTTCTTTAGCTAGCTGTGATTAAAACTCCTATCAACCCCTGCCTACTCCCTTCCTCCTGCATGACTAAGGGGAAAGGTCCTGCCTGCCTCCTGAACCAGTAAGTGGCTGAACTATGTTTGGAAGCAGCAGCAGCAATAATTGAGAAGCTGAAGCAGTAACCATATGCAGACGTGTCCATGGAACAGACTGACACTGCCAGACATTACAGTGTGTCGGTCAGTGTGGACCTTATAGGGGAGCAGCAGCTGAGCAGGGAACCAGTGCAGAGGTGCCCAAATGAAAGTCACTAGCAGTATGGCCTGGAACCCTGCAAGCACCTATTGGCTTGGAACAGAGACTGGACTGGACAGGTCACGCCAGACACTAGGCCTGGAGAGCCCTAACTCTTGAGTGGACTGCTCCAGGGACTCAAACAAGAACCACTTTTGCTCACTTTGAACTGTAATGTCTTAAGCCTCTGAACCAAAGATATTTGCTACCTCTTTTTCCTGCCAGTCCTACCTAAATGCCATTTCCCTTAGCCAAGTGTCTGAGCGGTTATTGGGACCCACTGGGGCTAGCACCCACAAGGCCTACCTGCTGAAGCACCTACAGACTTCTGAAGGCCATGCCTCCCTTACCCCTGTCCACAACCCCCTCCAGCCCCCCGGACCTGGTAGCAGATGGGGAGGGGGATGATGTGGCCGAGGTAAGAGGGCTGAGAGTGGGGTCAGGGACCGAGCCTTCAGGGACAGAATCAGAGTTGCAACTGGGCTGTGGTGGGGGCTGGCAGCCAGGGTCACATGCAGCTCCACTCCTGGGCCATCCCCACCCCCAAGCAGAACAAGCGGTGCTACAGTCAGGCTCCCAGCCAGGTGCAGAGCCGCACCAAGCCAGAGGCTGGGGCTGCAGCTGGGGGCAGGGCCAAAGCTGAGCTTGGAGCTAGGAGGGGCTGGGTGGTGCTCTTCCCCCACGAGAGTTGCCCTGAACCCCCCAAAAAAACCCCACCGCACACTCCTATGGAGGCATGCCCCACACTTTTGGAGGTACATGCTGTAGGTCAGAGGACCCCAGTCACAGCACACCTGGCACACTACCTGCACCGTAGGCATTGGGGGTATTGAGTACCCTCCTATCCCCTTTATATAGTAGCCCAGCTGTAATGCTGACTTTACTATGCTACTGGAGAAACTCTCTCTCCATTAAAGTTTGTGTGTGCACTGAAGCAGTTATAATGAAAGGACTGGTTGACTCATGGGGATTGGTAACAGGAAATTTCACTTGTAGGTCACCTGTTTAACTAAAGGAGTGATCAAAGCCTAGTTACTTAACAACCTTGTGACGTGACACAGGCAATATATGTGAAAGGAGACAGGAATGCTGCAAGACAGAAAAGCCATTTCTGCCATTGGCATGACAGTCCAGCTTAACTATGTACAATACTTGCTAATTCAGAGCAAGATGGGTTCGCTGCTTTTAACCCAAAGAATCATCATCTCCTTTTCAGCAGAACTGTAACAAAAATGCCTATTTTGTTTAATCCATGTTTTGTATAAAGGTGTTAGAAGCCCATTTATTTTTGCAACTGTTAGAAAATCTGCGTGCCTGTATTTTCATCTTTGTTGGTTTTACGAGCCAACTTCGAGACACCTGGTATTTTCAAAATAGCTGACGACCCACTCCTCATGTTCTTTTCCACAGCAGGAATGGAGGATGAGGTGGCATAAAGGCAGCTTTAAGACACCTTTGTGCCTCCTATTTTCCGGGCCTTGCTAGGGGCCAGCCTAAAGACTGCTCTAAATTGTGCTTGTTTGTAAAATTGCCTAGGGACAATTATGCTGGTTTAGAAGAGCCAAACTACATGCACTCCATGCCCCTCCCTCCTCTCACCTGTTCTTGATTTTCCCCCTGTAGCTGTGCTGGTAGCTATACACCAGTCACTTCCTTACACTGAGGATATTTCTCTGAGACCTGTTTTCTCCCTCTTTATATCATCATAAAGGAGGGGGATAGTACAGCAGAAATCTGGCCCAGGTGTGTCAAATATTGAGGCACACAAAATCAGTGAACCCTTTTGAAATTTTGACTTTAAGTTTATTAACCAAACGACTGTGATTACAACTAAAGTCACCTTTGTGACTCAAATGACCAAATCTTCTCTTCAAACTCTCATCAAAAGTACAGCATCACACAAAATGTAGAAGAACATATAGCAGCAATAGGCAAGCAAACCATCACAAACCTGCTAAAATAAAGCCAAATTCTGAGGTCTTGTTTTGACCACCTCTTGTTTCATCCAAGAAAGACAACCCTGCCAGAATTGTCTATATAGCCAAAACCATGATTTATTGGAAATCCTGCATAGTTTCCATACCAAAAAGAGATAAAACAGAGAGTGCAGGCTGCTGGCAAGTCCTAATAACTCCACAATTCTTACCACAGCTCCTCATTCTTCCCCAGACCTGTATGTGGAGTCAGTGGAAATTATACCATCAGCAATATGGTCACAGTGAGTTTACCACGAGCATTTTAACTTAAAAACAAAACAAAAGCTAATGGAGGTTAACTTTTTACCTGCTTGAGCAGCCTTTCTACCACAAAGTAAATTCAGATCTCATGTTCTGGCATCTCTTTAGCTAAATAGAGGCACCATGCTCTGCTTAAGCTATTTGCATGAGCTGCTGCCAGTTAATATGGAGCTATAAACACTGGAAGTTGCCTGGCGCCATACTAGTATCTGACAATTAAATGAGAAATGGAATTGACATAAACCTTGTAACAGACTGATGTATGGTAAAGCCAAGTACATTTCCAATTTTGTCACGATTTTTAGAAATATTCTTAGGTTCTCTGTAGTCAGTGTTATGCACTATCAAATGTGCACAAAGAAACTGGTGACAAGAGCCATGCTATGGATCAACATGATTAAGTTTAGGTTAACGAGAATATGTACTAAGTATTTAGAAGAATCTTCTGTATAATCATTTTGTATAGACATAAAAACTGAGTCCATCTCATAAAGCTAACTTCAAAGTGACCTTCGGTGGAGAAGGTCTTAGATATGGGAAAAAACAACATATCTACGAATATCAAAGAGATAAGATGAGGTAGGGCCACTCAGTACAAGCAGTTGCTGCGCAGACTTCCCCTTACTGTCTTGGCACTGCACTCCCAAACATTTTATTAAAAATCCATTAAAAACACTTGAGTGGAGACACCAACCATAACAAGTAGTGTGGTCACTTAGTAGCCGCTTATCTGCATCACAGATTGAGAAATTCATTTTCATATTAACTCAAATGGAAATTGGCTCTGTTCTACAGACTATGAACTAACCCATTACCCATAAGAACTTGTCCCATTCTGGCACAAAGTTAGAATACTCCTCTGGTTGCTCTAACTTATGCCTGACTGCATATGACTCCAAGAAGTCACTGAAATAGCAGGAAATCACTGGGAAATAGGTACACCCAGCCTTGCCCCTGATTACCCTGGGAAAACTCACTGTGCAAGGGTAAGGAAGGGGTGGCAAAGAGACTAATATGGTGGTTCTTCTTGGATACACTAGCATCTCCTATACAGAGGGAATCCTTGAAGAAGGAAAAAGGGACAGATTTACTATCTTCTAGTGCAAAGCTGTTTCCCATGATTTATGTCCATTCCCACGTGGCTAATGCTTTATGAGCCATTTTCCTTGTCAACAGCCAGGCTGGCAAAGGGCTATCTTCTCAATATGAGAATTTTTGTCCTCATCCAAGATCTTTTACGAAATCCAGAGCAAAATTTTATTTTCAGGTTGTATTGGGAGATGGGGAAAGGGAACACTGCTGAAAAACAGAGAAAGAAGGTTGTATTAATCCAGTAATTACAACAGCTGCAATTACCATAATCCATCAGCACAACAGGAGCTGTATGCAAAGCATGACATAATTTCCAAAGTATCAGACAGTTTCACACACCCTCTGTAGATAAACGTGAGCTCATTTACCAGCAACTCACTATATGAACTGTAGATTTTTCTGATAAGCTATTGGTATTTTCCATTGATTAAACAAACAAGGTGCAGTTATATAATTAACTCTGTACTAGCTAAAATTGCATACCTTTAACTGGAAAAAAAATGAAGCCACATCTACAGTAAATATCTATGTAATTTAAGCAAAACATTCATAACTTTAAAAAAAAAATCCAAGTTGCAATATTGAAAGTTTTTAAAAGTTACAAACTTCAAAGTTAGGTCTCTACAGTTCCTGCAGCAGCAGGAATTTAAGTGTTTAGGCTGCTGCTCAGATGATACGGTTGTCAGCAGGTCTTTAGTTAAATGAATCCTAACAGTAGGAGGTACCTTTTTAGGTTTTGATTGTGAACTGGGACTTAAATATTCCCCTTCTGATAAACTGATTAAGCAAGATATTAACTGCCAATGCCTTTATTCAGTCAGTCATTAAAGAGGAACTACCTACTTAAAGAAAATCCTGTCTTATTTATGTAAACTAATATTAATGCAATTATCAATTGAAAAATTAGCAGCATATTTTTTTAATATATAATGTTATACACAAACACACACATTTCTACTTGACAGTACTTTGTGGACAGTCGTTTTATCCTATGGAATAGCAATAGCAGAAAAACAATTTTTAAAAATGTAACTACAAAAAGCTCAAAAATTGGCATGGACGTGAAATTACAAAAAAAATGTTCCTAACTGACTAGATTTCAAACTGATGTTCCTTAAATACAAAACAATTTTTCCAATAAGTTTTCAGTCAAGAAAAACACACTTAAGCAAGTGCTTTACTTTAAGTATGTGAGTAATCCCACAGACGTCAGTGCAACTACTCACATTCAACTGACTGTATGTAGCCAGATTAGAGTCCCTATTCCTGAACTGAATCCCAGTGTGGTCAGCAAGGCTCTGCATGGACACCAGTTACAAATTGCAGGATCAGGACTTAAATACACTTGAAGCAGACCTTTAATAACTAAAGTAGAGGTGAGAAGAGTATCAGCAAAACGCAATCTAAAAAGAAGAAAGTTGTTAGCCCACTGATGGCAGATACATTTTAGACTTTTTGCAATGTGAGAAGAAAAAACAAAAAAAATTTTTCATTCATGGATTTGTTCAGACAATTTACAGCAATGGACTTATAGTCAACAGAAGTTACTTTTCATTATAGTACTGGTACAGTCAATAGTGACCTGCAATATCCTGCTTTGTTGTTTTGAAAATTAGGATTTTTTAAATAACGGAACATGAATTATAAACTTTTAGAGGCTATAGCAAGAACTGCAATTCCGAAGATAAATTCCCCACTATTATGGAATATAAAAAAGCTCCTCATGTACTAAGATATATTGTCCCAATTCCAGACACAGAAATTGTTCAAGAGTTGCCATCAATTAACTCGTACGTCAGAAAGAATGTTTTTAGTCATTTTCCTCACACACTGGATTATTTGCAGTGGATCTGTTTTTTAAAAAAATCCAGTTTATTTTTATTCATGCTTTGATTGCTTTCCACATTTCTTCCTACTTAGAAGTTTAGACCAGTTTAAGTCAGTAGCTCTGCCATGATGGAGTGCTTTGATTTTTAATATTGTCAGATCAAAACCTCAGGAATTGAGCCGACTCAGCATCTTGTGGGATCAGGCACTGTAAGGCCAGCTTTGAGTAGAATACAGCATTACCCATACTATTGTGACTCAAAAATCTACAGATAAAAGTCTTACGGTTTTACGCAACCTCACTGTAAGGCTGAGGGGAGCAACCTGCAGCCCGTAGGCTGCACACAGTCGATCAGGATAATCCGCTGGTGGGCCACTAGACTGTGTGTTTACATGTGCAGGGCCACCCGTAACTCCCAGAGGCCATGGTTTGCCAGCAGGTTACCCTGATGGGCTGTGTGCAGGCCATGGGTCACAGGTTGCCCACCACTGCTGTAAAGAGAAGTCCCATTTGTTTTTCTAACTACAATTATATTTCCAGCAGGGATGGGGGGTGGGGTGGCAGATTCTAGGGGAAGGGTGGCAATGCTCTTCTGCACAAAACAGACAAAATAAAATCCAAGTTGTCAAAATGAGAGACTTTTTCAAATTAGATTGTGCAGGTGTTTAAAAACACAACCACATAGCTCTCTGAACTCAGCTCTTCCTTGGTGGTACTGATCTGCAAGGCTCCTGGGGCTTGGCTACTATGTGACTGGGGAATGGAGGGGAAAAGGAGAGAGAGAAGAGGAGGAAAATGGGGTTATCTTCCAAATACCACCACAGGCATGACATCAAAATGAGATGTCACTCAGTACACTGTACAGACCTATGATTCTCTCTCCCTTACATGAGGAATTAACGTTGGACTGACAAATACATCTTTGCATCAGTTTACATTCTTACATATTTAAGATTTTCTTCACATCCATAACAGAAGGAGACTTACTTTTGTTTGTTAAATTAAAGCTGAGATAATCTAGAGAACAAGATGCTAACTACAGCTGATTCTAAAGTGATTTCCAATGACCTGGCATTCTCATAAATTATTGTCAAATGTTTGTTAAAGTAACAAAAAAAATATTAAAATACATATTATAATGATTACATTTAGATTTTTAGGAGATCTGTGGAAGGAAACAATTGTATCACCTCGCTATACTTCTCCCTGCTTCTGCACCAAAAAGCCTTACAATAAAAATATAATTGCAAATTTTCTTTTATGTATTGGAAATAGTTAGCTGTACTTAGGGAGGGAAGAGGTAAAATTAGAGGGTGGTTTTTAAATTTGAGCACTACAACAAGTCAGTCATTTGCACATATAACTTTTAAATCCAATAAAAAAAAAATATAAATTTATATCTCCTCCTGCCCCTAGACAGCCAGCACCCTACACAACAACTCTTTGAAATTTTTCCTTTTTAAAAGGAAATGGATGTATGAAATTATTATAGGCATTTCTAAATCACTATTACTACAGTAGCTGGAGGCTATTTCATATTTTCCCCTCACTATGTACACATGTCTATTGATTGAACTTGCTCATATGTGCAGCCTAGATAAAAGATTTTGTAGAGCCTAATGACATAAGTACAGCAGTTTTACATGTAATCATGCCAAAGGGACCTCTTTTAGCACTATGGCAAAAATGTAAAAAAGCAGCCTCTCATATTCCTTGATCGGATAAGGAAATTTTCTAAGAAAAGGTCTGAGCAGATTTATTCTCAACTTTAACTAAATGACATTCAAGCTTTGCAGCACTCTCTCTCTGCTTTTTGGTTTGCCTTGTTTTATAACATAATAATGAAAAACTAAATGTAATAGGTGACACAGATGATTGAGTCAGGTGGAAGTTAGGGGGAGGGGGAAACGTTCCAGAGCCCGAAGTACACTGGTCAGCAGTTACTAACTAAACACGATAAGCACCAGTCTCAAGGAGACGAAGGTGGATTTTGATCCGAAACAAGCCACGTTGCTCCAGTTCACAAGACACCAGCGCGACAGGATGTTTTTTTTAAAAAATGTCGATCGTTACCATTAGCAACCAGAGCGATTCTGCTGAACACTGGAGACTTTACTGATCAATAAGACGGGATAGGCTCACGTGCCCATGCCAAACTTCCCTCCCCACCTCCCGGGAACACGGATCTCTGCACCATCCCTCGACGAGTCTGATCGAGGTCAATCTCCCAGAAGGTTCAGGGCTGACCTCCCCCTGCCAAGAGGCGGCGAGGCAAGCCGGGCACCGAGACCGCAGCAGCTGCTGGTCTGTTAACTCCCTGGCCGATCTTCCCGCGCTGCCTGCAGGTGCCGCCCAGCCAGGAGCAGCCGCTGATCCCCGGAGGCTGCTCGGGGAGCCGGTTCGCTGCGGTCCGCCGGGGCTGCGGCTCGGGCAGCGCCCTAGCTGATGGGGAGGCAGAAGAACCGGCGCAACGCCCCTGCTGCAGACGGCGAGGCTGTGGGCGCCGCAGGCGGCAGCCTGACAAGCAGCGAGCTGATCCTGTCCCTCCGCCTCCGAGAAGGGGAGTTACACCCGCAGCCCCCCAAGGAGCTTCCCGGCAGGGGCCCAGGCTAGAGGCAGCGACTCACCGTATAGAGCAGGTTGAGGGCGCACAGGCAGTTCTTGGAGCAGGTGAAGCCTCCGCAAACCATCTCGCCAGCGCCCTTGGCCGCGGCGGGAGAACGGGGCTGCAGCGGGAGCGGCGAGGCCCGAGGGCTGGCGCCTGCTGACCGAGCGCGCGCGCGCGCCTCTTCCCTCGTGGCGCGGGGCAGGTGGCAGCTCGAACCCGGGCTGCGCTGGGAACTCACGCGCCCTCCCCCGCTGTCGCGCCGGCTATGCCACCTCCTGAGAGGGTGGGGGCGGGGTTGGGAGCTGCGCTCGGCCGCCGCCGCGCTCGCTGATTGGCTGCACTTCGGGCACAAAGGTAAAAATATGCAAATGAGTGGAGCGCTGGAGGGTGGCGGCGGATGGGATCCGGGAGGGGGAGGGCATCGGCCCAGCTGCCGCGGGGAGCCCAGATGAGGGCGGTGGGTGCCGGAGCTGCAGCCTAGGGTGCAAAAGGTGACCCGCAGCGAGCGTGATGTGCGCTATTGAGGGTGCATCTGCCCTGGTAGGTTCTCACGGCCTTGGGGTGCCCCGGGGCTTGCATTTGTGCGCGCCTGCTTTAGTAGCAGGGTGCATCTGTCTGAATCTCATCCCCCGCCACCCCCCGTGTATCCACTAGGCTCAGGTCTAACCACAGGTGCAAGGAGATGGCAGGCCTGTTCAACCCTCCAGGTTTTAATTCCTGAGGCCAGGGCAGCAGGCCTGACCAGCAGGATGACCCCAGATCTAAACTATCAATATACAACTCCGGATGCTAGCTAAGTAGTTAAGCATAGACGTGAAATAATGTAGTGCCAGTCCACAAGTGGTGCATGTTAATAAATGAAAACCTGCTCTGGGTTTGCAGAAGTAAAAACTGAAAGGATGACTAAAGAATTGTAATTGTTTCTTACATAAGAATGTTTTCTGTATGGATTCTATTCTTGTAATTTCCATGTTGGAGTTCTGGCTGTTGTATGCTCTGCTCAGCTCCATTTTACTTGCCTTTTAAAAAAATGAATAAAAATTATTTAGAATTTCCTAGTTTATTGAATGTTGTTATAGCTTCAAAATGCTGTACAAATCATTTTAAGGTCCTGGATCATGCCTGCTGATGTGTTGGACCAATGCTTTTACTCTCTGAGTTCAGTTGACTTTAATAAGGTACTGTAATGCATTGTGTTGTAGGATAGGGGCCTAACATTCTCAGAACATCTTATAAAGTAAACCGTAACTGTGCTAACTTATGCTCTTTCAATGTAAGTGGCATGATTTGATTGTATCTGCATAGGACATTTGTATACATAAGCACAACTATATGTCTTATGACACCTTTAAGATTGGCAACAAAAACATGCTTATAAATGGTGGGGAATGATTGTCTTTTGTTGTGTTCTTTGTTTATTCATAAATTAAAAAGTAGGATTTCTGTGGCATTTCTTGGGTCCCTGAGAAGGTGAAGTCTTCCCAGGCATTTTGTGATTGCGACTAATAATGAGAGAGAGATACTGTGCCATAACTGATACAAGCCTGTGTGAGTACAGGAAAGGTTTTGATTTAAAATTGTAGGAATATTAACTGTGCATTTCCCTAATTTATATTTTTTTCAATTACTGTAAAACAGTGGTGGACAATCTGTGGGCTGCCCGCAGCCTCTCAGAATAATCTGCTGTCAGGCCGCAAGACAGTATTTACATTGACCATCCTCAGGCATGGCCCGCCAATGGATGACCCTGACAGGCCACGTGCGGGCTGCAGGTTGCCCACTACTTCCTTAAAATATTGTAGATTTCCTAAGGCTGTTTGAGAACACTAAAGTGTGCAAAATGTATTTCAGTAGCTGAAGGGGAAACGTGATTTACTAGAGACAGTTAGGTGAATTATTTTTAAAATTCATCCAGGTCTAGGCTTAGCTTCACTTTAACCAAGTTTATTTTTTGCGTGAAAGTTCCATAGAATGGGACACCTGCTGCTGCATAGGGCAATTTTATTAATTCTCTTCAAGGCCCCAATCCTACAAACACTTCATGCACATACTTTACTATATTTGAAATTAGGGTGACTATTAACAGCAGTAAAGTTAAGCATATGAATAAACGTTGCAGGATTTGGGCTCCCTAGTCTTCCTATTGGACCTTACAAAGAGATAAGAAGGGAGTCACACGCTCCTTAGTTGTGACTACATACATGGTTGTAGTGATCGAATGACAAGTGTATAGCGCTATAACTTCACTCTGTCATCTCTGCATGCTGGAGAAAAATGTGTGAGGACCAAGTCCTGGTAAACATAGAAAATTGCATTTTCCTCCTGATGAATTTCGCAGCAGTTCTTAAGGCATTTTAAGAAGGCACTCCAAATACATTTTGTTTTATGTAATTTGGCTGGGTCCTGTCTGGTTGAAGAAAGGTACAGCAAGTTAATAATCGCAGGCAGCAGTGAGACAAAAAGGCTGAACAGCAGCAGGCTTTTTCTTTCTGGCCTGTCACTGTGATCTAGTCTCTTTGCATTTTTTCCCCCCACACTCTTTCATGTTTTGCCAGGCTTCTGCAATTAAATACAGCACGTTTTGCGCTGACAGTGGTAATGATTCCCCATTTTCTTACTGATGGACATTTACATTTCAGTTGCCAAGCAGGCATCTAGTTAAAATTTAGCAGCTATTGAGTGTTCAAATTTAAAGCTTTTGTTGGTTTGTTTTTAAATTTGACAGGAGTGAAGCTATGCCCATTGTAAGATGACAAAATGGTCCAGTGAAATTGCTTTTTCTAATAAACTAACCTGATTTCATGGGTGAGTCTAGCCCATGGGAAGCATATGTTTGCTGTATCAAGATGATGTCTTTATGGGACCACCTTTCTGACTATATCCAGAGTTTGAGACAAATTCAGACCTCGTGTAAGCCAGTATAAATCCACTGACTACAACAAAGTTGTGTCATCTTACATCAGATCTGAATTTGGTCATTAAATTCATTGAGGAGTTTCCTTTTTTATTATTATGCCTGTGACAGATCAATCATACAATAATGTCTTAGCTCCACTATACCTGTAGCTAGCCTGCTTTTCCAATGTAAAACAATTTATCCACTCTGGGTATATTTCCATACAGTAGAAAGATATGTAACAATTCTTTATTTGTCAGAAAGTTACTCTGTGTTTTGAGGAGGATTCCAAAATTGCTTTAAGCTGTTTCTGTATGAAATAGTAACATGAGTTTATAACCTTTATGGGAGAGAAATAGAAGTCTTAAAGACTGATATTCAGGTGTTTTTGTTGGACCAGTGCAAACACACAGATATAAAGTTACTGTATCCTTGTTCCCTTTGTCATATTCCTGAATTATTCATTAACATTTCTACTGTTCTTCTTCTAGAAAAATCCATTTCTTCTGTTAAGAGATACTCCAGCTTTCATTAATTAATGACAGTATTTCTCATAAAGGGCTTGATCCTATACTGAATGTCTAACAGGCCATGAAGCTGTTTCCACAGGATTAGACCCATAGGTATATAACAACATGTGAAATTGTTTTTCAAATATGAATATGTCCAAACATGGCTATTGGAACGTGGCTTGCATCCTCACCCAACACCACTCAGCAACCAAACTCTTAGGGATAGATCTCAACTGGTAAAAACTGTCATAGCTCCTCTGAAGTAAATGGAGTTATGACAATTCATACCAGCAGCGGTCTGTCTCAAATGCTCTTCCAGCTTTGTTCATAAATCAAACTACTAACCTGTATTGGGATAATCTGGCAAAATGGCTTAGTGATGCACAGTTTTAAAAATATATATCTGCAGAGACATCAAACTGTGCATGATGCGAGAAGGTTTGGAAATGGTTGCAAAGATTGGGTCTGTATTGCTAACCAAAACTCATGCTGAGTAATCTTTTTTTGTACATGGATCGAGCTGGTACATTGAGCTGTTTAGTGAGAATAGGGCCTAGATTGTCTTTATTGTTGTGAATGTATAACTCTACACGCGGTTATAGAAAGCAGCCTTTCCTTGCATTTTGGGGAAAATCTTCCACTTAAAAAAAAAAATAACACATTAGGCAACTGATTTTTTTATTTGGACTTAGTTTCTTTAAGCATTTGGTCCAGCTGACAATAGCATGTACCTCTCTCTTCTCCCTTTGTCTTTCTGAGGAAAAAATTCTGTATTCATTTACACTGGGCACAGTTCTGTTTTCTTAATTTAGGGTCACACAGGTGTAATTGAAACTGGAATTTGCCTTCTCTTTTTCTTCACTCACTCTGAGTTTTCCTTATTCCCAACTCCTTTATATAGTCTTTGTTTCTTCACCTTATCCTCTTTGTCACCTTTCAGTGGTGTCAGTGGCAATAGGAAAAGCTATAAAAAGTGTGAGTCAGTTGTTCTTCCATGGGAAAATGCAACAGTGTGAGAGCTCAGATTGGTCACTTGTAGTTCTGTGGTGGTTGTGCGTATCCTTGAGAAAAATGTACTTACACATAAGGCTTGTTTGCACTTACTGTGCTGCAGTGCTTAGTGAAGACACTACCTGTGCCCTCACCACAGCACTGTCTAGACCAGGCGTTCAGCCAGCATAACTGCCTTACTTACTTTTCCACACCCCTAAGCAAAATAGTTATACTGATGTAAGTTTTTGTAGTGTAGATCAGGGCATAGTGTGGTGCTATTCTGAGGGGACAGGACAAATTCAGAATTACTGTGGCCCAGTGGCAATGCACTTCTTACAATTTAGGACAGACTTTGAATCAAGCCATTTTCATAGTTTACCATTCATTTTGATATATTGCATATCTTACTTCCCCTCCTTCTACCCCATTTATACTTTGTGCATGTCCCAGCATTTGTGGATAGTCAATTCCATTCTTTATCCAGTATTGTCAGTTTTCCCTATTTGGGTGGGTTTCTCACACAGCGGCAAAGGAGGAGCGGAAAAATTAAAAAAGAGGTGACCGGGAAAAATTAAAAAAGAGGTGACTGGGAAAAATTAGCAGGTGCTCTCATGACAAGAGTAACACCTTAAATTAAATTATAAGTTTTGTTTTTAAGTGCTAGATTTCAACTTAAGTTTATTTCTTGAAGTGCAAAAACAAAGTTTTGGTTATGAGAGGAAAAAATAAACAGTTTAATGATGTTAGCCAAGGCCAAAACAAATCAGACTTGGTCTGCCTGTTTGTTGAACTGACAGTTTTCTGATAAACAGGCTGATAAACGAGATGCAAGAAAATCGATCGCTAACAGATCGATTGCTACCTGCCAATCCGGCGGGTAGTGAAGACCTACCCTCTGGGGCAGAGCTGGGGCTGAGGGGTTCAGAGGGTGGGAGGGGGATCAGGGCTGGGGCAGGAGGTTGGGGTACAGGGGAAGTCAGGGATGGAGGCTCTGGGTGGTGCTTACTTCAAGCAGCTCCCAGAAGCAGCAGCAGTCCCCACTCTGCCTCCTACACAGAGGTGTGGCCAGGCAGATCTGTGCACTACCCTGTCAATGAGTGCCACCCCACAGCTCCCATTAGCCGCGATTCCCGGCCAATGGGAACTGCGGAACCAGCGCTTGGGGCGGGGGCAGCGTGCGGAGCCCCTTGGCTGCCCCTAGGCAGAGGAGCCAGAGCGTGGACATGCTGCTTCTTCTGGGAGCCACGAGAACCCATGTCCGGCATGGAGCCTTCTTTAGCCCCACTGCGCTGCCAATCAGTCTTTTAACAGCACCTATTCCTTTTCAAACTGGCATTCCAATTGAAAACCAGATATCTGGCAACCCTAGTGGGGCTTGGACTTCAGCTTCGGGCCTGGGCCCCAGGAAGTCTAACACCAGTCCTGATGAACCCCCTTAAAATGGAGTCATGACCTACTTTGGGGTCCTGACCCACAGTCTGAGAATTGCTGAAATAGGTATTTGGCTGCCTAGAAGGAGACAGCAGTGTACATGCCCAGAGGCTGAAACTTAGGTGCCTAGGGATCTTTTACTGTGAAAATGTAGGCACATTTAGGTGCCTACAAGTTTAGGTGGCAGGGGTTTTGTGGATCACCATTGCATCTAAGTTTGGGCCTTTGGTGCCTACATCTGGGGTTTGGGCAACTAAGTATCTTCGTGGAGCTGAGCCTCAGATACTACGGGGATGAGTGCAGTATAAGAACAGAAGCGAACGCTAACTGTGCTAGAAAATAAACTTGTGTCGGTTATGAAAGTTAAAATTCTTCCTTGGAGGGAAGGAAGGGAGCATATAGGAATCATTCTTTGGCGGAATGGATTATGCTGTAAACTTGACCCACTTGTTTGTGAGAGGATAGGAAAATACATCCATTGCTGCAGACTTTCTCCTACCCTGCAACTTACCTCTAGAATAGAAACTAGTTTACCACAGGTTAGGAGACCTACCAGTTATGTCATCTGAACAGAGAAAAAGTGTTCTGGATAATAATTCTGGCAAGTAATTACAACTGATTAGTGATGAAATAATAGGTAGTTCCAAATTTATTAGTGGGAATACTGTAATCTGAAAATCTAGTAGTGCTTTTGAGAAACTTATTCAGTGAAATCAAGGCTGCATAATACTCTTCAGTCAAACAAGGAAAGTTAAATCACTGTTGAAAATCTATATAGAATGGAGGCTCTTTTCAAATAAGTATAGCTATAGGCAAGACTGAATGAATTGCTCAAACTGAGCCATTGAATTTTGGGGCTGGCTTTTTAATCATTCCTCATAGAAATCCACTCCAGCTGTGCATGTATGGGGTAAAAGTAACAGTTTGGGTGGGAGGACAATAGAATTTATAGTTCTGTTGATGCCCTTTTCTTTTGAATGGTCTGATCCTTAGCATTTGCCAGACAAAAGATTAAGTTTGTCCCCATTATCCAGAAAGACTGCTAAGTATGTAGACAGATGGAAGGAAAGAGAGACAAGAACTGAAACACCACCTGCATATCAAGTATCAGAGGGGTTGCCGTGTTAGTCTGCATCTACAAAAACAACGAGGAGTCCGGTGGCACCTTAAACACTAACAGATTTATTTGGGCATAAGTTTTCGTGGGTAAAAACCGAAATTCTTCAGATGCATGGAGTCATGCATATTGACTCTATTATTAAAATGTCTTTCATTTCAGAATGACGTGTTGGGGGAATGCCGACTGCCCTCCACTGCCCCATCCAGTCTCCTCCCCACCTCCTTTCTGACTGCCCCCTGGACTCCTGCCCCCATTCAACCACCCTGTGCCCTACCCTCTGACAGCCCCGACCCCTATCCGCACCCCCACCCCGACCACAACCCCAAACTCTGCTGTCCTCTATCCAATCCCCTCTGTTCCCTGACCCCTTACCGCATTGCCTGGAGCATTGGTGGCTGGTGGCGCTACAGCCACACCACCCAGAGCACCAGGACAGGCAGCCGAGCCGCCCAGCCAGAGCCAGCCACGCCACTGCACAGCACAGAGCACCGGGTCAGGCTGCAACTCTGCAGCTGCGCTGCCCGGGAAGAGCTCACCGCCCAGAGCATTGTGTCAGCAGCGCAGTGAGCTGAGGCTGCGGGGGAGGGGGAATAGGGGAGCGGCCGGGAGCTAGTCTCTTGGGTCAGGAGCTCAGGGGCCCGACCCGGCCAGTGGACCATAGTTTGCCCACTCTGACCTAGAATATTGTGAGGCAGGCAACTGGGGGGCTTAAAGGGACAGTGTCACAACATTTTAAAAACATTTAAACAAATGTCTTCTTCAAGTTACTAACAGTACACAGCAGGGGCCTGATCCAAAGCGTGTGTAGTTTTGTTCAGTTTAGGCCAGGATTTAGGAACATACTGTAATTATATAAACCAGAACAGGCTGGGTTCATTTAGCCCGGGAGCTGGAGAGTGACAGATTTCTGCAGAGCCTTAACTACATGTTTAGTGCTCAGGACAATCAATCATATTTGCACCCTCTAGAGGTGATGTGTGAGGGAACATGTGCAGTCATCTGCTTCTCGTTTAACAGGGGTTTTCAAACTGTGGGGCGTGCCTCCTTAGGGGATTGTGCCCCACAGTTTGAAAACAGTTGATTGCTGACAGAAACCGACTGATGGGAAGCTGGTGGGAGCTGCCCAGGCTGCTCGGGTCCCTGGCTGTGTGCTGTGGGAGCTAGGGCACTGGTTGGCTGCCTGGCAGCCCTCCCTGCCCTGCTCCCTGAGGCGGCCTTCTCTGCACATCCAGCCACTCCCCAGGCCACTCCATGAAGAAGCCTGGTGCTGACCGGAAACACCCCATGGAGCTGGGCTCTGCTCATGGAGGCTGGCTGCCATGAGATGTTCCCTCAGGTACTCCATGCAGTACTCGTCCCCCTTGGGAACCTGCCTCTCAGCAGCCAGGTCACACCCTGCTCACTGCTTGGGGACCTGCTGTTGCAGCCTGTCTCCCCACACTCCCAGCCCCATGGCTTCTGGGCTCGCAGTCACATAGCCCGAGCTGTGAGATGTGAGCCCAGGCACTGAGGGCAGGCCCCATTGTCTCTTTCCCCCCCCCTTCCCGACTTTGCCTCCCTTTCCCAAATCCCGCCCTTGCCCTGTCTGTGCACTTCTCCCTCCCGGCACTCACTTCAGTATAGAAAACAGGGTGCTAACCTGGGCACCCAGAACATGTAGAAGGGGACCAGCACTAGAACCCAGAAGGCAGCATCCAGCTGCAGAGGCACTGTTGGCAGGAGGAGCAGCTCCATACCCTCCGTTTCCATCCCAGCTCTCTGTTTGGGGAGGCAATGCCCCCCTAAACTATGTCCAGGGACTCCAACCTGCTAGGTCCAATCCTGAGGAAAGGGGGTTGTAGCTGATGCTGCTGGACTCGACTCTCTGCCCCCTGCTGGCTCACTCCCACCCCTCTCATCCCTGCCTAGTTACGGCTCTGGATTTGTCTTGATTAAGGGTCCCCTTTTTGTTGATTACAACAGAATCTTGACTCATTTCTGCTACAAGATACACTGCACTCCTAGTTCCCTCTGGGGAGGCTAGCAGCTGCTGTGGTACCAGTGTTAATGTTCAGTCCTGTGCTTATTGTATCGTATTCCGTCCAGTGGAAGGCGGGGTGGAGGGGAGGACCATCTGTGGCAGTACTGTGCACTACCACCTCTCCCAACATGCCATTGTGCTCAAGTCTCAGCTTTCATTTTTCTTTTTAAAGTCCATCGCTAACAGTTATGATGTGAAAAAAATCCTTGAAAATGTGTTCAAAGTGTAACCAAAGAGGCAATGTCTCCAAGGTTGCAGAGAGCATGAAACTGTAGCTCCGAGAAGCTTAAAGTGCCCATTCATCTTAATGCAAATGGTACTTTCAGTGTCAAACATTTGAGCAATGAAATTGTTAAGCATGTAGGAAAGGAGAGCATGTATCATATTAGGAAGGTGTGGACAGTCCAGTGAGTGCCAGGATATTTTCATGCCATGAACAGGTGGGTTTGGAAGATACCACCACTTACCAACAGGGTTACCAACAGTCCCTTATTACAAGGGATGTCCCTTATTTTTTCACCTCTATCCAAGAAGATTGGGAGTAGCTGAGTGCTGCAAAAAGCAGCAGGAAATACTTCTGGCAAATGTAGGTTGGTGCTGCTTATTATTATCAATAATAATTAAAATTAGGAGGAGAGCAGAGGCAGGGTGCTATTTTTGAAATATAGCATTGGCAATCCTACCCAGAGAACACATTGATCACATTCTGAAAATCTGCACATTCCAAGAAATCTCATTTTGACATCTTAAGCAAGTAGCACTACCTTTTCCCTTTCTCTCCACTTCAACCCCAGGATCAGGAGATGGGCCTTGGGACTCTAATAACTGAGAAAGTTTGACATCTGCCATTCAGTCTTTGTATTTCTTGCCTCACAAAGTTTTGAGGACATCAGCAAAAATGTTAAAAGGAGATCTCCCAGAGAGCCTGTTTTTGGTTATGTCAAGGACCAGAGGGCAGATTATATCACTGATTCTTCACACATTTGTAGTAGCAAATCACAAACACTAAACTAACACTGAATATGGCTTTATTCATATGCATATCACTTACTCTGGAAGAACCAATACATACAACGTAAGAACATATACATTGATAAACAGCTATTAATGTTGCTCCACAGAACTGAAACAGCTTTTCCCTACAACATATTAATGACTAGATCCATTCCATTTCTGTGCTCTGCTAATTTATATTTGGTATCACAAGAGTTTTTCTGAACAGCTGTAGATCTGATTTTTTTTTAGTTAAAATGAAAATTTAACTAAATATGCAATATATAACAGCTACCGATATGAAGCTTGCATACAAAGCTCCTGCTTTTCTGTTCTTTATAAAGAGAGCCATGCCTGCATATTTTATATTTATCTTCTTTGTAGTCCTGTTTTATAGAACATTGAACTGGAATAAGTTAAATTGTAGACTCAGGGAGAATGTGATGCATTATTCTGATAATTTTGATGCATTATTCTGATAATCCCAATGTTGAGGGATAATCAAATCTAGATCCTGCACATGAAAAATAAAATGCAACCAGTACCATCAGGGTAAAATAGCATTGTTAGTTTGACATGTTGTGATCAACTGCATTGGTCGGAATACCTATTAAATGAACATTTTGGATGTCTTGGGCATCTACAGAGACAAAACTGACTAAAATTACATAAGATGTGAGTGAAAAACTGTTCACTGGACAGTGGGACAGCTGTGAACATAGGATGTTCTAGAGCAGGGGTCTCAAACTCAAATGACCACAAGGGACGCATGAGGACTAGTTCATTGGCCCGAGGGCCGCATCACTGATGCCCCCCTCCCTGGCCCTGCCCCATGAGGTCCCACCCCTGCCCCGCCTCCTTCCCTGAGCGTGCGGCTCCTCGCTCCTCCCCCCTCCCTTCTGGAAAGTGCTAAGTGCCTGGAGGTAGGCAGGGAGGAGGTGGGGGCGCGAGGAGCTTGGCGGCTGCTGGAAATTAAATGAGGGGAGAGAAGGGGCATGGGGAGCTTGGCTGGCTGCAGAAAATAACCCCGCGGGTCACGTGCTTGAGACTCCTGCCTTAGGTGAACTACTCCACCGCCTACCAAATCTGAGCCTCATACTCAGCCTCAGTGTTACACATACAACAATACCAAAGTATAGTAAAAAATAAAGAGTAATATAATATGCTATTACATTTATTAACTTTTTTATTATCTTCTTTAACTGTAAGGTGAAATAAATAACTTTCTCCCCCTTTCTCCGGATAAATAACTTTCTCCGCCCCTTTCTCCCCCTCCTCCCCTGTGCAGGAGGCTTCCTGCTCCTGTCTCCTCCCTCCCAGAAACTGCTAAGCTGGGGAGCAGCGTGAGGGTGAGAAGTATGTGGAGGGGGAGGGGAGCTTGGTGCAGGACCTGGGGAGCTTGGTGAGGGGCCTCGGGGAGCTTTGCAGGAGCTGCGGGGAGCTTGGCGGGGAGGCCTCGGGGATCTTGGTGGGGGACTGTGGGGAGCTTGGCGGTGGGGCCGTGGGGAGCTTGGTGTGGGGGCTGGGGGGGCCGCGGGGAGCTTGGTGGGGGGGCAGGGGTCCGCGGGGAGCTTGGCAGGAGCCACGAGGAGCTTGGCGGGGGGGCGGGGGGAGCTTGGTGGGAGCCGTGGGGAGCTTGGCAGGAGGTGGGGTGCCGCAAGGAGCTTGGCGGGAGGCTGGGGGCCGAGAGGAGCTTGGCGGGGAACCATGGGGAGCTGGGGGTGGGGAGGCCGCAGAGAGCTTGGTGGAGGGGCTGGGGGGCCGCGGGGAGCTTGGTGGGCGGGGCGCGGGGGAGCTTGGTGCGGGGGCAGGGAGAGCATCGCATGCCGCAGGGAAGGGCTTGGCAGGCCGCATGCGGCCCACGGGCCCCGTGTTTGAGACCCCTGTTCTAGAGAGCTCTTGTTCTGTGCAGTCAAGGAATATTTTTGTTACATTAACTGTTACAATAAGAATGTGACGGACATAAGATGTATACTTCTGAACTAAGGAAGATGGTAACATGCTGTAAAACAGCAGAATGACTGAGCAGGAAAAAATACAGTTGTGGTCAGCAAGGCCTTTTCCTCGAGGATTAGTGTTGGTAACAGTAAGGTAAAATAATCTAACAATCCAAAGTAAACGGAAAAATCTCACCAGCCTCATCAAATCAGTACTACACATAAAGCTAATGATGGGGGACCTTCAAAAGGTTCTAAATTGTTACGCTCAGCCAAACCTTTAATTATGTTAATTTTCACCAAATTTTGGTGTATTTCTGAACCCTGGAATCAGATGTTCATGTGAGAATCAAATAAATAAATGAATAAATAGATGTTTCTAGCGCTGGTCATTCTGAAAGAAATCTGGAAAATATGACCCCCAAAGGCTCAGAATTCAGAAAGCAAATAAGATCCCAATTCTTTTTTAGTATCATGCTTTGGGTATTTGACTCACGGTTTTAAAGTGAGATGGGGACAGGCAGCGAAGGTGTGAGGCAAAGAGATTTTGATAAAAGGCAAAGGAAAGAAATGGGATCAATAAGAGAACACTATACTGAAGAAAAAGAAAAGACTAAATGGAAACCACAGTTCCTCTAGGGCTAATTTCAGTTGGTTTGAAGTAAATGTCATTGATAGGGATATTTTAGATTCAAAAGCAGTGAGGGCTCCAGAGTGTGTTTTGGCTTCATTTTAGTTTTTGTACATTTTATTTTAGCACTGGCCTGCATCCTGGGGAAATATCGGCTCTGGGAGATGTCAGCTTGTTGCCACCAGTGGCTATTCAGCTGTAAATCTATAGCAGCTTGTCTTACAGGTAACAGATTCCTTAGAACAGATCACGACAAGGCAGACTGCAGTATACTTAGAGTTCTGCACCTTTTCTGGTGGTGACAGACAGACAGTGAGAGACTCTGCAACAGCTGACAGAGCAGTAGCAACAGTGTGCTGCCTAACATTAAATAAAACATCACAAACTGGAAAAAAAAAAAAAAGTGCAATAAAGCAGAGCTGGAGAAGCACTTTACAGCCTGAAAGCTCTCTGGCTTCCCACCATATGGCTTAAACTTCCCTTTCTGTAAGTGGATAATACACAACTGTAGTTGTGTGAAAGAGGGCAAATGAAAGCATGTGAAAGATTTGGGGAGCTCTCAGTGGGACACACTGAGTGTGAGTTTGGAGGCTGGATGACCTTAAAAAAAATCTTTCTAGAATTCACTGATGTTTTAATGTCTTTAATTATAAGAGAGCAAAACATTTTTGATCTCTCCCATCTCATAATTGGGCTCAGGCTCTGACAGAGCTTTTGTATAGTGGCCATTCAGAGTAGTTAGAAGGATAATAAGCAAACTACCTATTGGGCTTCATGCAGCTACATTCCAGCTTCTTCCTTTCACGGTTATAGAAAGTTCTGCTTGGGATAGGGCTTTGACCTTTGTTTTTTTAAATCCTAAATCTGAGATCCAAACACCCGGAGATGGTGAAAGCTTCTCTTACCCAACACCTGTTCCTCCCTGTTCTTAGGATATTAAAAACCCAATCCTGCAAAATGTAGAGCTCCATTAAATCTCATCCATCTTGCAGGGAACATTTGATATTTCTAAGAATCCAGGTCTAGATGAAATAGTCTTTCAGAAAGCTCCGTTGAAGACCACTTGCTTGAGCGATATTGCCAGAGTTATTCCCCATGCAATAGTTGAATGAGATTTCAACATGCTGCTTTTGGAGAATGATAAAAACTTACAATAAATGTATCAGCACTATTGTGTATTACTGGCCTCTTTTAGTCCCTCGAGTATATCCCTTTTAAGGGACAGGCCTCATGACCTTCGCCCCTCTCTGCGTAGAAACTTGCAGTTCAACCACTACAAGACTGGCCCCCTGGGTTGCAGCACATCCCTGTTTCCCAACCATGTAAATGTGACAGGCCCAACTGCATCTGGTTCCAGTGAAGTTTCTCTTCAGGAACTTGTGACAATATGTTTGAAGTGACACAAAGCAGCACCTTCAAAACAAAGTATTAATTACTCATTCACCAAGAGGCCTATGTGCTGACTTTTATTTTTCCTGGTCGGTGCTCTAGCCTGATGCCACATCCCCATCTGCCTCTTCCTGCCCCCGTTTCAACCACTCCCCCAGACTTCCCTGCCCACCCTTTGCTCACTCCTCTGAGCCCCCTCCCCAAGCTGCCCCCACCAACACATATTACCCCTTAATCTTTTCTTGCAAAGTTTTTTTTTACATTTCATCTAGTCCAATTACCTCCATCCCTGGGTTGGGAGAAGCAGCCTGTCCTGCTCACAGCATGTCTCTCTATCTCAGGGTATATGTCTGCAGTAGAAACTTAAGTCAAGCTATAGTAGGGAATTTCTGCTGTGGTACTTGGGTCAGTGGTGTGTGTCCTCACCAGGAGCACTTCCACCAACATAACAGGGACAGTGTAGGGAGCTGAGAACCTGGTCTCTCTGCGTGGTGGGCTGCCCCCTCCTTTTTCCCTGCCTGGAGTGGGAGGCAGGGGAAGTCTCCTGGGGGCTTCACACCTCCTTATTTCCCAATGGGAGGGAACTCCCCCCCAGTTTTTCTTGCCCCTCTTCTATCCCCATCCTTGAGGTGAGTCAAGTAGCCTTGTCAATTGTCAAGACAGTCAGTGTTTTCAGTCAGAAGCAGAGGGGAAGGCACATGGGGTCCAGCCGCCCAGACATCCAGCTGCTTGGCTTTCTTGTCAATTTCACAGCTTCTGCCATGAAACTGATGAGACAGCCAACAGTGGATGTAAGTAAGGGAGTGTCTAGACTCTACACCCAACACTGTGTCACCCTAACTATACTGACATAAGACCTACACCTCTCGCATGGCCGGACAAGGCCATAGTGCGTACACTGACAAAATTAGGTTGACATAAGTTGCCTTCTGTTAGCCTAACTGTAGTGTAAACCTAGCCTCAGAATATCTCTAGTCTGCAGTTGTAACTCACATAAACATACCTGAGTTAGCTTTAGTTTAGCTTGGAGCAGTAGAGCAATGGCAACTTCTGTTTGCCAGAAGCTGGGAATAGGACAGGGATAGATCACTTATGATTACCTGTTCTTTTCATTCACACTGAAACACCTGGCATTGGCCACTGTCAGAAGACAGGATACTGGGCTATATAGACCA
Organism: Dermatemys mawii; assembly: GCA_007922305.1. Taxonomy (NCBI): domain Eukaryota; kingdom Metazoa; phylum Chordata; order Testudines; family Dermatemydidae; genus Dermatemys; species Dermatemys mawii. The sequence continues at coordinate 39,174,671 of ML677349.1, read as the reverse complement.
TTGGTTTGACCCAGTATGGCTGTTCTTATGAGTTGTACAAGTTCTCATAGAACTCTAGGTATTTATTCAAGTTACAAGCCCAATCTATGCTGCTGCAATTGCAATTCTTTTTCTGGAGTAGTTTATTCACGGCTTTCTCCCTCCCTCCCCATTATATCATTTAGAGGAGGCAAGGCTTTGCTGCTATGGCACTTACTTGCTTCTTGGTTTTGTCCACCTTACAGATGAACTGTTCCTCGCAGCAACCTAACTATTGTACCTATTTAAAGCAGCCCCTTATGGATTTTCACTCTGATATTCAGTTAATTTATACTGACATTTTTTCTTTTTTTAGTCTTCACAGAATAATCATAAAATTTCTCTCAGGGAATTTTCAACTATAAAAGCTTCCATGATTGCTCTGCAGTATCACCATCATCACATGCCCCAACTCAGTATCTGCTAACAACTTTTGAAACATTTAAAATTCTTCGGTTTAAAATACCGAGAGCCAACTGCTTTAACAGTTCTTCATTGAGGCATCACTAAGAACTTGACTTACCCACGTTGGTTGCATTATGGTGTTACCTGTTTGAATAGGATAATGATTCGAGATGCTCAGCTAGCAGACTCAAATGGAATTATGTAGTCAAAGATTATTTATCAGAGATGCATACAGCACTATACAGAAAGAAGACATACCCTTATAGATGGTGAAGAGATGGCAGTTTGGTCCCTTTCTCTGTACTGTACTCAGTGCAATGCTGATAGTGTTCATTATCACTCTGACTTTCCAACACTAGTTCCTTTCGTAGGGTGTGAGATAAAGAAACTGCTTTTTGGAGGGAAAAATCCTTTCCCATGATTAATTAGGAAACAGAACACATGGTAAAATCACTCTTGAAATTTCTTGTATGATCCTAAGTTTACTTGACTGATGAGTAAAAAGGACTCTCTAACTTGCTCATTATTACTAACAACTGTGACAACCAACAGTTCGTAACGAGTTAAAACAATTTCCATGGGTGATTACTTTATCCACTGCAGTAACAAATATCCCTTATCAGTCACCCAGTTTTGTTTATAACATACTTCTGTAGACACTTTTATTTGTTTGAGGGGGTCTTTTCCCTGAACATCGATATTCCCACAGACTTGGAGATGCTGATGATAATTAGATCCAGCCCACCACTCAATCACATTAAAAACTCCTGAGTACAGGTCAGTCACAGAACTAATGCTCTGGGCCTTAGAATTCAAAGATACTCTTTGCAATATCATAAAGATTCTGGGAGGATGGTTAATATGCAAATGACTGTGACATACAAGAAAAAAGTACTAGAAGATTCATATTTACTGACAATGTATATCTGACATTTTCATCTTGTGCCTCATACCCAAGTCAGTTCTGGTTTAGGTTGTAAAGATGTGTTTGTGTCTACAGGAGATTATGCAATCACAGTGGCCATTTTCCCATTTCTTTCAGTTCGTGTATGTTACAATTCCAATAACTCACACAGAAGCCTTTTTGTCCCAAGCCTCTCAACTGAGCTATATAATACTCTCAAAACTCTAAGCTCAATTTCTGCTCTAGTCAGCTTTTAAAAAAGAGAATTTGGAGCAGTTTCAGATATATCTGCCCTTAAATCCCTTTCCCCATTTTTGTGGCAGTACAATCACATTTTTATAAAGATTTTCCTCCTTGTTGTGTGAAAGACCACACAATCAAAGGGGAGGAAGACAACTGTATAAGGGAAACAGTGAAATTAAATGTACATAAAGCAATGTTGAATGCACCAAGTGAAGAAACTGGAAAGAGAGAGAAATAGTTAGTCTATGATGGAGCAGGGAATTTAATTTGAGTCTCAGAGATGTGTCCTGACCCCTCGACCATCCTCATTCGCTAGAACAGCGGGGGGCAAGCTATGGCCATGGGACACATCCGGCCCACGGGCTGCTCCTGCCCAGCCCCCAAGCTCCTGGCTGGGGAGGCTCTCCGTGGCCCCTCCCTGGTTATCTTTCCTCCCCTGCAGCTGCAGCATGCTACGTGGGCAGCGCTCTGGCCTGTAACTCCTGCCGGCAACTTCGGTGAAGCTGCACGGTCCTGCGGGGTGGCATGGTAAGGGGGCTGGGTTGGAAGGTTGGATAAGGGGCAGGAGATCCCAGGGGGCCGTCAGCAGGGACAGGGAGCAGGAGATGGTTGTATGGGGCTGTGATGAGGCGGAGTGGCCCCGCACTGGCACTACAGGGATTAACCCTTCCCTCTGGGCTGAGGAAGCCACGCCCCGGAAGCCCTGCTGGGCATGCGCCAACTGGAGGAGCAGTATAAAAGCCTGCAGAGCTGCTCAGTTGGGGCGGACTGCTGAAGGGGAAGGATGCATATTACCAGCTCCTGTGGAGGTACAGCCAGGATCCTGGGTTCCAGAGGCCAGCCCAGCAGAGACGCTGCCTGAGGCCCAGCTGGACATCGGCCCGGTGGAGGAATGCTGCAGGAGACCCCTAGACACCAAAGCCCAGCAGTACGGGTAGGAAGTGACCCAGAGAACTTTTAAAGGGACACACACACTCGGCGTGTTGTGGGTGGATCCCTGCCGAGTTAAGGGCAGGGAAGCCCCGCCAACAGGTGAGCCCTGGGTCGGGACCCGGTGGAGTGGGTGGGCCTGGGTCCTTGTACTCCCACGGCCATTAGGTGGCATCACCCCCAGACAGCGGGGAGCTTCATTGGCCCTGGCCATTAGGCCACGCTACCCCCAGACAGGGGGGAACTCTATGGAGTCTGGCCATTGGGCCACACTACCCCAAGGTAGAGGAGAACTTTGTGGACTTGGGCCGTTGGGCTGCGCTGCCCCAAGACACAGGGGAACTTTATTGACTCTGGCCATTGGGCCGCGCTGCCCCGAGACACAGGGGAGCTTTACTGACTCTGGCCACTGGGCCACGCTGCCCCGTAATCAGGGGTTGGAGAGTGGCTGAGGTCCACCGTCACAACCCGCCCCTGCCACAGAGGGGCGCTGCGGGATGGGACCCGCCCCAGAGGTGGAGGGTCTTGGGAGGGTCAGGGAACTGGGGGGCGTTGTATAGGGTGTGGGAGTCCCAGGGGTCTCTCAGGGGAAGGGGAGGTGGATAGGAGTCAGGGGAAGGGGGCAGTCAGGAGACAGGGAGCAGGGAGTCCTGGGGGTGTGGTCAGCGGACAAGGAGGGGGGGTTGGATGAGTTGAGGGTTCTAAGGGGGGCAGTCAGGGGGTGGAAAGTGGGTGGGGGTCGGATAGGGGGTGGGGCCAGGCTGTATGGGGAGGTACAGCTTTCCCTACCCAGCCCCCCGTACAATTTTGGAACCTTGATGTGGTCCTTGGGTCAAAATGTTTGCCCACCCCTGCTCCAGAACGCACGTGGAAAGTAACTGAGGTTTACAACACATGTGCTGTCAGAAAGCTGCCCAGTGCCGGATTCAAACTCTGAGTACAGGGATACTGTTCAGGTTCAATGGCCACAGCGTGTCAGCTGAGTCAGAGTCTCCCAGTTACTCTGATAAGTTGCTCTCCCTCCCGCTGGTCAGTTCCATTCATGTGAGGGGACAGGGTGGAAGACCCCTTCCATTGGCAGTCATTCAACACCCAATTGCATGTCCCTGTTTAGAAGCTGTAGGCACTGCTATAATACAACTAATAATTCTGGGATGTTCATTTATTTTTTTGCATTGCTCTGGATTTCTTTAGGCATGTAAAGATACATGTATGCAGGCACTTCCCTTTTCTGCTCCCTTGTGGAAGGCTGTGGAACCATGTGACTTGCTCATGAAAACAAAAGAGACATGAGGAGCAGGTGTTTGGATGCTACAGTGATGAAGATGAGGGCTCCTAGGTATTCGGACATCAACAAGGATTCACACCATCACACAGCCATCCAGTTTTGAAAGGTAAAAGACTACTGCCTTCATTTTGAGTAGACTTGCAATGGAGTGTATACAGTGGTGAGATCTTAGTGGCACTGATTTTTTGTTTTAAGTTCAGAGTCCTGTGACTGGAAAAGAATGCACAGTTTATAGAGCATGCATCAGCCTCTGATACTCACTAGATGGCACTAAGATTCCATTCCCAAAATGATGCTATAGCTTTGGGATAAATGGATTAAGATGCTAACAAATAATGGCCCAGTTGCATTTGGTCGTAATTTCCTCAGTATAGAAGGAAATTTGACTAACACCAGGAATGGACTTGGCCCAATACAGCATGCTGAAATCACCCATGTAACCACCATTTAACACATCCGTATGACATAAAAATCAAGCTTGGTTCTTGTTTCAAGACATACCTAAAACTTAGAGCGAGTTTGACAAGTTGTTCATAGATATTTTTGAAAATTCAGGCCAGGTGCGAGCAAGGCTGGGCCAAGTGATGGAGACAGATGGAAAAACAAAGAAGTCTCTTTGGTGGCTAGAGATGGTCCCGAGTGGCCATGCTTGAATGAGGAAAGTTCAGGGTATTCATAGCTGGGGTTCAGGATCAGATCCATGATCTTGATCTGAAGCCAGATGCAATTTGGTGGTTTCAAACAGAACTTTATTATAGGTTTCCAGCTCCATTCAAATCTGAAACTCCAAAATTCAGAAAAAACAAATTCCAAAGTACTAAAAAAGGATATGGATGAATCTCTATCTACCCAGCGATACAAAATGTAAACAGAAAAGGCAGGGGGGAAAAAGGTGGAAGAAAGCTGCTGCTTTTTTTATCCACAGGACAAGTACAGCACAGACAGCAGTTTTGAAAGCTTCACTGCGCCTGCCTCTGTCCAGCTTCTCCTCAGTGAACATCTGCCTTACCACGGAGGGGAACCACCTCTACTGGCAAGAGAGAAGTTTAATCTTCTTGCTCTTAAAGGCAGTGGCCTTTCAGTTGAAAGTACCAACTGGAAACTGAGTGCAAGGGTGCTGGGTTTTATGGATGCTTGTCCATTAGGAGGAGGACTGAGTGCACCAATTTACTTCACAAAGGTCTCCACCTAGTCTTTAGATGGTCATTACTGATGTGGCATGACTTTGAACTTATGACAAAGGGTCTGATGACCAGACTTCTGAATTCTCTTATCCCCCCTTTCACTTTTTTTTTTTTTTTTTTTTTTTAAAGGGTACCAGGGTTTCAAAATGGCATGCATCCCAGCAGTAATTATTAGGGATATAGAGAAAATTCATCAACTTTCATAAATTATCAGGGTCAATTCCAGTCACTGCTTATATAGGAAATGTCTAGAGAAACTGAGGTATTGCAGGGAGAGGTTTTAGGAATGCAGTATTCTCTACCCTCTGAATCAGTGTAGTTTTTATAGGCCACGCCGGTGTTGGGGGGTGTTAACCCCAAAATCCATCCTTCCTCATTCATTAGCACTCTGATGGCACTTTTCCTCAGACTAGTGTCCCACCCAAATTAAAAAAAATGCCCCTGGAGGAGGGATTATTCACTTCCAAGCCAAAGCCATACTGGAATTATACCGGTGTGGTGGTTTCCATCAGAATTGTATACGTATTTGCTTTGTTGATGCCTATGAACTCCTTGGTCTGCAAAAATACTTATTGACGTGAATGGGTGCCAGCATATATAAATGGAAATAATAGTATTAGACAGATGCACGCTGATGTGGTGTGGTGTGGTGTGGTGCTGTAAATATAAATGCCCAGTATGCACAGCATTCAACTGCGATGGCTAATGCTGATGGCTAATGCTGAGCTGCTAAAGTGGGTACTTGCACTGAGAGAATCAGGATTCTAGCAGCTCGGCAAGATGGAGGTGACAGATTCAAGATGGAAAATGGTGCTGTCACCCTACAGCCCTTTCGCGTTAGAGGTTCTGTCGTTAGTGCTCAGTGCTGACCGAGAAGCCAAGTAATGAAGACCATTAGGGGCCTGAAAGGTTACACTTCAGAAATTGCACTCTGCTGATTAAATTAAAATCAGGTCTGGAGAATAAAGTAACCTCTAAAGACCAGCTCCATGATTGCTGAATGACAGCTGTACCTAAGGCGAGCTTCCTTTATTTCCAATGTAAAAGAGGCCTTTTTGTTTGGATTATCCCAAATTATCACTCACTTGCCTAGGGGTGCATCACCCTTTGCCAGCCTTTGAGGCATTTACCTAAGGATATTTCAAAACACAGCTGTATCCTGCAGTCTTTATCAGCCACTTCTGGCATGAACAGAACCCAGGCCATTAAGAGGAACAACTAAGGACAGTCACATGTGGTTAATTACCCATAGCTATTATACAGTAGAAGTACAGTGCAGTAAATTGCAGACACCTAGCAAATAAAAGAATCCTAATTCAATTAACAACAATCCAACCTGCAGACATCCAACATGTCTTTCCACCCTTACCCCGAGAATAGGAGTGTCTCATTCCCCCGGAGACATACCTGGTTTAGTCCCTGGCTGTCAGACTCCTTGGGCCTACTGTGTCCCTACAGTAGCAGATGGCCCCAGGCTGCAGCCCACACCATGCAGTCTCCTTTTCCCAGATCCCACCCTCCAGCTGGTGGAGCACTAGCAGCAGGAAGTCAGGATGGGATTTTTGGCAAGCTCACTCATCAACTGAGGCTCCAGAGGCAGGGCTAGTCTTTCCATGGCACTGCAGCGCTGATATGTTGCAAAGAGCCTATCCAAAGAATTTCTGCCTTGAATCAAGTGTGTGCTGCACTGGATCATTTCCTGTGTGTAAGAGTGCATTACCTGTTTGGTCCCAGTGCCTGACCTATCAGGTCATAGAGTGCAGCTTTTTCCTACCCTTTAAAAACTGGTGTTTTAGTTTACTGGAGATCTTCTTGCTGCCATAAGAGCTACATCACTGCTCTGATCATTGCCAGTACCGCGCCATCCACTACAGAGCAGTGGTACCAAAACAGCGTTGTGAAAACAAACAAGCAACCTGCCCTCACAACTAATGCAGCCGTCACACATTGTGACTGCTGAGGTCACTCACAAACCAAAGCTTTCTATGGAATAGGAAAAGATCCTGCTTAACCATGCATGCAAATAAGGGCCAAATCCTGAAAAGGGCTGAGCAGCTGAAACTCCTATTGATATGTGAGGGGAATAAGGATGGTCATGTAAGGCGCTAGCAGGTACTTAGAAGAACCGTTCTCCGCCCTGCCACAGACTGTGGCTGTGACATTGGGAAAGTCATTTAATCTCTCTCACATCCTAAATTAGTCTTTTTTTTAAAAAAAAGACACTTATTTCTGTGCTTAAGGGCACGGTGGTGATGCATCCATAAATATTTTGCGAGGTGCTCTGCTGATACTTAGAAAGATAGCTGTAGATGACACAGAGCTGGCAATGTCCTGCCACAACCTCACCTCAAGAGACCTTACTGAATTAAGGTTAAGTATCTTTGGGTCTATTGTCTTAAAAGAATGGTTTATGTATTATTATGCGCCTGGATTTTATGTTACCACTTTAGATGGGAGAGGTGATAGGCGGCCAGCGTTCAAAGGACTATACTGAAATTGTTCCAAAGAAGAATGGACTAGTGGGACAATGAATGTTAAGTTAATTTCCTGGGGAATACCTAGGGAGAGGTTATTGCAATTTCCCCACCTCAGCAAAATTCCCCACCTCTTGAAGTCATGCTCTAAGGAGAGGGTGATTATCTGCTGATCACCTAATCCTGGAGACTCACAATCCAGGGTTCAAGCTCTGTTGATGGAAGACTGAACTCTTCATGGTCAGTAGCAGATTACCACCCAGGCTGATGGGGCCTGTGCCCAAGGGCCCCAGTCAATTTGGGAGCCCCTCCCCAGGAGGAGCCGGCTCCTCCTCCTCCCCTTGAGGCCCCACCCCCTGGCCAGGCTGGATGCTAGAGCTGTGGCAGAGTGAACATATTTTCTTCCTCCTAACCCCTGTGCAGAGCTGGCCAAGCTGCTCTCCTTCCCTGCCTCCCTACCTCTCTCCCTCCCCCTCTCTCTCCCTCCCTCCCTAGTGGAGCTGCTCCCCCGCAAACCCATCTCTCCTCATCCCTCCCTTCTGTGAGGAGCTCCCCCACCAGCCCCTCTCTCCTCCTCCTTCACCTCTTGCCCTCCTCCCCACATTTTACACACCAGTATAGTAAAACACACACAGGTTAAGTGAATTGCCTACAGTCAAGCACAAAGTGAATCACATATCACTGCTAGTTAGTAGGGTTGCCAACCTTTAGGAGGGTCCTGGAGTCTCCAGGAATGAAAGATTAATTTTTAATTCAATATTGTGTCATGTGATGAAACCTCCCAGAATGTGTTCAACCAACCTAGTTAGAGAACTCGAGTCCTGACACCCAATCTCCAACATGTATCAATAGACAATATTGTTTTAATAAAAAGCTGCATGCCTTAGCTATTACAATATTTGGCACATAGGCAGAGTTCTGTGGTATAATGCTGTATTACATGTACAGACAACTGGAGCTGTCCACGCACACTCACCTGAAACTACAGGCTCCAAAACTATTGTCACAGGTATCAGCAGGGTTATTCATTCAAACCCCAACAGTGTATTGATAAGATGACAACTTTAAGAGCTACATTTTTAGTGCACTGAACCATTTTTTTAAATTCATATTTATTTCTATACTGGCCATTTTATATCCATGTTTTAGATTCTGCCCTTAGCAACTTACAATCTAGTATTTTTCCAGTAAATACATAGCTTATATTTAGTGTTTTTAAACTTCAAGCTGCTTTATAAAAGCTAAATAATTAATCCTTACTCCCTGCTGGGAGATAAGTAAGTTACAATTATTTTATGATGTAGAAACAAAGACAATGTAAAGTTATGCAACAAGCAAAGATTTCCTAGCAAAGAAAAGAACTCATTTTTCTGGATCCACAGCCTGTACGCAAACACTCTGACTACATCAGCTTCTCAAACCATTTAAAAAAGAAAAACTTAGATACAATATGTAAGTTAGACAGGAATAATTGAAGTTTTTAAAATTATTATATGTTTTTCTTTATTAGAACTAACTCTTATTGCAATGGGTTTAACTCATTTAAAACAATAAAGGCAGTTGTCTTCAATAAATAGCTGGTTTCCCCCCTTAGCTGTTTTTTTTAAAAAAAGACTTTTCCAGTCAACCCAGTACATTATTCATAAGCTATTTAGGCTTTTCTCTGCTCCTCTCTCACCCTCACACAGATTCATTCCTTGCCTATTTGAATGGACCTTTTAGACAGTCAAAATTTCCCCTCTTTTAAATATGTAAACCCACTGCTCCTTTCCTCCCTGTATTTGTAAATAAACTTTCCCTTGTAGGGGCCCCCTATCCCTCTCTGTGAAGCTGCCCCCCTCTCAAGCCCCTTTTTGGTAAAGTTGGACTTTTTTTCCTCTTTTTTCTTGCCAACTGATGGACAATTGCTCAGTTTTCCCCAAAAAAGTCAGAACATCTGGGGCAGGGCTTAAAAAGGAGACTGTCCTGGCCAAAACAGAACATATGGTCGCTCTAGAGTAGACTATAGTAAGAGCCGTCCAGGGAGCCTGGACAGCTGTGTGGAGCCCCAAACCCTCCA